>CAWUFW010012284.1:115000-552529 GCA_963921515.1 Calotriton arnoldi
AGTCATCATTGGTATGTGCTGATAAACACTGTTAATTCACAAACTAATCCTAGAACAAGGGCCCAAATTATTAACAGCGATTGTGTCTCATTTGAGGACTAGAATATGAATGAAAAGTAATGGTGCTGTTCAAGTAGTATCACATTTCGTCATGATAAAGAACTGTTATTTCAGCATTGTTATTGGCAGGGTCACTGTAATTTTGAGGCAGGGAAGGACCAAATTATGTGACAGAGTTGACTAAAATATGCAGCAAGAAAAGACAATTTATGTGGTATAATGTGACAGTTTTTGTGATAGTATTATTTTCTTATTTCGTCATTTTACACAGGTTAATACTCCTTGGGTTAAGGTTTCACGTCATTACTACCAGTCTAATACGTAAATACACCAACACACAATAGAATGAGAATGGGGTCAACCTTTGCAAAGGGCCTTCCACTGCACTGCAATACATGTCGCTACATTTTTAGTAACTTAACTTTTGAATCATTTGAACTAGAAACAATTTTTTTTAATTCAGCAGATTATGCAGCAGATGATGGATTATATGCAAATGCAGCAAATCCATAATTATGCAGGAAAACGGTGCAGCCAGAACATCGCATAGTTTTGGTGGCCTTGGTCATTTTGTAAAATTTGCTATTTATTTATTGATTATTATTTGTGGCATTGAAGACCTATATGGTCTTACCATGTCACCGTATAGCGTACAGTTGTAAATGTAACTGTAATATAATCAAGGATGTGCACAGACACAACTATGAATGATGCCACTGAGGTATATGCAGGAAGACAGCCCCGCGTGTGTCTGACATTGGGCGTGCAACGCATACAGTGTGTCTGTTGTACCCACAAAAATGCAATCAATAACATGACAGACAGGTTATGACTGAGGATCTTCAACCTGGGCCAAGATCTTCTTGTCATGTTAATGCAAGCCCTAACCCCTTACCAGTGTATCTGTGGGCTTCTACATAATCTTTTAAACACCTTATTCTTCCTTATACAAAAGCTGTGAGAGTGTTGCTTAAAGTACAGCATTTTTCAATTGCCTTTAAAGACTTTTTTGTGATAAACGTATACTGAAGCAGATGTTTAGAGAAACTAATCTGCATGCCAAATGTTGCCCTGTTTATCGCCTATGGGTACCACAAAGAATTTAAAAAATCACCCATGCCTGTTATCCGCAAACTTAGGTGTCCCAGGGCAGTGCAGACATGAGTAAGCCATGGCAGGGATGTGTCTCTGTGTGAGGAAAACTTGGTGGAAATACCATGTTTTGGTTAAAATTGCAGAAAATCTGGCAAATGTCATGTTCTGCTCATTCTCATGGCCAGCCAGTCATGGCAAGAGAGAGAGGTCTGCCTCCCAGGTATAAAATTCTTAGGATATACTAGATGCTGGAAATGCATGGCTGTGGTATGTTTCCATGTGCTCCAGCAGTGAATCCTATGACTAAATGTCACGTACCCAAATCGACATTTCGGACTCAGTTGCTTTCAAAATAGTAAGCCCAGACAATATCCAATGTATTGCCTGTGCCCCGCAACCCAATAAAAAAACAACATCTCTGGTATCCTCACTCTCAGGAATACCATGGTAACTCAGATATATTGGTCAAGCATTGGTATGTTATGTTCTTGCCTGAGAGAGAGACTGTCGGGAAATACCTTGTTTTGGAAAGAATAGCTAAAAATCTGTCAAACCTGATTTTTAGTGAGCGCTCCACTCCAGTCAATAAAGCCAAGAGAGGCCTAACATTAAACGATACACTCCTTAGGCTGTGTTGATGCAGACAATATGTGCTGTCAGTGTGCTTCCATATGACACAGCGGGTGTTAACTGCAACCTAAAGCTAGTACACCAAACAGGCATTTCGCCCTCGTATGCTTCAGAATTGCCCACTTGCACAGTACCTAGTTTATCACAGGCAGCCATCTGAAGTTCATTGAAAACTTATTTTTGTGTAGTATTCTCACTGTGAGGAAACCCAGAAGTACACAGATATTAATCTAGCACTAGCAGCTATATGCTCCTTTGTAATGAGACTGGAACAAAGCAACGTGTTTTGGAACAAAAATGCTAAATATATGCCATATGTTATGATCTTCTCATTCTCCAGGCCAGACTGGCAGAGCGACTGAAATTTTCCACCTAGCAATATAACCATTTGCAACTCGTCCTGGATATCACTAGATGCTTCCACAGATGAACCCACGCCACCCCCTACCTCAGGGAACTCCACTGGCTCTCTGTACAGAAAAGATGCCAGCTCAAGCTCCTCACCCAATCATACAAGGTCCTACACAACTGTGGACCCGCCTACTTGAACCACCGCCTGAACTTCCATCAGCCCACTAGACACCTCCGCTTTGCGTCCCTTTCTCTAACTCTCATTCCCCCGCATCTGACGTAGCAGATGGAGGTTGCTCCTCAGCGGTGGCAGCCAGCTATGGGGAGTGGTAGGGTGGAAATAAGGGACAGAAAACAAAATACATACATTTAAAAAAAAGTCACTTACCTGGCTGCTCTCCTCGCTCCGATCTTCTGCTTTACTGCAGCATGGGCCCAGCCAACTCCCATAACAAATCCTGGTGCTGCTCTCAGGCTGGCTGGACACTTCTTCAGGCCCTGTAGGCCTGTGCATGGTCTCCACTTAGCTGTCTAAGACAGCCAGGTGGAGAGCTTCAAAGTGCGCATGTCACTTCGGCCGGCGCAAGACAGTCGGACAAAGTGACATGCGCACTTTGGAGCATCCAGCCAGCCACTGCTCCTGTCCTCTGCTGCCAATCAACAGCAGAGGATACTCCCTTCATGTCTCTGGGCTCAGGGAAGGCTGGCTGCTGCAGAATGGTGAGTGCACACGTCGGAAAAATAAAAAGGCAATGAAATCTGTTCATTGCCATTTTATTTTTTCCTGCGCAGCCCGTAGCGGGTGGGGGCGACACTCCCCTGCCCAAGTGAAGAATCCGCCGCTGTTGCTGCTCCTCCTACCTAGCAGCAAAGACCTGGAGTGAGCTGCCCTTTCATCTACGGACCTCCGTATCTCTTTCAGAGTTCTGAAAGTCACTGAAGACCTCGCTATTCGACTAATCAACTGGACCCTGTCAGTGCCTGGATATCCTCACGGGTGACAAGAAGCACTCTACAAATCTACTGATTGATTGATTGATTGATAGAACCCTTAGCGCATTTAAATGTTGAAAATGTAAAATTTTGGTATGTTTCCATGTGGCACAGGGAGAGATTCCTATGACCGAAGAAGTGGTAATTTTAATCAACACTTTGCTTTCAGTTGGTTTTGAAATGTTTTGCCTGCACTGCGGAGAGAGGACTGCCACCTAGCGATAGAATATGTCAAATGTGGCGATGTTGAAAACATGTAGTTGTGCTATGTTCTGCTATAATCCATAGAGTAATACCAGAGTACAAGAGAGAGCTAACCCAAGCTGGCATTTTGCCTTCAGTTGCTTCTGATATAGGCAGCCTGCCAATCTATCACCTGTGGACGCCACTAACACCATGAAATCCCACACAATCTAACCACTCAGGATCTCGACCAGTACACATCAATCTATAGAAGAAAAACTTACAACTCATCAGATGATGAGATCCCAATTTGATTTAGCAATGCATCTCATGTCTTCATTCCAGACCAGCGTCACCCCTTTTATTCAAGGTCTGGAGTTTCCAAATCGCTTTGCGAGTTTACCTCAACCCTGCACAGTAGCCCTTACTAATACTCAATTGCTAAGTTTCAAATGTATGTCTCCCAATGCATTTCAATCTATCCTAAAGTGCAGCACTAAAGGATACCTGAAGTGCAGGAAAAACTCTCATAAGCCCATCATTCTCCCTTTCACAGCAGCTGCAGGGGTGTTGCTTAAAGTGCACCTATTTTTCAAAGTAGAATTCTTTGAAGACCTTCAAGTAAACCTATGCTTGAGCAGATGATTACAGACACAAATTCTCATGCAGAACGTGTTTTTCAACAGCATTCTAAAATGTCTATGCATGCACGGTGAATGTCATGAGATTTAGCTGAATTGAAAAAGAATTGGAATCGCACCCTATCTCAGTAGAGTTTTTCATGCTGAGGGTAGACTTTCATTCAAGTAATACATACCTCTGAAGTATGTCAGATATGCAGTGTAAATATACAAACCTTGTGAAAGTTTAACTACATACAGCCAAGAATACAGTGTATACTTGCAAGGATGTGGCCTAACAACTAGACCGCCGACTTTGAAGCTGGGGAACCGTGTTCGAGTCTCAGTTGAAGGCTCAACATCCTGTGATTCTGGGCAAATCTCTTCATGCCTAAAAATGAATGAGTCCATCTGAAATGCAACTGGTGCTCATGTAAAGTGCTCCTATACCTGTGGGTCCAGTTTGCAATATATAAAACTGCAAAAAAAAAATATATTTCTATCCACTTTGTCCCTAACAAAAGTGTTTTGGACTTGGTACACCACAGGTTATATGATCCATAGCATTGGTATGTGAACAGGTTTTTTCTGGTCTATCTCTCTTATAAGCCTTATCTAGCATGTGGTTCTATAGACAAAAACAGAAACCGCCTTCCTGTTCAGTTAATAGGCAGCATTGAAATAAAAATTGGGGTGCGGGGGGCATCATTGATGTGCTGAGCTTCTTGTCATAACTTTCACAAACAAAAGGATGCAAATCTTTTGTCGACCATCAGTCATGAGTCAACAATAAAGTTACTGTGAATGGTCAGGGCACACCTATCAGAAAGCACTCCTTGTGTCTTGATCTACAATTGGTACAAGGACTGCATTGATAGAACAGATCAATGATGAATTCATAATATGTTTAAGAAAAACCATAGCATGGTTCAAAAACACTGGAGGGCTTATTTACAAGCCTCTTACACCACTGCTGTATCACTTTTTTTTTTAGGTCGAACCTATAGCGGCAGCGCACATGCGCTGCTTGCTCTGCGAGGCATGCAGTAATTGAGTATGGAGTGGAAGCTCTGCCCACTCTCCACCCATGTTTTTAATTGGCTCGTGTCATTTTCTTTCATAAATGCTGCCCTCTTCTGCTTGATTATGAGGCTTGTTAGTCCCTCCTTATTATGGCCATGTCGTCATTTGTATCCTCCCATGGCTACTGGCCCCTTTACTTCGGAGTGTTGCACGGTATGGTACGTGTTATTTAGACTGTGAGCACTACTTTGTCCGTACCTTCCTCGTCCTCCTTCCTCCCTCCCCCGCCCACACTCCCGTTGTCCGTGCTTCCCCCCTCGTTGTCTGTGATGCAATGCAATAGGTCTCGCGTAAATGCGAGTCCTATTGCATTGCAAATGTTGTTTTCATTTTGCTGCTGTTTATCCTGCTTAGTGAAGTATCCGACTAACATAAACGTAGCTGGCTGGTATGAAAGGAACAAGTACTCATAAGTAACCGAATACTGTGTGATGTCAGTGCGAGCAGAGTTTTATGGAAGGGCCGGTTAAACAGGAAAAGTGAGTCTCTGCAGCTCTCTGCTGCAGACTAGAGAGCGATTAGAGCAGCGCCAAAACAATACGTGTCAGTAGAGCCGGAGGAGCGACGGGGAGGTGAATTATTCAGCAGCATCAGGATCTCCAGTCCAACATGCCGGCTGTGGACAGACTGCTTCTGGAAGAGGCTTTGCAGGACAGCCCGCAGGTACCCCAACCCCCCTTTCCCACCCCTATACATGTGTAACAGGTTCTGTAGTATGCAGGGCTGTCCAAAGGGCCCTACCAGGAGGGCCCCTTACAGCCCTCCTCCCACACTGGATCCTCGTCAGGACATTTCAAAGATACACCCGCCCCCCAGGACCACCCTTCTATTAACGAACGTGCTTATTAACTAGTCTTTCAGACTGCAGATAAACAAGCAGGCCATTCTCCTGGCAGCTTGGGGGGTTGCTGTCTGCAGAGTCCCCAACACCTTCCTCCTCTCCCAGACCCCGCAGAACTCCCGAGCGCGCGTCAGCTCAGACCCGTCAGAGGAGCTCGAGGGCTTCACATTGGAGTGCAGGGGTGGACAGCTGCGTTTTGTTTGAAAAGTATATGTAAATATGCAAGTCTGTTTCTGCTGTCTCGGCATCTCCACAGGACAGTGCGGTTGGCAGGAACACAAAGCGAAACCTTGTTGGGGGTGCCTAGGGAGGGGGCATTAAGGGCAAGCGGGGGGTGTACTCTTTCCCCTCCTCTGAGAGTCTTCCTTCAGAGCACACTGAATGCGAAACTGTCTGTAGCTCGGGCCAGAGAGGGAGAACACGCAGACTATATATAGACAAACATAGTTACTAGCTTGTGGGGAGATGTTACAAAGACCCTTGGCACGCATTTCCACAGAACTGCACCGTAGTTGTCCCATGCATTTTTTTTTTATATATAATTTTACTTTCACGTCCGAAAACATGGCCTCTGCTGGCTACTCTACATTGTATCCGGGTGTGGACCGTGGGGGATGAAAGCGCTTTGTTTTTCAGGTCCCCGGGGAGGGAGGTAAGGTGACTCTCTCCAGCCACAACTTTTTTTTTCACTCTCCGAGAGCAGTCGCCCCTCAGCTGGAGTTTAACAATTGGTAGCAAAAATGTAAACATTTGTATTTTGCATACACAACAGCAACACAATTTATTTACTGGGAAGTTATTACCAGCCTTACTTCCTGGCGAAAAGTAAACACTGCAAAGTGGCCAGCCTTGCCCCTAACCACCTCTTGTGGAGGCAGGTTGTGTTTGGATGCCCATTCTCTTATCCAAAGAAGGATATCAAAACAGCCGTGGCTGGTTCACACTAATCCGAAAAATATTTGTATTTGTTCATTTTCTGATCACTAAGAACTCAGCAGTCATCTTGAGGATTTGGGACTCTGGTAAAGACATATTCTGGAGGCCCCTATTCGGAACAACTTTGAATTTTATTACGCATTTTCTGCTAATTCAGGCCCGCAGGATGCCAAACAAAAATTAATTATACACCAAACATTAGGTTACAAAAGACAATTAAAATATGTTTTGCCTGGGGATCAAAAAATCCTTACGTTGATACGAACTAGTGAGAGACGGTGTCAGAGGTCGAGGTATGTAGTGAAGATGGAAACTGGTTGAAATATGAAAATAGGTGAAATAGAGGGGGCGTTCACTTATCCAGGGAACCCTGGGCAATTGTTGACTTTGCACTGGGGGTGTAGCTTAGTCAGTGAGATTCAGGGGATGCGAATCTCAATTTCTCAACTAACAAGCATTTGGAATGCAATAGGTCTCGCATTTACGCAAGTTTAAGCTATTGGCATTGTAAATGACAATATGTTTTGTTTATGTTTCAAAAATCAAAACATAAATAAAAGGCATTGTCATTTACAATGGCAATAGCTCAAACTCGCGTAAATGCGAGACCTGTTGCATTGCAAATGCTTGTTTGACATAGTGGCAACTCAATCAATGTAAATGAGACCCTGGCTATATACATATCTAAGGAAAACAGGTATGAACAATTCATCTGTTCACCACAAGAGGGCATCAGATAATTCAAAAATGACTGTGAAGTTCCGAATTCCAATTATCACAGGCTTCTTTACAAATTACAAAAAACATGGGGGCATAGTTACAAGGGAAGTGGCGGAGTGAGGCGTTAGCCTTCCTGCATTAACGCCTCACAACGCTGCATCAGAAACGCAGGGCTGCACCATGTTTACAAGAATATGGTGCAGCCCGGCGTTTCCCCCTGCGCTGGTGCTAAACTTAGCAGCCTAGCACCAACGCAGAAAACCGGGTGTCTGCGTTCAGGGGAAGATTGTTTATGTGCAGGAAGTTCCCCTTTCCTGCACATAAACAATCTTTAAATGCCGTTTTGTAACTTCTATGTGTGCTGCTTAAAGCAGCACACATAGAGGTTGCAAAAGGGCATTTCTTTTTAAATGATTGTTTATGTGCAGGAAGGGGGACCTTCCTGCACATAAACAATTATTAGCCTTTTGCTGTTTCCATGTGTGTAGCACAACGCAGCACACATGAAAACAGCAAACCGAAGAGAAATTAAGCATTTCTCCTCGTTGTGCAAGGGTAAGACCAGGTTTTACCTGGTCTAAATGTTGGCACTGCCTCCTATTTGTACCACCTTTGTTAAAAAGGGGCAGCATCAAAATCAATCGGTGTTGCGGTGGAATGCCCGCAGCAACACCCATTGCCCTCCCATTTCACGCTAAGCATACCGTGAAAGGAGGCCTTATTTACAAGGCAGCGTTAAGCCAAGTTAAGCGTCTGCCTTGTAAATAAGGCAAAGCCCCTATAGCCACAGGAACGTCATAAAAAGTGACGTTCCCGTGGCGATAGGGGCTTGTACATATGCCCCATGTTGTCTTAGAGACAAAAAGGAATGAGAATTGCAGACGCTTCTCAGAGCAACTATATATACCTCAAATAAGAAACGCAAAGGAAAACACTGCATATTATGCTGCATCGGGGGTATTAGGAGAATGTTTATTCTGTTGTATTCGATTCCCAGCAGTGCAAGATTTTCTATTGAAGGACATTTTGAAACGTATCATAGTAAAATGTGGAATCATACATATTATAACAGAATCACATTTTCGACGTTCCCTTCAAAATTTGATATAGTTTAGATTTGTTTTAAACTATTTTTCACGTAATTATGAAAAATGTTGTTAAATATTTTTATCAACTTTGCCATCATATTTGTGTGGGAAATCATCCTCTTTCTACTTATTCCATCACTCACTACTCATAACAAGGCTAAGAAAATGCAGGTCATTTTTATTTTATATTCATTTATACTTCATTTACAGTTATTGTAGGGGTTTCATTTAGTGCAAATATAGCTACAATGAACAGGAGTCATTTGTAAAATTCATTTTTATATGGAACATTTTGTTTGGGGATTCTGCTGAAAACCAGAAATCAGAGGTTGAATGTGAGGAGGATTGGAATATGTAATGGGAACAATATTAGACCTTACATTACGTTTCAAAATGTTTTCATTACACATATGTATACTTACGAAGCACCACAGTGTCGCACAAGATTTGTGGTCAAATGTCAAAGCCAGGATTACCACCCTTGCATCCCGTTTGAAGGGCCAGCAGCTTTGACATCCATTCTTTGTTTTCGTGACTGGGGGTGAGTGTCTGAAAAGTTTCAGCGCTCCGTCCATCATTGCCTTGTGATTGCTTTGTTTGTACCAGACAGGTAAATAGGTACTCTCACACTCAAACAATCACTCGCACATCCACTCACACACCCATACAGATACTCAGACACCCAGTCACACATCAATACACACAGTCACAAAGCCACTCACATCACCAGTAAAGATGTAAAAGAGGATGGCAGGATCACAAGTTAATGGGCTATAAATCATTGTGCGCATCCGAATGGGAAGAAAAATAAACTAAAACTGCAGCGTTAAAATAATTGAGTAAGAGTGGCATAAGTACGCTGTTGTGGAAAGGCAATAGTTTTTATTGTTTCTGATGTGCATTCCAATAATAACAAGACCGGCAAACTACCGAATAAAAAGGTGGTTGGGTATTCGTGAGTGATAGACATGTGGTCAGTCTGAATGGAGAATGTTGAACAACACAGTGGTAACCAGGATACAGAAAGCAAAAGAGGCGCTCGGCAGTGTAAATGGGAAATAGTAAGTCACAACTATCTTAGGGTGGTGCTCCAAGGAAAAGTGGGTCGTTACCATACAACCCTATAAAGTCCATCCAAAGGGGAGACAAACAGGTAAGCAAGCAAAGCTGGACACTCAGCAAGTTTAGAAATCAGTCTCAAGTCCAAGCCAGGCTGTATTATCGTTAACTGTTTGGAACACATACTGGCTGTAAAGTTTCCACTACATTGATATGAGGATGGCCCGAACAAAGGAAATAGATTAAAGTGGACTATGATCAATCAACTTTGGACTTGAGACTGATTTCTAAACTTTTTGAATGGAGAATGCTCACCTGTGATCAAGGCCCCTGAGAGGGCTGAAACACGTAAGGAGGAAAAGTGAACTGCCGCATATCTTCTTGGTGAAATAAATTGCATGAAAACCATTTGAAATTGGAGTTGACGGACTTCTGTTGAGAAATGTGGATGGTATGTAGAGACAGGAAACTTTGTGCCTGTCATGTCGAAGCTGCCCTGCTATGGTCTGGGGCTCCGTTCACAGAGAACTGTTGGTGGCTATTGGTTGTGGTGGAATTTGCACAAATGCAAATAAATTCATAATTGAGGCAATTTACTCTCTTGGAGTGCGGTAGTTTTTGATCCTTTGGTGTTTCATATGTATATATATATATACACACATATATACATACATATATATACACATATATATGTATAAATATATGTAGGCTGTCCGGAAATCGGTTAAAACCGACTGTGCCTGACAGTACCCTTCCGGCTGAAAATCAGCTGACCCGGTTTAAACCGATGTCACTGATTTTTCACATGTTGCACCGGTTGGCCACAAGAGGGAGCTGAAGCAGTACAAAACAGCTCCGAATTGCATTTAGACTTTATGCATGCATCCCCACATTCAGTTGATTTCATCAGTTACGAAAAGGTCACTCTGGGAAGTGTTGTTGGGCAACAGAATCTCCGCAGCTGCCTGGCACTGGCTCTTTTTGTGGGATTTGCATTGTTTGTTTCCCTAGCATTGACGCATTGTATGAGAGCTTGGATGTTGGCTGTCAGTAAAGGAAATGTGACTAGTTGGTTCGCAGCGCAGTCATTTGGAAAGTCAAAAGATCAAATTCCTGATACGAACTTGCACAGGGTGTGTGACCCTGAGCAAATGAGTTATTTTATTTGCTGTGCTATTGCCCCAAATGCTACGTTATAGCTGTTTAATAGCTCTATTTCCTGTGTCTTGCGTGTATTATCGGAAACAGCCCAGCAGTACCACATTCAACTTTACTTATAAAACAATATTTTCTGAATTCGGCAGTACACAGACTCTCAGGAAGAAGGCAGTAAAGGTGATCCCCCTCCCCGGTCCCGCCTCCCATTCACACCACCTCACCTCTACCACCTCCCAAACAGTCTTGAGTATTTATCTAACTGTGTGCCACATTGCTATAGCAGCCACACCCGAGTACTTCACAGGTCTTTAAAAGACCATGTACGTGTTAACGAGGCTTTGTTGTGTTTTTCACACCTTCATCTCCACCCTGCCTATTGCTGGAAGAATTAGCCCCGCCCCCGAAATTTTTAGTAGCCCCCTGAAATGTTGCTCTAGTTGCGCATCTGCTCCCAACTGCCAGCTAAGTTCCACAAATCAATGGCTGGATTTCACGAAGTGAAAGTGTCTCGCACAATAGTTTAAAGGTGCTGCGTTTGGAAAGCAGCAGTTCAGACCCAGCAGGTTAGCTGTATTGTTATTCACGCTCTACTTTAAGGATCCGCACAGAGCTGACCGGATAATTACAAGCACATGGCTTGGGGGTGTATGTTTCCCCCAGCAGTGGCATTATCAGTTTTACCTCTGCAGTGCCTGTGGCATGGCCTGTTTGAGACCGGTTGAGACCTGTGCAATGCCCCAGGCACTGCAGAGGTAAAACTGATAATGCCACTGCTGGGGGAAATTGACATGCTATTTGAGGATGCAGTACTCTTGGTATGCGTTCCAACCCTCTAAAGGCCACAAACAAGGCTGTTGCTCGATAATCAATGAGGCCTGGGCTGGGGTGCACAGGTGGTCTGCGTGCGGGAGCTCAGGCTGGTGCTTCGAGCTGTTTGCGTATTGAGTTCTGGAGGGGTCCCTTTTTATCTGGGGAGAAGAGCTATTGTCTGACTCTTCGCCTGGAGCATTCTCCACTCCCTTTTGGAGTATTCCTCCCCAATTGTTATCACCGCAGCTGCCCATATGTGCATTTTTCGTTCAAATTCTTAATGCCAACATAACCAGTTTTGAGATTTTTATGGTAAATTGGAACCAGTCCTCCTTCTGACTAAAATGTGCAGTCTTAACTTTAAACTGCGCGGTGCGTGCTATGCCTCTTCTGATTTTCAAATCCTGGCTCCCTCCCCTTCAGGGCTAAACCCCACTATGTCAGATAACGTGCGTTCTATATATTGACAAGAAATTAAGGTGATTATATTTAGGTTGTTATCTGGATGTTTTTTAACTTCAATTCCTTTGAATTTTCACTTCGCAATGTAGTGGAATGTGGAGTGATTAGTCACCTATATTGTCTGTATTTCCAAATCAAAATCTAATTCTTCCTAGAATGTTCCTACATGTTTCATTTATTCTATGTAACTTTATGTGGATGTCCTAAAGATCGGACTGTGATTTGGGCCTACTCAACCTATGTTGGACACTCCTGTTTTAGCAGATGCCGACTGTCAATCATTGGTGCATCTGCAGCATTACTGAGTCTTTGTTCCATACTTGGTACTGAGTTGGCATTGCTGCTCGCAGTGAGAGACATTTTGACCTCAGTAACTGGGTGATTTTCTGCAGTCAGTTCTGCACCCACACTAATTTCTAAACTAGATAGTACGCTTAATCTTGTGGCCCCAGCCTCTCTGTGCCCTACAGAGCCCAGTGAACAAACGACAAAGAAGATATATTACCTTCCATATATATATATATATATATATTATCTACTGGCGGTCGCCAGTAGATAGTTATAGTTAAAACCTATTATCCATAGGAAATCCGCGACATTCTATTTGAAATAACGTTGGCGCCGGTTGACGAATCTTCGCGAACGTTTCCAACTTGTTGGGGCGCTCCGGTCCGCTCCTATCCTGAAAGTCTCGGGGTGATACGTCAAGCAGGGGCCGAGAAAAAGGGGGTCCCAAAACGCATTTTCCCCATTCATTTTTCCATAGGAACCTTTAGTCGCAGCTACAGCCCGAACTGCTGAACGGAATTACACCAAATTTGGCAAAGAGGTAGCCCTTGGTTCAGTGTCGTGCCTTTTGCTTAAATGGTGTAAATCCGTTCAGTAGTTCCTGAGAAAATCAAAAGTAAAGTCACATATATATCTGGGCGGAGCCTAACCACACATGTCATCGTGAGATCTGATTGGCTGTCAGCACTTCATCCTGGAATTGCTGGCAGCCATCTTGGGACCAATATAAATGATAGTACCTCATTGAAATGCATTGTAGTGAATAGAAGATTTTGAGGGTCACCAAAAGGAGAACTATAAAGGGTGATAACAGATTTTAGTTACATTAGAATTTATTTGTTGATGGTACCATACTAATTTTAGGAATTGTGGTGTATTCTAAGGTGATTTTACCATGTGAAAAACCTTCTGCTGGGATATCATGAATCATGTTTGAGAGAACACTATTTTCTCATGCTTGTCCCATGGAGGTTTGGAAGGTGCTCCAGAAGCTAAAATGAGAGCATATTTTCTGTAAATTCACATTATCTTTCACAGTCATGTGAGAATGAAGTCTGACATTCTCAGTAAAACATGTACATCCAACAAGGGCAGAGACTGTCAGTTGATTCCTTTGTGTTCTACTGCAGCTTCCCAGAGTGTTCTAAAGAACAACTAGAGTGCTAACAGCCTTACTTATGACAAAAGTATGGCACACCTGAAGCCATCTTGATTGGAATAAACTGGTAACACTTAAACAATTTAATTTAAAAAGGAACAAAATGATGGGGTTCATTTTGTCATAGAAATTATGGTTAGTGCTGTAGAAAGAAAAATTAGGACATGTTTCAAGTGTGATCTCAAATATCTTCCTGTTATATTTCAACAGGAGCAGCCTGCCAGTTGATGCCTTTGTGTTCTACTGCAGCTTCCCAGAGTGTTCTAAAGAACAACTAGAGTGCTAACAGCCTTACTTATGACAAAAGTATGGCACACCTGAAGCCATCTTGATTGGAATAAACTGGTAACACTTAAAACATTTAATTTAAAAAGGAACAAAATGATGGGGTTCATTTTGTCATAGAAATTATGGTTAGTGCTGTAGAAAGAAAAATTAGGACATATTTCAAGTGTGATCTCAAATATCTTCCTGTTATATTTCAACAGGAGCAGCCTGCCAGTTGATGCCTTTGTGTTCTACTGCAGCTTCCCAGAGTGTTCTAAAGAACAACTAGAGCGCTAACAGCCTTACTTATGATAAAAGTATGGCACACCTGAAGCCATCTTGATTGGAATAAACCGGTAACACTTAAAACATTTAATTTAAAAAGGAACAAAATGAGGGGTTCTTTTTGAAATAGAAATTATGGTTAGTGCTGCAGAAAGAAAAATTAGGGCATGTTTTAAGTGAGATCTCAAATCCTCTTCTATTTCATTAGAAAATTCTGACATGCAGACTGAAACAATCACTTTAAATACCAGCAGCAGACTACCAGTTAACTCCCTGGTGAGCAGTAGCTTTACTCCAGTGATCTAATGAGCAACTAGAGTGCTAACATTCTGAATTTATGACAGATGTGAGACACATCTGAATGCCTTCTTGATGGAATCAAAGTAAAAAACTGAAAGCATTTCCTACTGAGGAGACTGCAGTAAATGAAGAAATTAGGAAACTTCATAACAAAGAAGTCTTCCAAGATGGCCACCAGTGAAAAAAGAGCCCAAATGTAGCACAAATATTACCCAAATGTAGCCCACATATAACCCAATGACAAAAGTGTGAAAAACACTTTTTATTTTTAGTTTTTTGCAGTTTTATGTAGTGCAGACTGGTCAGGTATTGGAGCATTGCATCTTAAAACATGACCCCCTACACTACAAAAACACCACTGCACTACCTTAAACCCTAAAACACTACCCCCAGCACGACCCCCTACACTACACAAGCACCACTGCACTATCCTAAACCCTAAAACACTACCCCCAGCACGACCCCCTACACTACCCAAACACCACTGCACTAACCTAAATCCTAAAACACTACCAGCAGCACGACCCCCTACACTACCCAAACACCACTGCACTACCCTAAAACATGACCCCCTACACTACACAAACACCACTGCACTACCCTAAACCCTAAAACACTACCCCAGCACGACCCCTACACAACCCAAACACCACTGCACTAACCTAAAACCTAAAACACTACCCCCAGCACGACCCCCTACACTACCCAAACACCACTGCACTACCCTAAAACATGACCCCCTAAACTACACAAACACCACTGCACTACCCTAAACCCTAAAACACTACCCCCAGCACGACCCCCTACACTGCCCGAACACCACTGCACTGCCCTAAACCCTGAAACACCACCCCTTCACGACCCCCTACACTGCCCGAACACCACTGCACTGCCCTAAACCCTGAAACACAACCCCCAGCATGACCCCCTACACTGCCCGAACACCACTGCACTGCCCTAAACCCTGAAACACTACCCCCAGCAAGACCCCCTACACTGCCCGAACACCACTGCACTGCCCTAAACCCTGAAACATCACCCCCAGCAAGACCCCCTACACTGCCCAAACACCACTGGCCTAAACCCTGAAACACCACCCCCAGCACGACCCCCTACACTGCCTGAACACCACTGCACTGCCCTAAACCCTGAAACACTACCCCCAGCAGGACCCCCTACACTGCCCGAACACCACTGCTCTGCCCAAAACCCTGAAACACCAGCCCCAGCATGACCCCCTACACTGCCCAAACACCACTGCACTGCCCTAAACCTTGAAACACCAGCCCCTGCACGACCCCCTACACTGCCCGAACACCACTGCACTACCCTAAACCCTGAAACATCACCCCCAGCACGACCCCCTACACTGCCCGAGCACCACTGCACTGCCCTAAACCCTGAAACACCAGCCCCAGCACGACCCCCTACACTGCCCGAACACCACTGCACTGCCCTAAACCCTGAAACACCAGCCCCAGCACGACCGCCTACACTGCCCGAACACCACTGCACTGCCCTAAACCCTGAAACACCAGCCCCAGCACGACCCCCTACACTGCCCGAACACCACTGCACTGCCCTAAACCATGAAACACCAGCCTCAGCACGACCCCCTACACTGCCTGAACACCACTGCACTGCCCTGATCCCTGAAACACCAGCCCCAGCACAACACCCTACACTGCCCGAACACCACTGCACTGCCCTAAACCCTGAAACACCACCCCGTGCATGACCCCCTACACTGCCCGAACACCACTGCACTGCCCTAAACCCTGAAACACCACCCCCAGCGTGACCCCCTACACTGCCCGAACACCACTGCATTGCCCTAAACCCTGAAACACCACCCCCTGCACAACCCCCTACACGGCTCGAACACTACTGCACTGCCCTAAACCCAGAAACACCATCCCCAGCACGACCCCCTATACTGCACCGAACTCCACTGCACTGCCCTAAACCCTGAAACACTACCCCCAGCAAGACCCCCTACACTGCTCGAACACCACTGCACTGCCCTAAACTCTGAAACATCACCCCCAGCAAGACCCCCTACACTGCCCGAACACCACTGCCCTAAACCCTGAAACACCACCCCCAGCAAGACCCCTACACTGCCCGAACACCACTGCACTGCCCTAAACCCTGAAACACCAGCCCCAGCACGACCCCCTACACTGCCCGAACACAACTGCACTGCCCTAAACCCTGAAACACCACCCCCTGCACGACCCCCTACACTGCCCGAACACCACTGTACTGCCCTAAACCCTGAAACCCCACCCCCAGCATGACCCCCTACACTGCCAGAACACCACTGCACTGCCCTAAACCCTGAAACACCACCCCCTGCACGACCCCCTACACTGCCCGAACACTACTGCACTGCCCTAAACCCTGAAACACCACCCCCAGCATGACCCCCTACACTGCACGAACACCACTGCACCGCCCTAAACCCTGAAACACTACCCCCAGCAAGACCCCCTACACTGCCCGAACACCACTGCACTGCCCTAAACCCTGAAACATCACCCCCAGCAAGACCCCCTACACTGCCTGAACACCACTGCCCTAAACCCTGAAACACCACCCCCAGCAAGACCCCTACACTGCCCGACCACTACTGCACTGCCCTAAACCCTGAAACACCACCCCCAGCAAGACCCCCTACACTGCCCGAACACCACTGCACTGCCCTAAACCCTGAAACACCACCCCCAGCACGACCCCCTACACTGCCCGAACACCACTGCTCTGCCCAAAACCCTGAAACACCAGCCCCAGCACGACCCCCTACACTGCCCGAACACCACTGCACTGCCCTAAACCCTGAAACACCAGCCCCAGCACGACCCCCTACACTGCCCGAACACCACTGCACTGCCCTAAACCCTGAAACACCACCCAGAGCACGACCCCCTACACTGCCCGAACACCACTGCACTGCCCTAAACCCTGAAACACCAGCCCCAGCACAACCCCGTACACTGCCCGCACACCACTGCACTGCCCTAAACCCTGAAACACCAGCCCCAACACAACCCCGTACACTGCCCGAACACCACTGCACTGCCCTAAACCCTGAAACACCAGCCCCAGCACAACCGCCTACACTGCCCGAAAACTACTGCACTGCCCTAAACCCTGAAACACCACCCCCAGCAAGACTACCTACACTGGCCGAACACCACTGCACTGCCCTAAACCCTGAAACACCACCCCTGCACGTCCCCCTACACTGCCCGAACACCACTGCACTGCCCTAAACCCTGAACCACCACCCCAGCACGACCCCCTACACTGCCCGAACACCACTGCACTAAACCCTGAAACACCACCCCTGCACGACCCCCTACACTGCCGGAACACTACTGCACTGCCCTAAACCCTGAAACACCACCCCCAGCACGACCCCCTACACTGCCCTAACACCACTGCACTGCCCTAAACCCTGAAACATCACCCCCAGCACAACCCCCTACACTGCCTGAGCATCATTGCTCTGCCCTAAACCCTGAAACACTAGCCCCAGCACGACCCCCTACACTGCCCAAACACCACTGCACTGCCCTAAACCCTGAAACACCACCCCCAGCACGACCCCCTACACTGCCCGAACACGACTGCACTGCCCTAAACCCTGAAACACCAGCCCCAGCAAGACCCCCTACACTGCCCGAACACCACTGCATTTCCCTAGACTCTGAAACACCAGCCCCAGCAAAACCCCCTACACTGCCCGAACACCACTGCACTGCCCTAAACCCTGAAACACCAGCCCCAGCATGACCCCCTACACTGCCCGAACACCACTGCACTGCCCTAAACCCTGATACACCAGCCCCAGCACGACCCCCTACACTGCCCGAACACCACTGCACTACCCTAAACCCTGAAACACCAGCCCCAGAACGACCCCCTACACTGCCCGAACACCACTGCACTGCCCTAAACCCTGAAACACCAGCCCCAGCACCACCCCCTACAATGCCCGAACACCACTGTACTGCCGTAAACCCTGAAACACCACCCCCTGCACGACCCCCTACACTTCCCGAACACCACTGCACTGCCCTAAACCCTGAAACACCACCCCTGCACCACCCCCTACACTGCCCGAACACCACTGCACTGCCCTAAACCCTGAAACACCACCCCCTGCACCGCCCCTACACTGCCCGAACACCACTGCACTGCCCTAAACCCTGAAACACCACCCCCAGCATGACCCCCTTTACTGCTTGAACACCACTGCACTGCCCCAAACCCTGAAACACCACCCCCAGCATGACCCCCTACACTGCCCGAACACCACTGCCCTAAATCCTGAAACACAACCCCTGCACGACCCCCTACACTGCCCGAACACCACTGCACTGCCCTAAACCCTGAAACACCACCCCCTGCACGACCCCCTACACTGCCCGAACACCACTGCACTGCCCTAAACCCTGAAACACCACCCCCAGCACGACCCCCTACACTGCCCGAACACCACTGCACTGCCCTAAACCCTAAAAACCACCCCCAGCACGACCCCCTACACTGCCCGAACACCACTGCACTGCCCTAAACCCTAGAACACTACCCCCAGCATGACCCCCTACACTACCCGAACACCACTGCACTACCCTAAACCCTAAAATACTCGCCCCAGCACGACCCCCTACACTACCCGAACACCACTGCACTACCCTAAACCCTAAAACACTACCCCCAGCACAACCCTCTTCACTACCTAAACACAACTGCACAATTTGTTACAGGCGTTGCAACGCAGGCCTGTGGTGCTTACTGGAAGTACCTGGTGGGCTAGTTGGGCCCCAGGGACTCTCAGGATTCAAGGTGACCTAATCCCCCAACTTAAAACGCGCCACGCGGCGCGTTTGCACAGTGGTGAAGGGAGGGGCGGGGCCTCAGGTGACATGTGCGCAAACACGCCCTGTGGTGCGTTTTAAGTTGGGGAGTTAATTCCCTTTGAATCCTGGGGGCCAACTAGCCCACCAGGTACCTTCAGTAAGCACAACAGAGTTGCGTTGCAGAGAGGTGAAAAAGGTGCGTGGCCTCGGAACGCCTCTCTGCAACTCAGCTCTGTGGTCCTAACTGTAGGTACCTGGGGGGCTAGTTGGGCCCCAGGGACCCTCAGGATTCAAGGGGACTTAATCCCGCAACTTAAAATGCGCCACGGGGCGCGTTTGCACACATGTCACCTCAGGCCCCCCTCCCTTCACCACTGTGCAAACGCGCACTGGCTCTGGTTAGTCAGAGTCAGTTACCACCAGTACCCGTCTGAAAAAGTTGTGGGCACAGGATGATTTTGCAACAAGGCCTCTTTCTGCTCCTCTGTTGGTTCTTTCTGCACATCTTTTGCTTCTTTCTGTGCGTTTTTTCTTCTTTCTTCACATGTCCTACCTCTGTTGGCATAGTTAGAAACTAGCATTTAAAAAACCTTTGAAATTCACTTAAAAAATCATAGGTTTCAGGCACGTTATAGTTAGAAATTAGCATTTAAAAAACCTTTGAAATTCACTGAAAAAACCATAGGTTTCAGGCACGTTATAGTTAGAAATTACCTTTTAAAAAACCTTTGAAATTCACTGAAAAAACCATAGGTTTCAGGCACGTTATAGTTAGAAATTAGCATTTAAAAAACCTTTGAAATTCACTGAAAAACCATAGGTTTCAGACAAGTTATAGTTAGAAATTAGCATTTAAAAAACCTTTGAAATTCACTGAAAAAACCATAGGTTTTAGGGACAGTTATAGTTAGTTGGACATTGCACTCGTACAAAACCCGTGAAATTCCCCTGTTATAGTTAGTTCAGCTAACTATAACTCGCGCCCCCGCAATGCACTGCTGATGACGTCACATATTACATCACTCATGACATGGTCAGTGACACACTGATGACATCACTGATGACATCTCAAATGACATCACTGATGACATCATCCATGTGATAATTTCATGCATCTTCTCACACCCTAATATAACTTTTGATACACCCACTCTAAATTACAGACTGCCATTCTCAAAACCATAGACACTCCAACACCAAAAACTACATACCCACTCACTGATTCTTAGGTCTACACACACATCCATTCACTCACCTGTACAGTCACTCATACTTACAGTCACTCAGTACAGGACTATCATATGCACTCATACACCTATATAAATACTCACACACCGCCACTCATCCATAGAGGTACTCACACACCTAGTCAGTCATGCAAAAAATTAATCACACACCCATTTACTCACCTATACAGTTATACACACACCAGCTCACTTACTCATACAAATACTAGCACATTCTTACGCTCTTATACAATAACTGATACAAGCACACACGCATCCATACAGCCACTCTCACAATAACACACTCTCACTTATAGCCATTTAAATACTCTAACACACATATATACTGCCTTTTACATATGTAGTTACTCGCACATGTACCACTGAGATATACATTCACTCACTAACACACCCATACACACACTCACCCACCCAAGCAGTCCATCACAGATGCACTCTTGAAATCATGCACACAGTGAATCACCCACTCACACATCTATGTATAGAGTCACACACACCCCACCCACACAAACACTCAGGCAGCCATACAGATACTCAGAGAACCAATCAATAACCCATATAGACACTCATGTAGCTATTCGCAAATCCATGCATCCACTTACACACCAACAAACAGACGGATACAGACATTCACAGTTTAGTCACTAACCCATGCATTCAGTAAGATACGTTTAATCACTCACTTGTAGAGTCAGTCACTCACGTACTAAATCATCCATTCAGACACTTATACACCCACTCATTCTTCAATACGCCTTTCCCTATATATATTAAACATATTTAAACTTTACAGAAACACACAGTCACTGGATGATGTCATCAGTGATGTCATCAGTGATGTCATTTGAGATGTCATCAGTGATGTCATCAGTGATGTCACTGACCATGTCATGAGTGATGTAATATGTGACGTCATCAGCAGTGCATTGCGGGGCGCGAGTTATAGTTAGCTGAACTAACTATAACAGGGGAATTTCACGGGTTTTGTACGAGTGCAATGTCCAACTAACTATAACTGTCCCTAAAACCTATGGTTTTTTCAGTGAATATATATATATATATCACCGTATCAGGAGTTCCCCGTGCCTCAGCGCACTCGTTTTTCAGCGCGCAAGAAAGCACCAAAGAGCCACGAACCACTACGATGTAGGCAATCAAAATTTCTTTATTCTTTCCTCAATGACGCGTTTCGGGCACCACTTGCCCTTGATCACATAATCGAGAAAGTGGTTAGCCTTCAATTTAAATATGCTGTGCGTTAAGAACATACACCACGTGACAAAACGTATGCAGTAAACATAGAAAACACACTTAGCACACTATTTGGCAAAAAAAATAGAGTCTGTTTTCACCACCAGTTCCAAGCTGTTTCTGCTGATTTAAACTCGGTTACCACTCGAATTTCAACACATATCAGGATTTACAATGTTAAAAATATAATATTAACATTATTAAACCCTCATAGATATTTGCAATAAAACCATCTATATATATATATATATATCTTCCGTGTGCGTATGTTTTTTACATTTATTTCTTTACTCCTAATTCAGCATCTATACCTATATCCTCTACTTCCACTCTGACTCATCCCATACCTCATTCTACCACTCTCTCTACTGCACTACCCTATTTCTCACATTATACCTTTCTCAATATATCCTCTACCTCCACTCTCTGACTCATCCCAAACCCCTTTCTACTACTATGATCTATGATCCCCAAAATAACCCTTTCTAGACTATTTGCTTGCAAACCTCCCCACCATACAGTCAGGTATCTAGATTCCCCAGTGTTTTGCCAGGTAGACCGCATTTGTGCGTGTTCGCTGCATTCAATGCGTGTGGAACTTTCAGGGAAATCAATAGTAAAAACAGCCGGCTCGCGGCACGGAGTACATACTGTTAATCCACGCTGCTCGAACGGAGCTTAAACCCCAAACTTGAATAAGACAGCCTGCTCCCCCCCTCAAATCCATGAGAGAAGTCCCTTTACACTAGCGAAGCAGCCCATGCAATTACTCCTGCCCCACCGCCTTTCCATTGAATACATAAATAATTTACGTTGTTTGTTGTCTGACAGCAGCACAGATAGGAGGAGGGCAGACATGAGGAATACATATATATATATAGTAATTGCAGTTCGTCATATAAAGTCACATTCCATTGTGGAACTTTTATTTGGCTATGAACTAAAACAATCTGTGGTAAAATCATGAAGACTGAAAATGTGGTCTTTCCCATTACTTTCTCAACAGTAAGCAAGGACCGTCGCGAAGAATGGCACCATGTGGGTTGTGTTTTTGCAGCTTTGTATTGGAGCAGTCAATGCAGTCTACAGTGTTTTTTCCTTTCTCTGCATTTTTGCCAACCTGTTTCTAAGTGCACCAGCATGCAAAACATTGCGCCCAGTTCCACGTATATGTTGCAGAACCTGTCTGAGAGAATCGCAATATTCAGGTGCACCAGTATTGCCATGGAAAGCTATGTCAGTGGCCAGAGTTAGCAAATTGTGTACTGGCTGTTTTGGCATTACCCATCTCAAGTGCCAATGTTTTAGGGGCCTTCACACAGATATAAGTTTACATTGGAAGGAAAGAGCGAGCATGCATGACCAAAGACTCACTGAAGAAGTATTGTATGGTCTACTACAATAAGTTTGATTTGTAAAAATGTATTTGGACCTCATATACACTGTACATACACTGTCTATATACCATGCACTATCAGTGCAGAAAGCTAGCAATAATAAAAGTAAAACGTTCCATAAACACCGGAAAAACACTGTTTGTGTTGTTTTTAATGGCGCAAAAATGTGTAACCACTGATAACCACTGTTTTTTAAGGCATTGAAATCACTGGAAAAACCCCACCAGAATTGACCAGAAATAGAAACTGAAAACAGGAAAGCCTAAATAGATGTATATAATTATGTATAGAAAGCAAACACAAGGAGATGATGGATGGAGCGCTGAAACTTTTCAGACACTCACCCCCAGTCACAGATGTGGGTTGAATACATCATTGTTCTTTAGCTCACTTCGCCACCCCAATCAGGACCCAGCTATATGCAAATCAGTCTCGATTCTGTGCCTTATAGGAACAGTCCAGCCCGAACTGCCAAGCCAGGTCTTCCCTGGACCAGAAACAAGCATCCTAGGACTGGTTTCAGGGTAACACCCCTCATCAGCCAGGCTAGCTTGAATCCAGTGGCAAAGTGAGCAAGGGACCCACGTCTGGGCATACCCTGCCAACTTAGGGCAAACAAAGCCAACACAAGGAGATGATGGACGGAGCACTGAAACTTTTCAGACACTCACCCCCAGTCACAGATCTGGGTTAAATCCATAATTGTTCTTTAGCTCACTTTGCCACCCCAGTTCAGACCCAGCCGTATGCAAATCAGTCTTCTTGACCCTGGGCCTGATTCACAGAACTAACTTACGTCAAAAACGTAAAGTTAGTACTTTTGGTATTCACAGAATACACTTACTCATTTTGGTATTCACAGAATGAACTTACTCATTTCGGTATTCACAGAAGTTAGTAGTCCTAACTTTAGGACTCCTAAATGCCTTCTGTGAATACCGAAAGTCTTAAAGTTAGGATTTTTCTCAGTTTAGGAGTAGTAAAGTTAGGACTCCTAACTTTAGGACTCCTAAATGCCTTCTGTGAATACCGAAAGTCTTAAAGTTAGGATTTTCTCAGTTTAGGAGTAGTAAAGTTCCTAACTAGTCCTTTACTAAACTGAGAAAAATCCTAACTTTAAGACTTTCGGTATTCACAGAAGGCATTTAGGAGTCCTAAAGTTAGGACTACTAACTTCTGTGAATACTGAAATGAGTAAGTTCATTCTGTGAATACCAAAATGAGTAAGTGTATTCTGTGAATACCAAAAAGTACTAACTTTACATTTTTGACGTAAGTTAGTTCTGTGAATCAGGCCCCCTGTTCCTCATGGGAACAGTCCAGCCCGAACTGCCAAGCCAGGTCTTCCCTGGACTGGAAACAAGCATCCTGGGACCGGTTTTGGGGTAACACCACTCATCAGCCAGGATAGCTTGAATCCAGTGGCATAGTGAGCAAGGGACCCACATCTGGGCATACCCTGCCAACTTAGGGCGAACAAAGCAAACACTAGGAGATGATGGACGGAGCGCTGAAACTTTTCAGACACTCATCCCCAGTCACAGATCTGGGTTGAATCCATCATCGTTCTTTAGCTCACTTCTCCACCCCAGTTCAGACCCAGCAATATGCAAATCAGTCTTGACCCTGTTCCTCGTGGGAACACCCCAGCCCGAACTGCCATGCCAGGTCTTCCCTGGACCTGGATGCCTGTTTCGGGGGTAACACCCCTCATCAGCCAGGCTAGCTTGAGGACCGGAAACAAGCATCATGGTACCAGTTTCGGGGTAACACCCCATATCAGCCAGGCTTGCTTTAATCCAGTGGCAAAGTGAGCAAGGGCCCACGTCTGGGCACACCCTGTCAACTTAGGGCAAACAAAGCAAACACAAGGAGATGATGGACGGAGTGCTGAAACTTTTCAGACACTCATCTGCAGTTTCCCAAGCTTGTTTCTATTTCAGACCCCATTTGGGCCAGGTCCTGGGAGCATATTTAAATATATATTATGTGGAGGAGGGCACCTGCGGCACCTCTCCCCATGGCCGATATGGGCCCTGGGGACAGTCACTACCCCGGGGCTAGGCTAATATGAAAGGGGCTCCGTGCAGCCCCCCTCCCGGGCCACTTATGGCCCCGGGACCACCACCTCCCCGGGGCTTGGCCATATTTGTAAAAGGGAGGGGCGGCATGTGGCCCCCCTCCTGGACCATTTTCAGCCCTGTGGACCACCACCTCGCCTGAGAAGACCCTAAAATAACAAAGGAGGGGGGGCTGCACAGCCCCCCTCCTTAATGGCACTGGGGACCCCACGCCCTGGGCTGGCTCCTTATTAGGGCTGGGCAGAGCTCACAGAGTTTCACTCCATGGAATTCCATGGAGTTACTGAGAAACTCCACGGAATTCCATGGTGTTCCATGAGCTGGCAGAGTAAGCTGACATCCACCAAAAATTATGTAGAGAGGCACGAAAGCAGTTCCAGGAAGTAAACACACAAACACACAGAGCAGGTAAACCTGACACGAGATGCTACAAGCCCCCGAGTGCCATTCACAGCCACTAAACCAGACAAAAAACAGAAGTTGCAATAGAAAGGGACATGGGTGCAGCGCAACTGGGAAGCACGGCTGAGTGTCTGTGTAGTACTGTGGCTTTGTTTACTATATTCCAATGTATGCACGCTGCACACTGACCTGCACAACAGCCTCTTACCAGCGCACGACCAGCATCCAGGGTGGCCAGAGCACTGCCTCTCATACTGCAGGCATCTGAACGCTGGGGCACCTACCGAGCATTGCAGATCCAGCAGCATTCGCTCCATCTCTCTGTCCACATGCTCCCAGAGATCGTGCAGTGCTGCACCATGCTTTGAACAAAATGGCATGCAAGGAGTTAGTGAATTTATGCACATAGAAGACAGACTAGCGGCTGTAGCCATGGACACAGGGCAAGTGTAACCCTTGAAACAGATGAAGGCATTCCATCTCAAAAACACAAGGCCTACTACTGCATTGGTGGAGTTCTGCAAGCACCGACGGGGTGCTTTGTGTGTGGGCAAAATATGAGATAGTCAAAGACTATCATTCACACACGGAATTGTCCCGTCCAAGGAAAAGCCTTCACTCTGAAAGCGTTCTCCATGGAGACCAGTCAGGGCATTTTACTACATTCTTAACATTTCCTGGCTATGGCTGACAATGGCAGGTGAGCACTCCCCATCTCAGGCCTCTGCACCGGAGCCCGCTGTCAAATCCCTGTCACAGAAATGGTTAAAAGTGGCAGTCTGAAAAGCCGGGCTCCCTTGACAGCCACCCAAACCTACTAGTTCCTCATGCATTCCAGTAAGAATTTTAGAATGCAGAAGATACTGTGAGGATAGATTAGCATTCTTACATAAAAAAAATGACGGCTTTAAAAATAAATATGAAGGATAATTCAATTGAATGTCTTTGCAGGCGATGAAACAATATATAAAAGTGACCTTTAAATAAAGCCAGTGAAAAGTCCAGGGAATGTGACCAATGTAAACTTGCAGGGACCTCTTGCCAGATTGACAGCAGCATGTAGGACCACTTTTAGTGAAGCCACAAAGGACTAAATATATATAACAAATATAACTTAAAAACGAAAGAGTACACAAGATGCAAACATCGAGCTTAACACGAAGGATACACTGGGTGAAGTAGACTTGAGGAACCAGCTGTGGGGAAATCCTGCTTTCAACCAACTGTAGGACATTCTTGAAAGGCAAGGTGCCAATCTCCAGAAGAAAATAAGAGATACCATCTCCTGAGTGTCTTAAGAAAGTTAGCTGGCTGCTACTCAGAACTACCCGCTCCTCCATATGTTACATGTGCTACACACAGTTGTCCAAAGCCTGGCCTGCACGGATGGCTCGCTCAGTCCCATTCCCTAGTTGCATCAGCCACACTCTACTGAGGTTAGGCTGGGGATTGAAGTTCAGAAGCACTTTACCCAGCAGCGAAGCCCTAACGATGCTCTCCCACTACATCCCCAAGAATGCTCCGAGAGAATGCTGCGCACTGCATGACTGGAAACTGAGTCTGATCAAAAGCAAGTAAATAAAACCTGCATTCTGGCATGCTCTAGACCGGTCTCCAGTGCAAGGCATGGCGCAGAGCTGTCTCCTACTGTCAGACGCAAATCACACAGTCACACTCCTCTGCTTACTTCTTGCTGAGCATTGTGTCTGCATCTCTCGAATGCGCTTCCACTATGTCCGCCATGTCTGCCACTGAGAAAAGGAAAGAATTATGGGTGGGCACCAGTAAAACTCCGCCATGCGGTGAAGGTGGAGTTTTGCTGAACTCCATGGTCCAAGCAGAGTGCAAAGTTGCAAAACCTCTGTGAAGTCTGCCGGCATAGCGGAGTGTGCCCCCCACCCCTATGTCCCAGGGTGCCCACCCCATACATAGCTGTTTGCTCTCACTTGGCGGGAGCTTTGACAGCTCCTGCCAAGCGAGAGCAAACAGAAAGTCCGCTCCCATTGGGCGGGAGCAGGAACACTGCTTCCGCTCACTGGGAGTGGACTTTTCATCTGTTTTCCTGTGCATTGTCAAGCGGGCAGGAAAACAGATGAAAACATTAGTCCTGCACGCAGCGGGCAGCATTTTTGGCTGCTCCCTGCATGCAAGAGCAATGCAGGCCCTTGATGGAGGCGGGGATCCGGCAGGGACCGAAGGGGAATAAAGGCTCCCACTGCAGTCCCCAACACTGCACACTGGGTGCCCTGGGTGGGGCCAGGGCACCCAGCATCAAGTGCCCCGACCCGGGGGGATGGCATTCCCGGGGCCAAAATCTGCAGAGGAAGGGGGAGCCGCACAGCCCCCCTTCTTCATGAATACATCATTGACCTATTGGAGAGCACTCTGTAGTGACTGTGACAAGAGGGTCCTTTCTTGGCCTCTCCTTCTGAGAGCAAAGTCAACGGTTCTCCCTTTGAATTACTACAATTGTGCAGATGTGTAAAATCACCTGGAAGCCTTAGTAGTACCGTCCCCGCCCCGTCCACCTTAGTAGTATGCAATGGTCTTCCCACCTTTTGCCAGTATGATGGGCATGTTGCCAAAAGGTCCCCCAGCACGTTTCCCGACGATTATTGATGGAAAAGAATATGAGGACATCTCCACCAAACAAAGAAGCGCTTACTTTATATAGTTAAGAGGATGTACCTTTGGTTGGTGGAGATTCACCTCTTTGTAGTCTTGTCATCTTCTCTATAGGAGAATTCATGTTATCCCAGATTTCTGAAAGAAGACTCTTGAGGAACAATCACATTGCTGAAATTAAATGCACAGAAGGTCACTGGAAGCATTTCCTCCTGGTCCATTACACAGCTGTAGTATAGAATATGCACTAGACATTTACCCAAAGAGTTAGCGCCTTACTAATTAAGCAGTAGGAAGTAGCCCAGTTGGGTAGATATTTTGTGCAAAACTGTGGACTCTTGTTGGATAAAGGGGTAGGTGAAGTTCCGTTATGGCCCAGTCACTCACACTGCTACTGACACACCCACACAGATACTCAGACAGCCACTCACACACCCATTCTTACACTCTCACATACACTCACAGACCCTCACATCCACCCACACACCCACCCACACACCCACCCACATACACATAGTTTCTCACACCTACAAAACCACTCACACACCCACTCACAGACCCATATAGCTACTCACACACCCACAAAACCACTCACACACCCACTCACAGACCCATACAGCCACTCACACACCCACTCACAGACCCATACAGTTACTCACACACCTACCTATACAACCACTCACAAACCCGCTCACACAGCTACTCACATGCCCACTCACAGACCCATACAGCCACTCAGACACCCACACCCACTCACACACCCTAAAACTACTTACCCACCCGCTCATACACCATACACACTCACACACCCACTCAAAAATCAACTCACACACCCACTCACACACCCTCAAAACTACTCACATACCCACTCATAGACCCATACAGGCACTCACACACTGACCCATACAGCCACTCTCACACACCCACAAAACCACTCACACATCCACTCACAGACCCATATAGCCACCCACTCACAGACCCATACAGCCACTCACACATCCACTCACCAACCTATGCAGCCACTCACACACCCACTCCCAAATGTTACAGGTTATAGTTAGGAAATAAAATGTAAAAATCCTTCAAAATTCTACAAAAAAACAAAGGTTACAAGGATATTATTGTTAGGAAATAACATTAGAAAACTGTAGAAATTCACTGAAAATACCAAAGGTTACAGGAACGATATAGTTAAGCTCAGATTTTACATGCACAAAACCATAGAAATTCAGTAGTTATAGTTACCTGAGCTAACTATAACTGACGCCCCGGCAATGCACTGCTTATGACCTCACATACTATATCACTCATGACATGGTCACTGACATCACTGATGACATTTCAAATGACATCTCTGATGATGACAAAAGGATACAATGAGTCATAAAGAAGTGAAATATCCAACTATTTACACCTAAGTTCTCTTTACCGTTTCCAGCCCTTGAACCCTAAAATTACTCTTACCTCTCTTTACTTCTAAGCACCCCATATCGTCACAATCCACCTTACCTTCCTTTACCTCTATCCACCCCTAAACACTAAAGTCATTCTTACCTCCCTTTACTTCCGCCCATTCATGAATGCTGAAATTACTCTTACCTCTCTTTATCGCTACCCACCCCTAAACCCTAAAATCACCCTCACCCCCCTTTATCCCTACCCACCCTAAAATCTAAAATAACCCTTAACTCCCGTTATCTCTACCCACCCTCAACCCTAAGTTCACCCATATCTCCCTTTACTCCCTTTACTTGCACCTTTACCCCTTTTTTTAAATTACATAAAAAATATGTTATTTCAAAAATAAAACACTTGTTTGTGTGGTAAGGTCCTGTGTGGAAAAGGATGCATGTTAGGAGTTAAAACCTATAATAAGTACTTATCAGAATGGTACATACCTGCTTGGTAAAGAATGCATGGTGAAGGCCTTATGAATTAAAGGTGATTTGCCCTACACCACCTGCTTTCCATTAAAAAACTCTTTCATGCATAATTTTCTTTTTATTTACTGAACAACTTCAATTGGTAATTAAAAAGATAAACATATTGCCTGCATCATTTAGTAGGCACATGCTTGTTTGGTGTGTGCATCTACAAAATGACGTGGGCAGCTCTGTTGTAGGTTTTTTTTTAGTCTTCTTTAGCCGTCAGGGATGATGTATAGTATTGCTAAAAACCATTGGCAGAGCCAATAGGTCCCACAGGCAGACCTATTGGCTTTGCCAATGCTTGTTCATGTTTTCTTCCTTCTCTGGCCCTTTCAATTTTCTGTCTGGGGAATTTCTAGAGGGTTCTCCACTTATCACTTTCCTCTCAGCATCTGCTTCAAATAGTTTACCTCCAGCTGCAAAGATACTCTTGAGGCAAATCTGCTCCAGACTGGCTTCCTGCAGATTCTTGTCTGCTACAGCCCAGGGTTTTCGGTGCCCTGCCAAATGGAAGGTGGTAAGTACACTTGCAAATGTTTAGTCTTTCTTTTTCATTCGCTTTTCTTCTGAGGAAATAGCTATTACAGTAGCTCACATCAATTGTAGGCACAGATGCTCATATCACAGAGGGGCAGGACATAATTAGTCTCCCCTTTCACTAGGCACCTGACAGGTGCCAACCTATTTCAACTATACAGAAATGGCAAATTTACCACTCCACGAACTACCTTGCAGGGGGGGGGAGAGGAGCTATTCAGGTCACCCGATGACACTGACAATAGCCAGTCTGTGGGGATAATCCCACAATTGTGAATTTACACTTAGGGATCATATGTATTTTATGTCCAAAACTTCAGATTCACCATAAGGTTAGTTACACTAATTTATGATGCAAGAATTTCGACCAGGTAATGTTGTATTCCGCTTTAGGTGTCCGTATATAGGTTTTCCTGAAACATGTCCTTATATAGGCACAATTCGCATTGCCCTTATATAGGCATAGAATCCCAGTCCTTATTTAGGCATTAGCCGTGCACTCCAAATAGAGGCATGGTCACCGACATCCGTCCACCCTAACGTCACAACGAGTTCTTAGAAACCAGACCATTAAGCTCTCGGGAGTTCCCCTAGCACAGGATTATTGATTTCTCCAAGAACTCATCTATTATGTATGAACCGTTATACCTTAAGGGTTCATTCCTGACGTCTTCCTCTGTCCGACTTCACGTCAATGCTAGCATTCCAAGGCACCTACCAGGTATAAATATACCTTCCCTTGCCCAAGCAAGTTAGAGGAGACCTCGACTTCAGAGGAGCCCGTATCCCGGCCTGACACACTTAGAAGACGCTGTCATTCCTGCTCGCAGAAGAATCCAGCTTCCAGTGTTCTGACTCCCTTCGCGGGGTGTTAGAGTTCCAGATCTGGCAGGAGATTCCCACCTCTCTCATTCTCAAGGTATGGAGCTGACTAGAACCTAGAGGGACTCTTGGCGTACTAGACTTAACATACTCTTAGTATACCATACTAGAGAATACTCCACCTACTTCTTACCTTTCCCTACACCTAGACTAGGTTAGGTACATTGGGGTATAACTAGCTTAGAGACGCATCGTATGAGTACTCGCATTTTTAGCTCATGTTATTTATGTACGTGAATATATGCTAAAAGCTAATGCTAGCGCAGTATTATTTATTTCTACTGCTTACGCTGTACATTATTTATCTTGCATACTGTCTTGTGATCATAACAGCACATATCTCTTACACGAGAAACAAGACTGTTCAATAAAACCTTTTTATTGAAACGCCCGTCTTTCCTTTCTGTGTAACTCTGTAGAAACTAAGCATGCACAATTGACTGAGTGAAACTGTTATCTATTGTTTCCACGATTCTGAGACGTGTTCCGATTCTAAAGGGAAACAAAGTAGTCATGTTTATGCGGTTGCCAGAAACTACTCCCTTCTTGTTCTCAAGGAGTTTCTAGTGGCCTCTGAGGTAGCTGGCACAAAAGTAATTAAGTTCAATATACTCGATAGGGACATACCGACCTCAGTCCTATGTCAAGCCTATAGGGTATATTATTCCAATGCGCAGAACCTATTAGGGAAATAGGAACTACACTACATGGCGCACAAACGTTTGGTAAGGCAGTAATTTAACGCTAGATACTGGGTAACTCAGTCGTGCTTTTCTCAGAGACCCCTACTCACATTCTCCATAAGACGTCTGGAGTGGGTAGGGTTAAATATCCGCCAAAACTAAAGAGGACAAAAAACCCTATATATTAGTTGCTTGGTTTGTTCAACGTTGAAGGATACAGTGTTCCAAAATATTGTGCACCTTATCTTTTGTTTCCTTGAAACTTGTTCTACATTTTTCAAAAAACAAATGTCCATACACGGGGACAATAACACCGGGAACGGTGTAGCTGCGGCTGACCCAGTCGTAACAGTTTTTAACTTTACAGGTTTAAATGAAACCGAGGAGGGTGTTATAGACATCCATCCAAACTTAAGAAGAGCCATCACTCTAAAACTTATAAAACACGGCCTACCACCAAGAGGCAGTAGAGCAGTTTTCGTGATAGAGGCACACAAATCTTTTCAGACAGAGGTATTTTATTCATGGATAGTATTCCCTGAATCAAATCCAGTAACAAAACTGTTTCACTTCTACAAAGAAGATCAACCACCAGAGGAATATATTCCTTTCGAGGATATTGAAATTCCACTAACATACCAGGAGCATCAGCTCTGGTTTAAAGGCGCCATAAAACATCACAAAAACATTACCAGGCTCGGTCCACTAGGTAGACCAGGAGCAACATGGCCGATTCTAGCCGGCTACACTCCACATCCTGACCTCGATATAATGTCAGACGAGGAATTACTTACTCAACTTACAGAGTTAATAAAAATCTACAGACAATTGGTCCAATATGTCATGCAGACTTTCACAGTCCAACCACCATTGACCATTCCAAATCAAACCCCTCAACAGGGGAATACACTAAAAATTACACCACAGACTTTATACGCAGTCATGGGTAAAATGACCACAAAACGTGAGCAAATTCCATTCTGGATAGCTCAAAAAATAACTCAAATCGAAGCAGTATTTCCAAATATTAGCCCGTATGAGAAACACAGAATCCTAACAATCTGTTTACCAATGGGGATCACACCACAACTGGAAGACTGCACCACTTGGGGCTCAGTCTTTGCTGCCATCTATACTAAAACACATGGTGTTCCGTCAATTGCAGTAATACCAGATGTCCTGAAACAAATTCAAAACGAATACGGGGCAGAACCTGCTCTGAATTTAGGTATGAAATTACTGAAAAATTTCGACAAGGTCTCAACAATAATATTATCTAATATTAAAGGGAAGGCAGCATCAGTGGCGATCCGCCAACGATTAAGGGAATTTGATGTAACAGAACATCAAACAGAACTACCCAGAATAATAGAACAATCTTATGCAGAATTAGGCAGAGATAGTTTAGGTGGAAGACCATTGAAGCCAAAACTATCTGAAAGTCCTGAGAAGGACTCTATTAAACAAACTCCTACATCTTCTAAAAAGAGGTGGGAAACTAATAAACAAAATTCAAACAAGAAACGTTCTCAATCCCGAGGTAGGTCTCCTCAAAAGGAGCCCTTTGAAAGGAGGTATAACCTCAGGAATAGGGATAATTTAAAAAAGCCTGACAGGTATCAAGATACTGATACACGTTCCTCTCATACCTTTCAGATATCGTCACAGACATCGGAAAGAAGAGGACGGTCAGAACATAGAGAAGAACGCGTGAAATCGAAAGACGACAAACACGTTCCGAAAAATAAATCAAAACCTCAATTCTCAAAAAAGAAGGTAGCAGGTCTGAAGATCAGACATGCCGAGGATACTGAGAACACAACTCAAGAACGGAGAATGGGCTCAGACAATGCTGGACAGTGCGACAGAAGTCACAATAGCTCGCCAGAACCTGAAGGAACTTCTGGAGATAGTGGACTTGAATGAGTACATCAGAGTTGAGACTGTAGACACCAGGGTTAGTACTCCACAAAAGTTATATGAAATAATACTCCGAATGGAGGGAGACATACCAAGAAAGGTGAAAACACTCTTTTGGGAGAAACTTTCAAGGGGTTATGATATACTTCTAGCAGAAAAAGACTGGCCACCACAATTTGTCAGGGAGTGCCCACACGGTGAGGACATTATTATGCCAGCCTTCTCCAACCATATTCCAATTCACCAAAAATATACTTATGCCAGGAAATGGGCAGTTGCCCAGGCCCCAGCATTATACAAGAATCATGTAGGATGGGATGAGGACTCACCTCACCATAAAATACATCTAAAAAATAAACCTACTGCACAAAGGCAGTACCCAATAAAGCAAGAAGCTAAAAAACAGGTCAGGGAGATCTTAGATCAACTTGAATACCAAGGGGTGATTGAAACATGCACCTCTTCAATGAACAATCCTTTGTTTCCTGTCTCCAAACCAGACAATACATATCGTCTAGTTTTGGATTACAGACACTTAAACACTTGTTCAAAAACATTTGCAGTGCAAAATGCACATAGTACAGCATTAATGAATAACATTGTGCGTAAAAAATATAAAACCACATTGGACATCTCAAATGGTTTCTTTTGTCAAAACATAGCACCTGAAAGCAGTTACTTAACAACTTTCTCAATAATGGAGACCCAGCGTCAATTTTGTCGACTCCCACTAGGGTTCAAGAACAGCCTGGGGTTATTCTCAGCGAGGGTAACAGAGTTACTACAAATTTATGATAATGAGGCATTGTCATATATCAATGACATCTATCTGACAGACGATGACCTGGATAGGCACTTGAACAGGGTGAGCACCATTATATTGGGCTTCGCCTCTTAGGGCTATAAGTTCAACTTTAAAAAATCCAGAATTGCCCATCTCAATGTCCTTTTTCTAGGATATGAGCTCTCAAGTGAAGGTAAGAGCTTGGCAGCCAACTTTTTAGAAAGGTGTGCGCTGCTCCAACCTCCAAAAACGCTGAAAAATTTACAATCCATCCTGGGTTTCCTAAATTTTGGAAGAACTTACATTCTAAATTACGCAGAAAGGGTTAAACCTCTCTAATCAAACCTGATTTTTCAATCAAGAATTGGACACATGAACACACAGAAATCTTGCGTTCACTTTAAGCTAACATGTTAGCAACAAATCACTTACAAACACGCGTAAATCAACGCAACTTAGTGATCCGAATAATTTCGGGTCAATGCGGATTCACCTACTTAACATTTAATGAGGGTGAAAAAGTACCAATAGCATACAAATCACATTTGTATACACAAGCAGAAATGCGCTTCACTTCAACTGAAAAAATACTGACAGCAGTTCAAACCGCTGTAGCAAAAGAAAGAGCTCTAGCCCAAGGGAAACGCATTATTGTCGTAACTCCAGTACCAGCCTTAGAGGCGGTCACAAAAGCGAGCATTCCAAATGCTAAAGCTTTACATCCTAGATGGATACAATGGGTTAATTCTCTTGCTGCAACAGATGTTGAATATGTTTTTGATCCTGATCTAAAAACACAAGCGTTCCTGCAATATGAACATGAGTGTCCTCTGCCCACTGAAATTCTGCCTCTCGATCAGTACAAATTCATAATTTACACTGACGGATCCGCACAACCCGCTACAGGGAGTAAGCAAGCTTACAGTGCAGCGTGCGCAATCGTTAAAGGTCGCATGCGCGATGGTAACTTCAGACCAATGGTCACTAAAACTCAATCTCTAGGAGATTGTACAGCTCAGCGAGCTGAACTACAAGCATTCAAACTGGCACTTGAAAGTACAGATCGCGAATTTCCCACACTAATAGTGTGCGATTCCTTCTACTGTGTTCAGTCGTATAATGAATATATACAAAATTGGCTTGAAAATGGGTTCAAAGATGCAAAAGGTGGCACAATAAAGCATAAAACGCTTTGGGAACAAGTAGTTCAGTTAAAAAACGAACTACCAAAAGCTCACGTGATACACACGCTGAGTCATCAACGTGATGGCGTTCACGTTGCAGGGAATTCATTGGCTGACGAAGCTGCAAAGGGGGCTGTTCAGACGGCTTCCGTAGCTGCGATCACTCGTTCAAAAACGAGAATAGACAGTGTGATATTGTTGGCTGTCAATGCTACGAGCAAAGGCAGTGGTGCAGCGTTAACAAAAAAGTTTCCACTCAAGTACTCTTATGTAATTGATGCGAACAACGTTCCTTTTGCTCGAATCCCTGGAGTGGGGGATAGGGTAATTCCAAACAAGGAACGTAGATTAGGACTAATCCTAGCAGCACATGAAGGGATTGCCTCTGCCCATGCAGGTATTTCTGCAACAGTATCTTTACTGAAACAAAGATATTGGTGGCCTGGCATTAGGAAACAGACCAAAAACTATGTTTTAGAATGTGAAATATGCCAACAGATGAAAGTCTCCACAGTGAAACGTCCTGCGCAGACACCCCTGTTAATTTCAGACAAACCATTAGCTTGTGTTTACCTGGACCACTGCGGTCCCTTGCAAAGGGACGGTAACTATAAATATATAATGGTCGCAGTGGATTCATGCTCTAGGTTCCTATGGATATGGCCTCAGCGCTCGGCTGATGCTCGAACTGTTATAAAAGATTTGCGAGTCTTTATCGGCACATACGCAATAGGCATGCTACATTCTGACCAGGGCCCTGCGTTTAGCTCTCGGGCTTACAAAGAAGCCATGGCCAGTCTGGGCGTTGCATTGCGGTACTCCTCTCCATTTCATCCTGAGGGAAATTCTGTTGTGGAAAGGAAAAACCGGGACATAAAGCAGTCTATAACAGCTAGGGTATTAGGTTCGGGTGATGGGTTGGTCAAACATCTTTATGGGGTCCAAAGCTCATTAAATAATTTGCCAAGAAGTTCTCTAGGGGGGGTCACTCCATATGAGGTCCTATTTGGGACAAGAATGTAAAGGCACAGTGGTGGAAAATAAACCCTTTGATATCAAAGATCGTTTGGCTGTTTTACAGGATCTAAATGAACTAAGATTGAAACAAAGCAACGTGTTCCTGAAGCCAACCACCACTGGGGAAAAACCGGCAGTCCCAGCAAGGCCAGTCTGGATCCCAAAAGTTGGGGATCTAGTCAGAGAGAAGATTGCGCACAAGAAGGAATTTGGACCTTCTTACAGACAACCAGTACCTTTCCTAGCCGTACACGGAACAAGAACAGTACTTCTGCTGCCCCTTGCTGGAAAAAAGGAGAAAAGATTTGTGTCCATCGACCGCATCAAACCACAGTATGTGGCCAATACTAAATAGTAGACCTCGTGGACTCCGACCTAGTAGCAGACGTACTCCTCTCGCTACTATCCAAGAGGTTCAGACGGAAAGACTAATAACCATCGAGAATTCAGCTGTAACAGATGAAGGACTAAGCAACAATGCTATGGAACTCATCCCTCTTGAAACTCAAGTAACAGTTCGTCCAAATACACCTGTCTACAACAACGTAACAAGTGATCAACTGGTTCCAGCGATTTCAACAAATCCTGATGCAATTCCAACAATTGACAGAACAGCTTCTGGCTATTTCATTAACTTTGATACATTTTCTGAGGATCCGAGTGAGCCTGAAACGACGCCAGCATCAAAAACTTTCAAAGAGCAAGTACAAGACTTTTTTCATTTTCTGAGAAAAACTTATCTGGTTTCACCATGGATTGAACTGTGGATTATTTCTGGAATATTTTTCTTTCTGCTTTGGCTAGCTTTGGTTACGACTATCAGCGTGCTTATAAATGGCAGATACATCCATTTGGACTATGAAAGTAAAAATGTGAACTTACTTTTAAAACCACACAAATCATCCCATCGTGAAGCAAGAGACTTGTCAGCAGTGAACATCACAGCCGTTCCTATACAGGATGGTATAGTGTGGGACAAAACAGATTTCAATATCTTCGGCCCTACGGAACGTTTGAACATTCCACATTTATTTAAAATTTCACTAAGTGATTTTATTTCATCCAGTACCTATTCTGATGATTGGGACTTTGAGACTGTAAATGATATGATGTTTGACCTAGAAAGGTCTGCTGCATTTTCTAATAATGAATATTTAGAGGGTTCATCAGACTATGAACAGCTTTATTGCTATAACCACTATGGTCATCATTTTTTGCATAAATATGCAACACCTAGAAATGTGTTTATGTTTAACCAATGGGAGCATTGTCCTACACCACCAAAGGTAGTTCAAAAACGTTTGCTAAAAAGTTTCCCTATTTTTCAGGGTACAATACATCTTACCCAGAAACATTTTTCTATAAAAATGTAAACAAAACAGGACAGAAAATCATGTTAACAAATACAAAACAGATTTACTCTGCAGCATTTATTGCCCAACTGTCTAGACATGGATTCGACTTGTGGAAAGACACAATAGACACAAAATCTGTCTGGGGTTCTAAAGATTGACAAGTGCAGGGGATAGAAGCTTTGTTCAGAGCGTGTATCATCCCTCAGCAAATTATGTTTTTGAATGACACTGTGCAACAAACGTCTTGCCTTGGTTTAGCCAAGATCAAAGATATGAAAACACCTTCTGTACCAACACCTGCCAGTAATAATAATACACAGGCAGCGGTTACAGTTGACACAATACTACAAATCAACAGAACAAATCCTGATTGGAGAAAATGGTTGATCTGGCCCACAGACACAAACATCTGTCAAGAAAGATTCCTGAATAAAACACAGGGGTTTACTATTCATAGGCCAGACCCACGATACGTCCAAAGACAACATCCGGGGGTAGTAACAACATACAGTGTAGGAAAATTATGCCTCGATTGGCTGCAAAAATCTACACTTAAGGATGTGAAACAACACTTATCTTTACTTAAAGAAGACGCAGACTGTAGGGAATTCTTGTTTGGACCAAGAAAAGCGCATCAAAAACGTTTCATATATGCCGGCATCTATGCTGCTTATAATGAAGCATGGAAGGTTTCACAGGCAGAGGCCGCAGAACGAATACGTGAACTTGATCGTATTAACCTAGAGAAAACTCTCACTCTGGTCGACAATGGGTTAACAACTTTGTCATCCAGAATTTATTCATTGGACAACATTGTATCCTCTGCTATTGACATACTGGAACAAGATTTAGCCATGTTACAACAAGGCCAATCTCAGTTACGTTCTATTATGTTATTAAGCTGGACGCTGCAATCTTTGCGTGCGGGCTATGTGCCTTGGCGTTTATCAACACGTCGGCTCTGTTTGCAGAATACAATCTAACTGATAGACAGATCGAACTGGCACAAAGAGGAGCAAAGTATACAGTGCTGAGCATTGAAAAACTGGAAAAATTACCATTCATAGTGGCAGAAAAACCAGCTACAGAATGGCTTATTCATGGCAAAATCACTCTGCCTGTCACTACTTTTCAGTTTCAGTATTGCCTCAAACAAATGCAAGCAGGCAAATATGAAAGGTTGGGTAAAGAATACATTAAGACATCCTGGAATTTACCTTACACATACAGATGTTGGAGTGGGGATCGTGAAGTGTTTCTAAGCGGTACACACTGTAGAAATGCACTAAGCTGTTCACTCATATGTCAGGACATTTCTTTACACGGGGCTTGTAATGGTTCTGTGGCAAATTTGTCCTGCCACCAGCAGGGTACACCAGCTACTGTGATTAATCCAGCATTTGGCCAACTTTCTAGCAGGAGTTACCTCATGTTGAATGATCAGAGTTGCTGTGGCATGTTGCCAGGCATCCCATATCTAGTAACGGTGGACTCCAGGGTCACTTGCTGTATGCAAGTATTGTTTCCCCCAATAGACACAGTCAGGAGTCGCCTTTATGGCCTTCATTGAATGTTTCTTTTATACGATTTGATACTTTAAGCAGAATGAAAGCCATGCTTATACAACAAACAGTGCCTCTGACCTCGGCCAAAGAAATCTATGATTTACAAGTTGCAAGGACTTCGGCTGAGATACAGGCTTTAATTCGTACAAACTGCCCTATACATTTCGTAGAAATGATGGGACGTATCTTTAACATGTCTGATACGAGCGGCATTGTACATGTATTTAAGACCATCTGTTCCGGACTATTAGCACCTTTCCAGGCAGTCCTCGGAATCATCCCAAACTTCGCACATTCGGTGTTTGGTGGTGTGCCATTAATTCTAGCACTTGTTGCAGGAATTCTATTTCTATTCCTACTATTACGCTATGGCAAGCCTATTCGTCATCATCACTCCGAGCGATGTGCAGAAAGCTCACCTTGAACGGAAGTGCTGTGAGCGCATAGTACAGCTTTTGGGCATGCCTCGTCTACGGGAACTTAATACAACGTGGTTCCTGTCATTCAGACCAATCTGGCAAGATTGCATCTTACCTGTTCTACACTGCCTGCTTTGCGGTGAAGAATGCGTGCTAGACACCTGTCTAACACTCCCATCAGTCATGCCAACGGATATCGATACTTTGCTGGACCCGATAACGGCCCATGCTCTGTGTTGTCCCCAGAGGCTACCAATCCTGATGACGGCATTCATTGAGATCTCACATACGCTTCCTGCAGCTGCTGAGGTACGAGATGGATCAACAGGCACACAGGTAACAACGGACGCGAACATTGCTGGGGCATCTCATGCTGAGGGCGATGCTTCTCATCTCTGTGCAGTTAACCTTCTGAGCGAGGTGTTCCAAATGTCACCAACTTCGGTAGACGATATTTTGGCTACAGAAATAGATGATTTCATGTTTACACCAGACCCATACACTGACTTTGATTCGGCTCACAGTGTACCAGGGAAGCAATGACATTTGGCCTTCATATTTTCATAACTTGGAACTTTTCCCAAAATTGAACTTTTTCCTTTTTTTTTATTTTTGAAAATACATGGCAAAAACAATCTGCTTACAGTAGAACTATTCTTATAAAACTGACTTCTTTGAATTCTTCCAGGGACACATTGTCACCTTACTTGTCTACCATTTCATTTAATACCATAATATGCAATGGCTTTGATTTTTGAAAACTTGTCAACCATTTCATCAAATGTTTATTCATTCATGTTGCATTTATTTCCATTATATGCTTAGAATGAAAACGATGCTTTAAAATGTACAGTACCTATTGCATTCAACAGTTTATTTTAAACTTCTTTTAATATGCTTTTTAGAAATGTTTTTAGCAACATGTGGTACTCAGTTTAATGTTTAGCATTTCATGTTTAGCATTTAGTATTATCGTTCATTCGAAAGTGGAGTGGGTGTTGTATTCCGCTTTAGGTGTCCGTATATAGGTTTTCCTGAAACATGTCCTTATATAGGGACAATTCGCATTGCCCTTATATAGGCATAGAATCCCAGTCCTTATTTAGGCATTAGCCGTGCACTCCAAATACAGGCATGGTCACCGACATCCGTCCACCCTAACGTCACAACGAGTTCTTAGAAACCAGACCCTTAAGCTCTCAGGAGTTCCCCTAGCACAGGATTATTGATTTCTCCAAGAACTCATCTATTATGTATGAACCGTTATACCTTAAGGGTTCATTCCTGACGTCTTCCTCTGTCCGACTTCACGTCAATGCTAACATTCCAAGGCACCTACCAGGTATAAATATACCTTCCCTTGCCCAAGCAAGCTAGAGGAGACCTCGACTTCAGAGGAGCCCGTATCCCGGCCTGACGTACTGAGAAGACGCTGTCATTCCTGCTCGCAGAAGAATCCAGCTTCCAGTGTTCTGACTCCCTTCGCGGGGTGTTAGAGTTCCAGATCCGGCAGGAGATTCCCACCTCTCTCATTCTCAAGGTATGGAGCTGACTAGAACCTAGAGGGACTCTTGGCATACTAGACTTAACATACTCTTAGTATACCATACTAGAGAATATTCCACCTACTTCTTACCTTTCCCTACACCTAGACTAGGTTAGGTACATTGGGGTAGAACTAGCTTAGAGACGCATCGTATGAGTACTCGCATTTTTAGCTCATGTTATTTATGTACGTGAATATATGCTAAAAGATAATGCTAGCGCAGTATTATTTATTTCTACTGCTTACGCTGTACATTATTTATCTTGCGTACTGTCTTGTGTTCATAACAGCACATATCTCTTACACGAGAAACAAGACTGTTCAATAAAACCTTTTTATTGAAACGCCCGTCTTTCCTTTCTGTGTAACTCTGTAGAAACTAAGGGGCATATTAGCAAGGGCAGTATCGCCACTTTAGCGGCACTTTTTGCCGCTAAAGCGGCGATATTTTTATCGCCCTATCAGCAAGCTGTCGCTAACAGGCATTAGCGACAGCTTTCTGGCGATAGCGGCCGGTTTTCCTATTGCCTTGCATGCCAGCGATAATTATCGCTAATGACATGCAAGGTAGGCGTTCCCAACTAAAAGCGACTGAAAACAGTCGCTAACACAGCTTCCCCCTATTAGCAACGAACGCGAGCGATAAAAAAACTTGCGCTAAGCGCGATTATCGCTAGAATTTAACACCTGCTAAAAACATGACTTACCTGTTTGTTCAATGGGAGGTGGATTGTCAGGCTAAGTCCCCCATGGCGTTAATGCGTGAATATCGCTGGATTTCCAGCGATATTCACGCATTCGCCGCTATCGCTGGATATTTTATCGCATTGGAGATAAACGTTGCTAATAACGTGTTATCTCCGCGATAAAATCCAGCGATACGCGGCGATAAAAAAAAACGCGCTAAGCGCGGTTTGCGATAATTATCGCAAGTTGTTGCTAATATCCCCCTTAGCATGCACGATTGACTGAGTGAAACTGTTATCTATTGTTTCCACGATTCTGAGACGTGTTCCGATTCTAAAGGGAAACAAAGTAGTCATGTTTATGCGGTTGCCAGAAACTACTCCCTTCTTGTTCTCAAGGAGTTTCTAGTGGCCTCTGAGCTAGCTGGCACAAAAGTAATTAAGTTTAATATACTCGATAGGGACATACCGACCTCAGTCCTATGTCAAGCCTATAGGGTATATTATTCCAATGCGCAGAGCCTATTAGGGAAATAGGAACTACACTACAGTAAGTGAATAAGTAATATAGGCAAAGTATCAGGGACAGATGTATGAACGCACCTACTGGTCACATACTCTGCATATCAGTAAATCACAGAGTTTGACACCAGTGCGTCAGTTTTTAGAATGTACTAAACCAATTTATTGAGTTGGTAACAGGTTACTGAATCACTAAATAGGTATAGGGAACCATATCAAATCCACATTAGGAAGGGGTGTGTTTAGGGCATCCCTTCCAAATATCGATTCCCTATGGTATGTATTAATGTTTAGCGACCAAAATCTGGTCACAAAACATTAACATTATTATTACTTTACCATCTACTGAAAGGTAGTGGGATCCCTTCCCCTTTGTTAATGGCCAAAAACATTTTTAGGAGTAGGCTGTGGTCCATAGGACTACTGCCTACTCTTAAAAATAAATCATACATTTTTTAAACACAGCCCGTTATCCTGTAAGGAAAATGAGCTACATTAAAAAAATTATTGACTTTTTTAAAAGTAATCACAGACATGATGGACTGGTAACCACTGCAGGACTCTGTCTTCGTGATAAATATGCATGAGGTAGGTCAGATTATTAGAACATTAGTCACTTTTAAAAAATATTGACTGGTCGCAAATTGTGAACAATATTTAGCAACTAGTATATATTTGACAGTGGCTGCAATAGCATCAGAGTAGTTATGGTTAGGTAGAGGAAAGGCACTCTTTGTTTTCTTAATTACTTTGGCAACATTCCACGAATCTGCATAAAACATTTTGAAAAAAACCAGTTGTCCTTCATGGTATAAGTAAGGAAGTAGGGAAGGTAGTGGCGCAAAAGTGCCAATTCCCAAAGGGTTCTTAGCTCTACGATACAGAAAAAAATGCTAAACAGAATTACACCAAATTTGGCCTGAAGATAGAAATTTACTTAAGGATTATTTTTCGCTTATTTGGTGCCAATCCGTTCAATAGTTTTAGAAAAATCCAGATTTAACGGGACCCCCCACCCCCAGTTAAAATAAAAAAACAAAAAAAGATTTTCTCATGGGGTGCTCGGATCCTTAAAGGATCCTCGAATTGCAATGAGGCCCTCCTGTGTGAATTTGAAGATCATCCACAGTTTCAATGTTTCTTTTAAACCCCATGGAGGATCCTAGAATCCGGCACCACCCAGGGAAGCTTGCACAGGTTCATGGTACCAAGCAAGGAAGCTTGCTGCGCTGATTCCATTTTGGCTCCACAGGTAAAAAAATACTTTTTCATAAAAATTACTAGACCCCTGTGGCAAAACACGTTTGCACAGGCCATGTGCAGATGGGTTGGCCACAAGTGGAGTGTTAGGAGCAAACCCAGACTGTAGCCCATGTCCTGCAGCCAAAGCCCGTATGGCTATGCACAGTGGGGTTTGGCTGCCCACAGTGGGTTGGGCACATCCGGCACCAGAAAGGGAAGTTTGCCCTGAATCCTCTGATCCTATTTTGGATACATAGATCTGAAAACTAATTTAAAAAGAAAGGTCTGGTCATAGGCCAGATCCTGCCACTAGCTATGTTTTTTTTAGGTGGAAATATATTACATATGTTAGGTATATATACCTAAATATTAATCTGTTATGATTAAATGTGTTACTGTGTTATATGGTCCAATATTCCCATCAATGGGTTCTTGTGGCATTATAAAACACAACACCGAAAGTTCAAAAGGTGATTGTTTTGTGAAAGCCACTAGAACCCCTATAATCTCAATATAAGACCATATCACACGTAACCTGTTATAAATTTTTATATTACGTATTTGCTTCCGGGGATTTAGCTTTTTTATACCTTTTTTATTGAGGGTACAGAAAACAATGTGCAATGATTGGAATAAGATTGTTTAGGTTTTCTTTAATGTTAATAAATACATTCTTCAGAAATCAAAGGACAATAGTGAGGGAGGCCAGCAGCTTTGTCTGATTCTATGGCTTCAGCTTTTACAGCATATTTTTGGAACGTACATCATTTGACACATAATTTGTAGATTTTACAAACATGTTATTTTTAACTCAAATGCTCCAATAGTGAGCCGTTGCAATGGTAAAGTTTTGCAGAGTGATTAAATTATATATATGACACTGAAAAACAACACACAAATTAGAGCTCTTAGAGTTAAACACACGTCAGGAGTAGTGGCTTTTAATTATTCTAGCTTAGCTTGGATAGTAGCATATCAACCCAAATCTGTAAGAATAAGCCTATAATGGTAAAATGCCTTGTCATTTTCAGCTCAGAGTGGTTAGCATTAGCTTATCCTGTACATCAAAGCTTTCCTGCAAAAACAGCAAAAGGCTTTGGGGCTGATTTAGAGTTTGATGGAAAGGGTATTCCATCACTAAGGTGACGGAGTATCCTCTCCATCAAACTGAAGGTCTGTCCGCCTCTTTAGGTCGAGTCTAGCGGAAGCACACATGCACTGCTCGCTCTGCGAGACTGCTGTACTAGAGTATGAGAGAGAAGCCGCACCCACTCTCCGCCCATATTTTTCATTGGCTTGTGTCATTGTCTTTCGTAAATGCTGCCTTCGGATTCGTTAATAGGCTTGTTAGTCCCTCCTTGGTATGGCCTTGTCTTCATTTGTAACCTCTCATGGCTACTGGCCACTTTACTTCGGTTGTTACACAGGTCCTGTTATTTAGTGTGTAAGCACTATTTACTTTATTGAGTTTCTCTTACTGCAGGCCGGACATGCGCTGCTTTAGCTGAAACCGCTTGTGTTTTTTTTAAGCTGCACCCGTAACACGGGCGCCCGCTTTCAATCACTTTAACCCGGCATTATCTCGTATGGGCACCCACTTTCAATCACTTTAACCCGACATTATCTTATGTCTGTTTCAACCCCCCAAGTAAAATGGATTTAGAAATGATTAGCGAATTAAGTCATGTGAATTCCAGGTGGCACATCATCGTGTGCTAATGGGCTGAAGCTGACAACAGCACATCTGTGTTACATGTCATCTGCACTAAAGCCAACTGACCGGTTGTTTAAAAAAGCCTGTTTTATTAACAACAACAACAACTACCACCAATACCACCATCACCAATACCACCACTTCACCATTACCAGCACCAATACCACCACCAATACCACCACCACCAATACCACCAGCGACAATACCACCACCACCACCATTATGACCACCTCCATCTCCACCACCACCAATACCACCACCAATACCACCACCAATACCATCACCACCAATACCATCAACACCAATACCACCACCAATACCACCACCACCAATACCACCACCACCACCAATGCCACCACCACCAATACCACCACCACCAATACCACCACCACCAATACCATGATCAATACCACCACCACCAATACCAATACCACCAATACAACCACCACCACCACCAATAATACCAATACAACCACCACCAATACCACCACCACCAATACCACCACTACCAATACCACCACCACCAATACCACCACCACCAACAATACCACCACCAGTACCACCAATACCACCACCACCAATACCACCACCACCACCAATACCATCGCCAATACCAATACCACCACCACCAATACCACCACCAATACCACCACCACCAATACATCAATACCAATACCACCATCACCAATACCACCACTAATACCACCAATACCACCACCACCAATATCACCACCACCAATACCACCACCAATACCACCACCACCACCAATACCACCAATACCACCACTACCAATACCACCACCACCAATACCACCACTACTTATACCACCACCACCAATACAACCAGCAATACCACCACCACCAATACCACCACAATGAATACCACCACCACCAATACCACCACCAATAATACCAATACCTCCACCACCAATACAACCAATACCAATACCACCGCCAATACCAATACCACCACCAATACCAATACCACCACCACCAATACCACCACCACCAATACCACCACCACCAATACCAATACCACCAATACCACCAGCAATACCACCACCAATACCACCACCAACACCAACTACCACCATCACCACCAATACCACCAATACCACCACCACCAATACCACCACCATCAATACCACCAACAATACCACCACCACCACCAATACCACCACCACCAATACCACTACCACCACCAATACCACCACCACCAATACCAATACCACCAATACCACCATGCCCAATACCACCACCACCAATACCACCACCAAAACCACCACCAATACCACTACCACCACCAATACCACCACCACCACCAATACAACCACCACCAATACCACCACCACCCATACCACCACCACCAGCACCACCACCACCAATACCACCACCAGCAATACCTCCACCACCAATACCATAATTACCAATACCACCACCACCAATACCACCATCACCAATACCACCACCAATACCACCACCACCACCACCAATACCACCACCACCAATACCATGACCAATACCACCACCACCAATACCAATACCACCAATATAACCACCACCACCAATAATAACAATATAACCACCAATACCACCACCACCAATACCACCACCACCACCAATACCACCACCACCAATACCACCACCAGTACCACCAATACCACCACCACCAATACCACCACTACCAATACCACCACCAATACCAATACCACCATCACCAATACCACCATCACCAATACCACCACCACCAATACCACCAATACCAATACCACCAATACCAATACCACCACCACCACCAATACCACCACTAATACCACCAATACCACCACCACCACCACCAATATCACCACCACCAATACCATCACCACCACCAATACCACCACCACCACCAATACCACCACCACCACCAATACCACCACCAATACCATCACCACCACCAATACCATCACCACCACCAATACCACCAATACCACCACCACCAATACCACCACCACCACCACCAATACCATGACCAATACCACCACCACCACCACCAATACCACCACTAATACCACCAATACCACCACCACCACCACCAATATCACCACCACCAATACCATCACCACCACCAATACCACCACCACCACCAATACCACCACCAATACCACCACCAATACCATCACCACCACCAATACCACCACCACCAATACCACCACTACCAATACAACCACCACCAATACCACCACCACCAATACCACCACTACTTATACCACCACCACCAATACAACCAGCAATACCACCAACAATACAACCAATACCACCACCACCAATACCAATACAACCACCACCAATACAACCAATACCAATACCACCGCCAATACCAATACCACAACCACCAATACCACCACCACCAATACCACCACCACCAATACCACCACCAATACCACCACCACCAATATCACCACCACCAATACCAATACCAATAACACCAATACCACCAATACCACCACCAATACCACCACCACCACCAATACCACCACCAACACCAATACCACCATCACCACCAATACCACCACCAATACCACCACCATCAATACCACCACCACCAATACCACCACCACCACCAATACCACCACCACCAATAACACTACCACCACCAATACCACCACCAATACCAATATCACCAATACCACCATGCCCAATACCACCACCACCAATACCACCACCAAAACTACCACCAATACCACTACCACCACCAATACCACCACCACCACCAATACGACCACCACCAATACCACTACCACCCATACCACCACCACCAGCACCACCACCACCAATACCACCACCAATACCACCAGCAGTATCACCTATACCACCACCAATACCACAACTACCAATACCACTAATACCATCACAAATACCACCAATACCACCACCAATACCACCACCACCAATACCACCACCACCACCACCAGTACCACCACCACCAATACCACCACCAATACCAGAACCAATACCACCAATACCGCCACCACCAATACCACCAATACCAATACCACCACCACCAATAACAATACCACCAATACCAATACCACCACAACCAATGCCAATACCACCCCCAATACCAATACAGCTACCACCACCACCAATAATACCAATACAACCACCACCACCAATACCACCACCACCACCAATACCACCACTACCAATACCACCACCATCAATACACCACCACCACCAATACCACCACCACCACCAATACCACCGCCAATACCAATACCAATACCAATACCACCACCACCAATACCACCACCAATACCACCACCACCGATACCAATACCACCAATACCAATACCACCACTAATACCACCAATACACCCACCACCACCAATATCACCACCACAAATACCATCACCACCACCAATACCACCACCACCACCAATACCACCACCACCACCAATACCACCACCACCAATACCACCACTACCAATACCACCACCACCAATACCACCACCACCAATACCACCACTACTTATACCACCACCACCAATACAACCAGCAATGCCACCAAAAATACCACCACCACCAATACCACCACCACCACAACCAATACCACCACCACCAATACCACCACCAATACCAATACCAATACCACCACCACCAATACAACCAATACCACTGCCAATACCAATACCACCACCACCAATACCAATACCACCAATACCACCACCACCAATTCCACCACCACCAATACCACCACCACCACCAATACCAATACCAATACCACCAAGACCACCAGCAATACCACCAGCAATACCACCACCAACACCAATACCACCCTCACCACCTTCACCACCAATACCATCAATACCACCACCACCAATACCACCACCACCAATACCACCACCATCAATACCACCACCAATACCACCACCACCAATACCACCACCACCACAAATGCCACCACCACCAATACCACTACCCCCACCAATACCACCACCACCAATACCACCATGCCCAATACCACCACCACCAATACCACCACCAAAACCACTACCAATACCACTACCACCACCAACACCACCACCACCAATACCACCACCACCAATACCACCACCACCCATACCACCACCACCAGCACCACCAATACCATCACCAATACCATCACCAATACCACCAGCAGTATCACCAATACCACCACCAATACCACAACTACCAATACCACCAATACCATAACTACCAATACCACTAATACCATCACAAATACCACCAATACCACCACCAATACCACCACCACCACCAATACCACCACCACCAATACCAGAACCAATACCACCAATACCACCACCAATACCACCACCAATACCGCCACCACCAATACCACCAATACCAATGCCACCACCACCAATACCAATACCGCCACCACCAATAACAATACCACCACCAATACCAATACCACCAATGCCAATACCACCACCACCACCACCAATACCAACACCACCACCACCATCAGCAATACCACCACCACCAGCACTACCACCTCCACCAGCAATACCAACACCACCACCACCATCACCACCAATACCACCACCACCAATACCACCAATACAACCACCATCACCAATACTACCACCACCAATACCAATACCAATATCACCACCACCAATACCACCTCTACCAATACTACCACAAATACCACCAATACCAATACCACCACCAATACCACACCACCACCAATACCAATACCAATACCACCACCACCACCATTACCACCACCAATACCACCACCAGTATAACCAATACCACCACCACTACCAATACCACCAATACCATCAGAAATACCATCAATACCACCACCACCACCAATACCACCAATAATACCACCACCAATACCAATATCACCACCACCAATACCACCTCTACCAATACCACCACCACCACCAATACCACCACCACCAATACCACCACCCCCACCAATACCAATACCACCACCAATACCACCACCAATACCAATACACCACCACCAATACCACCACCAGTATCACCAATACCACCACCACTACCAATACCACCAATACCATCACAAATACCACCAATACCACCACCACCAATACTACCACCACCAATACCAATATCACCACCACCAATACCACCTCTACAATACCACCACCACCACCAATACCACCCCCCCACCAATACCAATACCACCATCACCAATACCACCACCAATACCACCACCACCAATACCACCAATATCACCAATACCACCACCACCATACCACCACCACCAATACCACCACCAACCCAATACCAATACCACTACCACCAATACCACCACCAATACCACTACCACCACCACCAATACCACCAGCAATACCAATACCACCACCACCAATACCACCACCGCCAATACCAGTACCACCACCACCAATACCAATACCACCACCATTACCACCACCAATACCAATACTGCCACCAATACCACCACCACCAATAACAGCATCACCAATACCAGCACCACCAATACAAATGCCATCAATACCAATACCACTACCAATACCACCACCACCAAAATCACCACCACTAATACCAATACCACCACCTCAGCGCCTCTTGCACACTAGTAATAGCAGGGGCACTGTACGAGGCTGGTGTTGAAGCTGAGACCTTCCATCCCTCCCTCTATGCCTGCTATAAGGCACAGCCCACCCTGCACCAGGAGGTGAAGCCAGGGCCCTACTACAGCTGGAGTGTTTTTTATTAGGCCAAAGTTAGCAATGACATTACCCAATGCCACACTGCACACTCAAATCACGGAGAGGGCAGGAAATAGCCGCCCCCGCTCTTCCTCCTCAGCCGCGGCAGTGTAATCACAGAGCGAAAGGTGTTGGAGCGCTTTCTTAGTGTTTATAGCTCGGATCATATGTAACTCTCACTTCACATTTTGTGTCTGTGTAATTTACCACACTTACACATCTTCTTCACAGCACTATTTATCACTACTTTGAAGACGTCACAGGCCGGTCTCTTCCTCTGATATTTACAATCTAACAAGCGGCCGAGAAGGCCCTTTATTAGAATGCAATAGGTCTCACATTTGCGAGAGTTTAAGCTATTAGTATTGTAAATGACAATGCCTTTTATTTATGTTTTAAAACCCAAAACATAAATAAAAGGCATTCTCATTTACAATGCCAATAGCTCAAACTTGCGTGAATGCGAGACCTATTGCATTTCAAATACTTGTTTACATACAGGTGGACCTTAAGTATGTCAGTGATGGAGACCACTCTGTCACTGACATACTTCTCTTATAACCCGATGGAATAAGGGCCATCGGAGATTTGCCCGTTTGACCACCCGCCCGCCTGATTTAGAGTGGATGGCCGAATTGACAGTTTTCACTGTCTGTCACCGCTGGGTAAAACCTGGTGGTAAAGGGCAGTAAAAACTGCAAAATGACCCCCACACCATGGGAGACAACTCCCATGATGTGAGAGTTCATAAATTTTTGTATTTTCAAAAACAAAATCTCACTTTGGGATTTTGTTTTTGAAAATACAAAGACGTTAAAAGTTTGATAGATGATACTGTCTTGTTGATGAAGCCATCCCTCAAACTTGTAATACATTAACAGGGACTGCACAATGGCACTTCCTGTCAATGTTAAGAGATGTCTGCTGGACCGGTGGTAATCTCTGAATTTGGTGGGCGGAGAACCCTCAGAATGGCAGGAGTAAAGTACTCTGCCATACTGACGGTTTAGACTCCGCTCGCCAAACTCTAAGTCAGGCCCTTTGTCGCTTTTCTTGCCCAGCATGGATAGCACTGTGCTAATCCATGGTGCCAATCAAATCCCGGGGAGAACATTACATTAAATAGGCTTGCTGTGATGGACAACAACCATAAATTCTTGAAGAAACTAAAATCAGCAATGTTCGACCTGGCATTTCTTGGCGTGATTACCCCTGACTTTTTTGCCTCTACCTCCTCTATTTTTGATGCTGTGATGGATTTCGTTTGACTGGCTTAGATGCTTTGGGCTCTTTGCCACTGCTGATCAGTGTCAAAGTGCAAGTGCTCCCTGTATAAAGTGTAATGGTAATTGGTTGTCCATGATTGGTATGCTTGCCTTACTAGTAAAGTCCCTAGTAAAGTGCACTATGTGTGCCAGGGCTAGTAATGCAAATGCTACTAGTGGGCCTGCAGCACTAATTGTGCCACCAACACAAGTAGCCCTAAAGAGAGAACTCAGGCCTGCCACTGCAGTGCCTGCGTGCAGTTTGTTAAGCTGCCTTGTTGACCTGACAAGTGCCCCCAATTGCCAGGCCTTACCCTTCCCTTTCTATGCACATCAGACACCCCTATGGTAGGCCCAAGGTACCCCCCTGGGCAGGGTGCAGTGTATGTGAAAGGTAGGACGTGTACTGAGGTGTGTACCATGTCCTAACAGTGAAATACTCTCCATTTCGTTTTTCACTGTTGAAAGGCCATCTTGCCCATAGGACAGAATGGGGAAGGCTGTGTAATATGTTTCCAGCCTATCTTCCCAAAGGCTTAAGATGGAGAGGTGAAGTTTAGTGTGCCTGAACTCACAATTTAATAACACATCTTTTTGTGAAGGTGGTTTTTGAATTGCGTGTTTAGAAACCACTCATTTAGAAGTGGCAGGGTTATTGTGCTCTAACATTTCTGTGTGTCTCTGCCTGGTTGTGGATTGACTGTCTGGATTTGAATGTGATAGGCTCTGGGGAATGTCTTGACCCAGGGGAGGAGGTGAGACAGCAACAGGCTGACCTGCATCTGGAGTGTAGGGGGGAGGAGTAGCCCCTGGAGGTGAAGAGGCCTGGGTTGCTGCCATAAAGCAATGGCTCCATCTCCTGCTGAGTGATTAAGGATCCAGACCCCCACTATCAAAGGCAGAAGGTGTCCCTGGCAGGGAGACACCCAGAACTGGTTTGGACAGGGGTCAGTGCCCCCCTGAACACAAAGACTTCAAAGGCATTTAGGGGTATAACTATGAGAGCTGAAACCCCTGGACTTTGGAATGGAACTGTTCAAGACTGTAAAGGATTGAAACTACTTCGTAGTCAAGAGGAACATCTGCCAAGAAAGAAACAGCTGAAGAGACTGAAGGAAAGTACTGACCCTTGCTGTGTGTTCTGGGGCTGGCCTGCAGTTTGCTGATTTAACCAAGGAGAGGCTTAAGGGACTTTGCTGTGTGCTGTGTCCCCCTGTTTGAAAGGACTTTGCTGTGTGCTGTGTCCTGAAGTAAGTTATCCCCAAGGGCCCGAGGAGAGCTGGCTCCCTGTTGTGGAAACTCAGGAACACAAAAGTTTCCAGGTGTGTCTCAGCGACGCTGTGTGCGTGTGCTTTTTGCAGCCTGAGACCCTCGTAAGAATTGCCCTGTGATCGTGGGCACCAGGAGTCCAAGTGAGTCTCAGCGACGCTGTGTGTGTGTGCTTTGTGCAACCCGAGACCTTCATGAGGATTGCCCTGTGATCGTGTGCACCCACAACTCAAGTGAGTCTCAGTGACGCTCTGTGCGTGTGCTTCGTGCAGCCTGAGACCTTCGTGAGGAGTACCCTGTGACCGTGCACACCCGGAGCTCAATTGAGTCTCAGCGACGCTGTGTGCGTGTGCCCTGTTGCAGCATGAGATCTTCGTTATCGCCATCGGCACGGACCGGCATGCCCAGAGAAGCTGTGCCGCCAGCCAGAGCCTGCCGTTCCCAGAGCAGGACCTCGAACCCACCCCGTCGGGGGAGGGCCTGAGTTCTACTGCCCGGAATCAACCAAGTCACATCGGAGGCCCAAGTCGCCAGAGGAGGAGAGGAGAGCGAGGTCGCACCCCCCAGGTAACGTGTGTCGCCGCCTGTGGCGGGGTGCGGGCTCAGAGAGAGACGCTCTCGGCCTCTCCCATTCTTGCAGCACGAGCCTCTGCTCAAGCTCGTTTGGCGGCCCGTACTTCCCAAAGGAGTGGCAGTACCGGGGCCGGAGTGTGGAGCTGTACTTTGGTTTACACCATACCCGTGTTGGGGGCATATGTCGGCGGAAGCTGACTGCGAGTCAGTACGAGTGGCGGAGAGACCGTCTAAAGCACCGTGATCGGTGCCGGAGTGCCTTGCGCATTGCATTGTTTCTGCATTACGAACTGCCTGATTGTTGCCTTGCGCATTGCATTGTGTTTGCATAACGAACTACCTGATTGTTGCATTACGCATTGCATTAGTTTGCATCACGAACTACCTGATTGTTGCATTACGCATTGCATTAGTTTGCATCACAAACTACCTGATTGTTGCATTACGCATTGCATTATTTTTGCATTACGAACTGCCTGATTGTTGCATTAAGCATTGCAGTATTTTTGCATAACGAACTACCTGATTGTTGCATTACGCATTGCATTATTTTGGCATTACGAACTGCTTGATTGTTGCATAACGAACTGCATTACTTTTACATTGTAAAGTGCCTGATTCTTGCATTACGAACTGCATAGCATTGCATTAGGACTGCATTGGATCATCTAGAATTGCTCATTAATACCGTCAGAACCTACAAGGGCTTGCTGGCCTAATAACCAGCAAGGTGAATTATTACAAGTACGCATATGTTGGATTTTTATCGTGTGGTCTCATTGTATATCTTTTTATATAAACATATACTTGGTTTTTTATGAAACTCGTGTGGAGTCCATTTGTGGTGTCATCATTGGGTCACTGAGAGCGTGGTTGCAAATACTTTACACATTTGCCCTGAAGATAAGCCTGGCTGCTCGTGCCAAGCTACCGAGGGGGTGAGCAGGGGCTATCTGAGAAGGTGTCCTTCCTTTCCCTGACTTAGAAGCAAGGGTCCCTATTTGGCCTAAGGTACCTACCTCAGCCAATTAGGGAATCCCGGCTCTACCATTGGTGGCAGCGGTGGGATCTACCGTTGATGGTCAGCGGTTTGGAATTTGAATGTGTATTTCCAAATTCACTCACAGTGATTGGTGTACATCACTAGTTTAGCGCAGACCAGGACGTAACCACATATTGTTTGTTTTGATTTTTTGGTTCTATTTTTGAGCGACCTTTAAGCCACACATCATGTCTCAGAGGAGTCAAGTAGCCAGTGAGGCTGCAGAATTAGAGTTCGACATTGAGGCATTGCTTACCTACAAAGTTGATCAATTGAGGCAATTCTGCAGAGCTTTGGGATGTCCCATGAAAAGTAGCGCCAAGAAGGAGGAGCAACAAATGGCCTTGAGGGCCTGGTGGGAAGCCAAAGAGACTCAGGGGACAGGTGATGTTGAGGTGGATGAGGATGACCCAGGGAATGGATTTGGTCCACAGGATTTGCCAGTGGAAGGACCAGCCTCAGGGGCTGGTAGTAACCATTCAGGGAGGAGTTTTTCCCCAGAGGAGCTGGAGGAAAACCAAAGGGTCAGAGAGCATGAGTTGGAGGTTTTAAAACTTAAAACTCAAGCACAAGAGAAGAAGCTGCTCGTTGAAAGTGAAAAGCGAGCAGAGGAGAGCAGGAACGCTCTCGCTTTCGAAGAGAAAAAGATTCTCTTAGCTCCTGAGTTAAGCATGAGGGAACTGGACATGAAGGTTAAACAGGCGGAGTCCAGTTCAAATGGTGGCAGCACACAACCAGTGCCAGTGGGTAAGGTGTACATACCCAAAGACTTTGTGCGAGATTACCAGAGGGGTGATGATATTTATGCGTGGTTCACGGCATATGAGATCGCACTGAGGATGAATGAGGTGCCTGAGAAGCATTGGGGGGCGGGCCTATGGAAATACTTTGAGGCTTCTGGGAGGGATGTTTTACCCCCTTTAGAGAGGGCGGGAACCCTGACCTACGCCAATATGAAGGAGGCTTTATGCCTCAGGTATGGGTTCACTCCTGAACAGTACAGGCAGAAATTCAGGAACTTCAAGAAACTGGAATCCAGTACTTGGGTTGAGTGTGTGAATGCATACACGCGTGCACAGGATGGTTGGATGAAGGGCAGAAAGGTAACTGATTTTAAGGGCTTATGCGATTTAATTAGTTCGGAGCACTTGAGTACTCTGTGTGTTCCAGAGCTGCGCCAGCATCTTTTGGACAGTAAGCTGACTGATCCCGGTAAGCTTGCTGAAGAGGCAGACCGCTGGACCAGCACCAGGGTCCACAAGGGGATTGGAGGTACCACTACCAAAGGTGTACAGGGCCCCCCCGCAGAAGGTGGGGGAGGACAAGGGTAACCACAAGGGGTTCTCTAAAGGGCCCCAAAGTAGTTCCCAGGTAAAAGGGTCCCAGTCCCCCAAGGCTAAGAGGTCCTGGCCCCATAAGGGCAAGCGGGACAACAGAGGTCCTCCTACTTGTTATTTCTGTAAAGAAGTGGGTCATATTGCCCCTAAATACCCCAAGAAGTCACCTGCACCCACTGGTGCTCCAACACCGGTTTTAGTGAGTGTAGCGTTGGGGGAGGAATTGAGTCCTTGGAATGGGGAGGAGCAAGCAGTTATGACCCTGGTCTCATTAGGAGATCGAGAGATGGTCCAGGAAGTCTCTCTGCCTGAGAATACTAAGAAGTACAGGCAGTGGGTGACCATCAATGGAAGGGGGGTGGAGGCTCTGAGAGACACAGGAGCCAGTTTGACATCTGTCAGGTGTCAGTGGGTGTCTGAGGAGCAGGTAATTCCCAATGTACTTCACCCTGTAGTTGCAGCAGACAACTCTGTGCGCCTCTGCAAGGTGGCGCTAGTTCCCTTTGAGTGGGGGGGGTCTCAGGTTCTTTGAAGGTCGTTGTAAGCCCGTCCATGCCTGTAGACTGTCTGCTGGGGATTGACCTGGAGAATTCCCCCTGGAAAGAGGTAGAGCGCCAGGCGCATTTGGAGATGTTGGGTCTGCCTGAGTGGGCTTGTGTGACCACTCGGTCTATGGCAGCCAGTAAAGGTGTTCAAGAGGACCTGGAGCCTGAAACAGTGGCCCTGGTGCCTGCCTTAAGGAGAAGAGGCAGGGGGGCGGGGGAAACCGGCCCCCAAAGTTCCCATGGTCCAGGAGGAGGAAAATCTTGAGGGGGATGCCCTGGAGCCTACGGGGGAGCAAGTAGCTGAACTGGGGGACCTACCTGAGCTGACCGAATGGCAGCAGGAGGGAGTGCCCTCCAGGGAGGAATTCTGTGAGGAGCAGAAGAAGTGCTCTTCTCTTGTAGGTTTGCGGCAACAGGCAGCAAACCAGGCAGCAGGTGATCCATCCGGGTCCCACTTGATTTACTGGGAGAATGATCTCCTATATAGTGAGCCTTAGGTTGCTGAGCCTGGGTGAGCCCATGCGCTGGTGGTACCCCAGCGCTTCAGAGCCTTCCTACTGGGGTTGGCTCATGATGTACCTTTAGCAGGACATTTGGGGCAGGACAAGACCTTTGAGAGGCTTGTCACCCACTTCTACTGGCCTCAAATGTGCAAGAGTTCTGATACTCCTTGCAGTCCCTGTCAGACTTGCCAGGCAAGCGGTAAGAGTGGGAGGAAGCACAAGGCTCCTCTCCAACCTTTCCCTGTATCAGCACCCCCTTTGAAAGGGTGGGCATTGACATCGTGGGGCCTCTGGATCCCAAGACAGCCATGGGCAACAGGTTTATCCTGGTCTTGGTGGACCATGTCACCCAGTACCTGGAAGCCATCCCTCTCCGGACGGTGACAGCCCCCGTGGTGGGGCGTGCACTGATGGGGATTTTCTCCCGCGTGGGGTTCCCCAGAGAGGTGGTGTCCGACAGGGGTACTAATTTCATATCTAGGTATATGAAATCTCTGTGGAAGGAGTGCGGTGTAACCTACAAGTTCACCATGCCTTACCACCCCCAGGGTAACGGTCTGGTTGAGAGATTTAACTGGACCCTGAAGGGCATGATTATGGGTCTTGAGGAACCCATGAGGCGTAAGTGGGACGTCCTCTTACCATGCCTGCTGTTTGCTTACAGAGAGGTGCCACAGAAATCCCTAGGGTTCAGCCCCTTTGAACTCCTGTATGGGCACCCTGTAAGAGGACCCTTGAGTTTGGTGAAGGAGGGCTGGGAGAAGGCTCCTAGTAAACCCCCCCAGGATGTATATAGCTACATGCTGGCCTTCAGGAACCAAACTAGGCATTTCTGGCAACTCGCTCAGGCGAATCTGGAAGCCAGCCAGGAAGAAATGAAGCGGTGGGGTACGACCAGAATGCCACTCTGGTCGAGTTTCAACCTGGGCAAAAAGTGTGGGTGATGGCACCAGTGGAGCCCTGCGCGCTCCAGGATAAGTGGACTGGGCCCTATGAGGTGGTGGAGCGCAGGAGCGAGGTAACCTACCTGGTTGACCTACGGTCTCCTAGGAACCCTTTGAGGGTCCTCCATGTGAACCGCCTCAAACCACACTTTGAGAGGTCTGATGTGACCATGCTCTTGGCTACAGATGACGGGGCGGAAGAGGAGAGTGAACCTCTTCCTGACCTCCTGTCAGCCAAGGAGAAGGATGGGTCAGTACATGGGGTGAACCTCTTGCCTACCCTGACCCGGAACAGCAGAGGGACTGTTGCAAGGTATTGTGTCAGTTCGCCTCCCTGTTCTCCCTGACCCCAGGAATCACCCATTGGTGCGTCCATGATGTGGACACGGGAGACAGCCTGCCTGTAAAACAAAACTTTTACAGGGTAGCTGATAAGGTCAGGGCCAGCATCAAGGAGGAGGTTTCCAAGATGCTGGCGTTAGGGGTGATTGAGCCATCCAGCAGCCCCTGGGCTAGCCCAGTGGTCCTTGTGCCAAAAGCTGCTGCACCAGGTGCCACCCCAGAACTACGGTTCTGTGTGGATTACCGTGGGCTCAATGCGGTCACTAAGACTGACGCTCATCCCATCCCCAGAGCTGATGAGCTTGTGGATCGGCTAGGAGCTGCCCGGTACCTCAGTACATTTGATTTGACATCTGGGTACTGGCAGATTGCCTTGACCGAGGGGGCCAAAGAGAGGTCAGCGTTCTCAACGCCAGAGGGGCACTACCAGTTCAGAGTTATGCCCTTTGGGTTGAAGAACGCCCCTGTCACCTTCCAGAGACTGGTTAACCAGGTGCTGAGTGGGCTGGAGGAATTCAGCGCCGCCTACCTGGACGATATTGCTGTGTTTAGCTTCAGTTGGGAGGAACATTTGCGACACCTCTGTGAAGTGTCGAAGGCCTTGCAGGGGGCAGGCCTGACTATCATGGCAAGTAAGTGTCAGATAGGGCAGGGTTCTGTGGTGTATTTGGGACACCAGGTCGGGAGCGGCCAGGTGGCGCCCCTACAGGCAAAAATTGATACCATTCTGGCTTGGGAACCCGCCAAGACCCAGACAGGAGTGAGGGCCTTTCTAGGACTCACTGGGTATTACAGACAGTTTGTGAAGGGGTATGGCTCCATTGTTATCCCCTTGACAGAACTGACGTCAAAGAAACAGCCCAAGAAGGTGATCTGGACTGATGCCTGCCAGACCGCTTTTGATGCCCTGAAAACTGCCATGTGGCTCAAGGCGCCTGATTTCTCCATAGAATTTGTAGTGCAGACAAATGCTTCAGAGCATGGTGTGGGAGCAGTACTCTCACAATTGAACAACGAGGGCTGGGACCAACCTGTAGCTTTCATTAGCAGGAGGCTACTCCCCAGGGAACAGAGGTGGAGTGCAATTGAAAGGGAAGCTTTTGCTGTGGTCTGGGCGCTGAAGAAGCTGATGCCCTACTTGTTTGGGACTCACTTCCTGGTTCAGACCGACCACAGGCCCCTCAGATGGCTGATGCAGATGAGGGTTGAGAACCCAAAACTGTTGTGGTGGTCCATCTCCCTACAGGGAATGGACTTCACGGTGGAGCACCGACCTGGAACAGAACACGCCAATGCTGATGGTCTGTCCAGATTTTTCTGCCTTAGTGATGAGAACTCCCATGAGGGTGGGTAGATCCCCCCACTTTTAAGCTGGAGGGGACACGTGTTAGACCTGGCATTTCTTGGCGTGATTACCCCTGACTTTTTTGCCTCTACCTCCTCTATTTTTGATGCTGTGATGGATTTGATTTGACTGGCTTAGATGCTTTGGGCACTTTGCTACTGCTGATCAGTGTCAAAGTGCAAGTGCTCCCTGTATAAAGTGTAATGGTAATTGGTTGTCCATGATTGGTATGTTTGCCTTACTAGTAAAGTCCCTAGTAAAGTGCACTATGTGTGCCAGGGCTAGTAATGAAAATGCTACTAGTGGGCCTGCAGCACTAATTGTGCCACCCACACAAGTAGCCCTAAAGAGAGAACTCAGGCCTGCCACTGCAGTGCCTGCATGCAGTTTGTTAAGCTGCCTTGTTGTCCTGACAAGTGCACCCACTTGCCAGGCCTTACCCTTCCCTTTCTATGCACATCAGACACCCCTATGGTAGGCCCAAGGTAGCCCCCTGGGCAGGGTGCAGTGTATGTGAAAGGTAGGACATGTACTGAGGTGTGTACCATGTCCTAACAGTGAAATACTCTCCATTTCGTTTTTCACTGTTGAAAGGCCATCTTGCCCATAGAACAGAATGGGGAAGGCTGTGTAATATGTTTCCAGCCTATCTTCCCAAAGGCTTAAGATGGAGAGGTGAAGTTTAGTGTGCCTGAATTCACAATTTAATAACAAATCTTTTTTGTGAAGGTGGTTTTTGAATTGCGTGTTTAGAAACCACTCTTTTAGAAGTGGCTGGGTTTTTGTGCTCTAACATTTCTGTGTGTCTCTGCCTGGTTGTGGATTGACTGTCTGGATTTGAATGTGATAGGCTCTGGGGAATGTCTTGACCCAGGGGAGGAGTTGAGACAGCAACAGGCTGACCTGCATCTGCAGTGTAGGGGGGACGAGTAGCCCCTGGAGGTGAAGAGGCCTGGGTTGCTGCCATAAAACAATGGCTCCATCTCCTGCTGAGTGATTAAGGATCCAGACCCCCACTATCAAAGGCAGAAGGTGTCCCTGGCAGGGAGACATCCAGAACTGGTTTGGACAGGGGTCAGTGCCCCCCTGAACACAAAGACTTTAAAGACATTTAGGGGTTTAACTATGAGAGCTGAAACCCCTGGACTTTGGAATGGAACTGTTCAAGACTGTAAAGGATTGAAACTACTTTGTGGTCAAGAGGAACCTCTGCCAAGGAAGAAACAGCTGAAGAGACTGAAGGAAAGGACTGACCCTTGCTGTGTGTTCTGGGGCTGGCCTGCAGTTTGCTGATTTAACCAAGGAGAGGCTAAAGGGACTTTGCTGTGTGCTGTGCCCCCCTGCTTGAAAGGACTTTGCTGTGTGCTGTGTCCTGAAGTAACTTATCCCCAAGGGCCCGAGGAGAGCTGGCTCCCTGTTGTGGAAACTCAGGAACACAAAAGTTTCCAGGTGTGTCTCAGCGACGCTGTGTGCGTGTGCTTTTTGCAGTCTGAGACCCTCGTAAGAATTGCCCTGTGATCGTGTGCACCCGGAACTCAAGTGAGTCTCAGCGACGCTGTGTGCGTGTGCTTCGTGCACCCTGAGACCTTCGTGAGGAGTGCCCTGTGACCGTGCACACCCGGAGCTCAAGTGAGTCTCAGCGACGCTGTGTGCGTGTTCCCTGTTGCAGCCTGAGATCTACGTTATTGCCATCGGCCCGGACCGGCATCCCCAGAGGAGCTGTGCCTCCGGCCCGAACCCGCCATTGCCAGAAGCAGGACCTCGAACCAACCCCGTCGGGGGAGGGCCCGAGTTCTACTGCCCGGAAACAACCAAGTCGCATCGGAGGCCCAAGTCGCCAGAGGAGGAGAGGAGAGCGAGGTCGCACCCCCCAGGTAACATGTGTCGCCGCCTGGGGCGGGGTGCGGGCTCGGAGAGAGACGCTCTCGGCCTCTCCCATTCTTGCAGCGCAAGCCTCTGCTCAAGCTCGTATCGCGACCCGTACTTGCCAAAGGAGTGGCAGCACCGGGGCCGGAGTGTGGAGCTGTAATTTGGTTTACACCATACCTGTGTTGGGGGCATATGTTGGCGGAAGCTGACCGCGAGTCAGTACGAGTGGCGGAGAGACAGTCTAAAGCACCGTGATCGGTGCCGGAGTGCCTTGCGCATTGCATTGTTTCTGCATTACGAACTGCCTGATTGTTGCCTTGCGCATTGCATTGTGTTTGCATAACGAACTACCTGATTGTTGCATTACGCATTGCATTAGTTTGCATCACGAACTACCTGATTGTTGCATTACTCATTGCATTAGTTTGCATCACAAACTACCTGATTGTTGCATTACGCATTGCATTATTTTTGCATTTTGAACTGCCTGATTGTTGCATTACGCATTGCAGTATTTTTGCATAACAAACTACCTGATTGTTGCATTATGCATTGCATTATTTTGGCATTACGAACTGCTTGATTGTTGCATAACGAACTGCATTACTTTTACATTGTAAAGTGCCTGATTCTTGCATTACGAACTGCATAGCATTGCATTAGGACTGCATTGGATCATCTGGAATTGCTCATTAATACCGTCAGAACCTACAAGGGCTTGCTGGCCTAATAACCAGCAAGGTGAATTATTACAAGTACGCATATGTTGGATTTTTATCGTGTGGTCTCATTGTATATCTTTTTATATAAACATATACTTGGTTTTTTATGAAACTCGTGTGGAGTCCATTTGTGGTGTCATCATTGGTTCACTGAGAGCGTGGTTGCAAATACTTTACACATTTGCCCTGAAGATAAGCCTGGCTGCTCCTGCCAAGCTACCGAGGGGGTGAGCAGGGGCTATCTGAGAAGGTGTCCTTCCTTTCCCTGACTTAGTAGCAAGGGTCCCTATTTGGCCTAAGGTACCTACCTCAGCCAACTAGGGAATCCCGGCTCTAACAAGCAACAATTACTGAAGAGGGGTCTGCGGCATATTTATTGACAACAAACATGTATATATTTGGGAATTCACACACGCGCGCGCGTGCACACACACCTTTATTACCTCTCAACCTTTTTTCTCTTTGCAGTCTTCTTTCTTCTTTTAGTCACTCCTTCTCCACTCCTCTCCCCATCCTCTCTCTGGTTTACTGCGAACAAATCCTTGGTGGGAAATCTGAAGGAGGCTCAGAGGGAGGGCCATTAAATTTATGCCACGGATACTTTTTCCAAGTTAAGTAAGATATTGGGGGATATTCACAAGAACGGGCGATAAATATCGCCAACCTAGGCTAACACAATTTTACATAACACCGTCCATCGCGGGAAACTAACGCCGCTTTAACGGCGTATTCTCAACACGCCGGCAACAGGAGAAAGTGTCCTGATAACCCGTCAAATGACCACGATAAAATTTCCGGGACACCGATAAAAAAGGAAACCCAAACGTGAAAAAAGTGGCGATGGGCCCAACAGCGATAAAAACATCAGCGATAAGCAGCGCCAGGCCTGCAATTCCCACGTCAGGCGGGAAAAATCACCATAAAAGCTGCAAAAAAAAAAAAGAGAAATCAAAACCCAAACCCAAACAACTGAGAAGCACCATGGAGGACGCTGGAGCAACTACAGAGCCCAACCAGAACCCCACAAACCCCCCGGAGGACCAGCCAGGGACCTCGGGGGAGGAGAAGGGCAAGGAGAAGAAGAAGAGGAACCCGCGATTCAGTCCGCAGGAAAACAAGATCCTGATTACGGAGGTGACAGAACACCACTAACAACTGTTCATCACCTCCACTGTGTCATTGGCAACCAAAAATGCAATATGGCAGTCCATCTTGGCCAAGGTCAATGCAGTCGGAGTGAAGAGAAGGGGAGTGGACGACTGCAAGAAGCGCTGGAATGATGTGAAGCGCAAAACCAAGCAGAAACTCACTAACAACCGGAAAGCAGCAATGCAGACTGGAGGTGGGAGTCCAGCGCCACAGCAGGAGCTGGATGAGATGGAGGAAATGGTGTCCACAGTCATCAGTGGGGAGACGGTGGCAGGAGTTGGGGGACCGGAGACTGCACAACATGACCTGACCCAACTTCAACAGGGTGAGTAATGACCAGGGACTGGGGGGACGGGGGGAGATGGGCACAACGGCACACATGCACAATTAAGTATAGCACAGTGCACACCCACAATGACTATGGATCATGTCCCTGATCTCCCCGGCATACTGCAGCAAACATAGAAACAGCAAGTAGGCCCCCGTCGACAATGTGCCCAGAGGGGGCCCTCCCCACACATCACCAATCTCACAACAAACCCATGCATGTGTAAACACATGCACATGCACAAGGCTGGCCCTCCACGCAGCAACAATGTAAAGTGGGGTATGCATGGCCATGTACTGGTTCAGCTTTAACACTCCACCGAATATGACCAAAACATTCTAATTCACACAGGTGTGTCATGTCTATTAGCAAGCAAGTATGAAATCATGGATGAATGTAGGGGCAGTGATACCAGAAAAAGGTACTCCCTGGGAACTGATATCAATGCGCATGTCTGACCGTGACCCAGACAGGCAGTGAGATGACTGGGAATGTGTGAACTACCTGTGGCCTCAGTGCTCCTAAACAACAATCTCGCAATTTCCCAACTTAGCCCCACGTCAATGTAGGAAATAGGGCTGTGTGTAAAAATGCCTAAGTCCAAGTTATGTGGATGCCACAGCTCGGAGCAATGATTTGTGTGAGTGTGCAGCGGTTGGACTCCTGGGATGGTCTGTGCGTAAGTGTGAAGGTCATTCCATGCAAGAGAACTGCGAGCAAGGACCTCTGTGTGTGGGGTGTGTATACGTTGGTCCTTGGTTAGCGCTGTGCGTAGTGTGGGAGTCGTCATCAGCTGCTATGGTATCTTTCAGGGCGTGCCGGGCGCATGCAATTCCAAGGTCGGAGGTGCAGATGTGCTACCGCCTATTAGTTCAGACAAAGGAGCTTTCATCAATAATGTTAGTTTGTCATCTGCTTGCATTCTGGAAAAGTGATGTGGTTTGGGGGGGGGGAGGGAGGGGGATGTCACTGCTTCGCCTTCCGGCACAGTATTCCTGCTGGCTTTTTGGCTGGTGTGTATCTCCCATGTTGCTGAGGTGTTCACTGTGCCCCCATCCCCCTTACGTCCATGTTGCTCATGTTGTGGGACTTGAGTCACAGGGTGCATCTCTGCATCAGGGTGGTTCATATCGGACCCCAAATGACACCCGCAATTTCATATCTGACCCCAAATGACACCCGCAATTTCATATCTGACCCCGAATGACACCCTGTTGTCTCATTTGGAACACCAATGACAGCCTTCATGTCATGTATGTGTACACATGTGATACGCTGATGAGTGGGATTATGTACTATATTTGACACCCTGAAATGGCATTCCGAATACGTGACACCCTGAACAGCCTCTCTGTACAGAGGTGACATACCCACCATCTATTTGCCATTTGTGAGACTGTTAGCACTTAATGTTGCACTTACACTTGTCAGAGTGATGTGCTAATGCAGAGGACTGACATGCACACAGAGAATGTGTGTTGCAATGAATTTATTTGCACATACTGGTCATGTGGTCATTTTGTACTGTTCCATGATTGCTAAGGACTGTCACAATGTGACGTGCTCATGCGAAGAAATTGTCAATGATTGTGTTCCTTCGGGCTATTCCTGCTGCAGCTGCAGAGGGGTGTGGTCCACCTGCCTCATCTTCCTCATCACCGTCCAGTGCATCTGGCACTTGGATCCATGGGGCATTGCTGGGTACACATATGTTGTGCAATACACAACATGCAATGATCATCTTGCACACTATTTCTGGGCTGTACAGGAGTCTACCACCTGTGATGTCCAGGCACCTGAAACGTGACTTAAACACGCCAAATGTGCGTTCAACAATGCCCCTGGTGCATTTGTGGGCCACATTGTACTGCCCCTGACCCGGGGTGTTCGGGGCTCGGAGGGGTGTCATCATCCACGGGCAGAGTGCATATCCTTGATCACCTGTGAGAGGTAAGTGAGACCAGTGTAAACTGGTGGTCCTGCATGCTGTGTTGGCAGACTCACAAGTTTTGTGGTGTGTGATTTGTGTGACTTTGGGATTCATGTTTGCCATGTATTGCTTATGGCAAATGTGCGGGGACAATGTGTGTTACGTAGCCTCACAGCTGCTCCTCCTTCTCCCCGGGCCTATTTACCTGTGTGCGCTGCGCGGTTGCATCACTTGCACTCCTACGGCACACCTTTGTCATGCCTGTCTGTGCATGTCCGCAAGCATGACAACAACACTGTAATGTTGGCTGTTGAAGGTGGGCGGCCACGTGTGTGTAGGCCTATGGTAAGGATAGTGCGAACACAGATCTGGAGTTCAGGCCTGGCTGAACTCGCGCTGCGATTGAGGCTAGGCCTTTGGCTAATGCTGCTGCAATGAAGGTACACACACAACAGTTGGCATGTATGAGCAAAGACCCCGAGCGCTCCTTCATTTTTCCATTCGGGCGAGCCTGCCCTCTGGGTGCATGCTACTGTCATGTCATGTCATGTCATGTGGGTAACACGATCAAGCATGAAACGCTTTGGGTACGAGTGGCGGCTCTCATAGAGGGCTTGCCACTTACACATGTAATACATACTCTTGGCCATCAGCGTGTGGGACCCCACGCTGTAGGCAACACTCTGGCTGACAAGGCAGCCAGAAATGCAGTAGCCACTTGTTCAGCAGCAGCAGTCACAAGGTCTATGACAAAAGTACGCTACCGACATACTGGCAGCCGTAGCGGCTACCAGAGACGGGACGAAATACCCACAGGGGCTTCCGTCCAAATATGAATACCAATTGTCCCCGAACAAGTTCCGACAGTAACAATTCCTTCCGTTGGGGATCCGCTGATTCCCAACGAGGACCGCAGACATGTGTTGATCACAGCTGCACATGAGGGCATGGCTTCGGCGCACGCCGGTGTATCGGCAACGGTGTCCCTCTTGCAGCAACGTCCTGTTTCCTCCCCCACATGGCATTGCTGATAGCTCTCTGTGGCCTTCTGTTCCCACTATGAAAGCAAGCTTCAACAAATTAAGGAAGCTCAAAGCACTGTTATTCCAACATGAGGTTGCCTTGACCTCGGCCCGTGAAACATTCGAGCTACAGGTGGCTCGGATATCAAGTGAAATACAACCCCTATAAAATACCAATCTCCCACTACATTTTGGGGAGTTGATACACCAATTATTCAATGTCTCTGACACAGGAGGCCTTGCACCTTTTTTTAAATTGTTGGGCTCAGGTCTTGTGTCCTCGTTTTGAAGGATATTTGGTGTAATTCCGGCTTTTATTCATTCCATTTTCTCCAGCGCTTTTGGTGGGTTGCTGTTGATCCTCTTGCTCTGCTGGTGCTGTCCTGGTACTTGTATTACTACTTCGTAATGGCTGCCCTTCATGTGGTACTCGATCATCCGGTCCAGCTGGAGCTGTACCGTAGCCGATTGCAGGAATTCCTTGGTTGCCTGCCTATGGCTGTTGTTGGTGCTGCCTACAATGTGACTTACAGATACGCATACTTTACATGCGTTCATCCAGTTTTTTGGTGCCGCGACTGTCCTTTCTCCTGGGCTTTGGATTTGTGCCTCTCAAACGCCATACGGGCTTGCCCTGATTACGACCTGTTGCTGTGGCTCCTGTTGCGTCATGATCAGTCATGTATCTCTGTATCGCGCACAAGTCCCTGGAAGGAAAAGGGCCACCCATCACCAAAACTCTGATTAGACCTTACAAGGCTACCAGAAGACTTTGCTCGGACGAGCTCCACCTGGCTGAAGTGCCCAGAATCAAAAAGGCCAGAACAGGTGGCCGTTTTTTCTCATATAATGCTGCCAAGCTCTGGAACTCCCTACCGCTCCCCATCCATAAAGAATCTAACCATCTTGCATTTCGGAGACAACTAAAAACTTGGCTATTCCCATAAAACATCTCCCCCTCTAGCATCCGCTGCAGCACTGGGATGCCCCCGGATAGCCATGCGCTATACAAAAGCCACTTTCATTTCATTTTCATGTGCAACTGGTACCCGCATGCTGATGGCGGCCATGAATGGAGTGCTGGCACAATGGGACATCTGTGAAGGGGCGTCGCGCCTGCTGCACCACAGCTACATTGAGTACGTTACAGGATGTCCGACCATGCTTTTTGAAGCTATGGATTATGATGAGCACGTATGCTCCTTCGAGTTGTTGAATTGGGTGTTGTCCCTCCTTGTCTTTGAGGAGGGGGACGGTCTTTTGGAACACCTTGCCTTCCAAGGTTCAACGGATCTCATATGATTCCGATGATTAATGTTCAACAGGACATTTCTATTTTTTTCTTCTTCTCGTATTTTACCGCTAATCAACCTTATTCTGATTTTGATTTTATTGAACTTTGCCCCTGCTATGCTCAGTGCATTGACTCTGCTTGCGACTTCGACCTTGTTTTTTCTATTCTTCTGCAACCTGGCCAGGGGGAGGGTGTCATGTGGATTTAAGGGACCCCGTTGACATCTTTAGGTTAGAATGGGTCCGGAGGCCATGATGCTGCTTTTGCACACGACACTACAGGCTTATTCTAATGCAAGGATGTTTTCGCTGGTCACATGGGAGCCGCTGGCTGCGGTGGTTCCTTGCTTGTTCCTGGAGTTTAGTCTGTGCATCGTGAGCAAGGTCAAACAACACCGTCCCATGTTATTTTGATGTGGTCAGGCCCTGGCACATAGACGAAACATACCCTGCAGCTGCTGTTTGTGGGACACGCACCTTTTTCTTGATATTAGGAGAATTAATGTTACACGCAGATACCCTTGAGGAGTGACTTTTCAAGAATGAAGAGCTGTATGGAGCTGTGATGTAGAGACACGATCTATGTCTTAGAGGTATGGGGTCTGCTATACAAACCCAGGGATCTTCTATGTTGTCATCTTGGTTTTCCCGTCCATTGGGAGGGAGTGTAGGTTTAATAGTCCTGTCTCCAGGATCAATATACAATGATTTCTCCTATTATATTGTATGGACTTGCTACAATGCTGACCATGTTTGTATTATGCATTCTAATTTTAGTAGTGGCTCGTATGCTGCATTTCAGAGCACGTTAGTTGAAATAAACATTTTAGACTGACTCAGTGACTCTGTCAATCTCTTGTTGTGGATGAGTACGGGAGTCTGAGCGATAGGGAATAACCTGTGCCCACGATCCCTGAGTGATTAGGGGAGTGTTGTGTTCTGGGTTGTCTAAACGCCTGTTTCTCTATCTGTGTATGGGAGGGCAGGCGGGACACTGTAGCTAGCCGGTCGTGGGCTCGTGGGTACTAAGGCTGTAGGAAGGCGTAGCCCCTATATACCGTAGTCCCACATTGCTGTGCATAGTTCTGTGTATGTGCAGAATCCCGACAACACTACATTGCAACATTGTCGATTAGGGGCCGGGTGGCGCCGACACCACAACAGGGACACACGCCATAGTTGCTTTGGTGGCCATCCCGGAAGTGAACCACGCCCAGAGCCCCGGGCTGTTTATTCACACTCCTGCGCTGGACTGGCGAACGCCGGCCCAGCCCACTACGCTTACGCTTACAGGGGGGCGACATAGCTACATGTCCAAGGTCTTCCCCACTGCCTGAGGTGACATGGTTGCGTCCACTGTCCACAACACTACAGGCACCAGCAGTATATGTCCACATGGTCATGTCTGTGCTTTGCATACTCAAGACTGTCCAGCACATCACCGCCACACTTGGCATTGTGTACTTTCTTATTCATGGGTCCATTGCCTCCTCCTCACATTCCTGGTTCCCACCTCTCCCCACCTTCTGCAGTCGTGTGGCAGAGGGGCTATGCCTTTGTGGATGGTTTGTCTACATGTCTGGCCCCTGTTGCCACAGTTACTTGTGTTGTCGTGTCTGGTAGGTGGGCATGTTGGTTGGCATGTTGTATGTGATTTTGTTACGTGTGCATTCCCACAGTTGTGGTTTGTATGATTGTGGGGTTGAGGTGTGTGGTGTGTTCCATTGGTACTTACCAACGAGCAGTGCATTTCCATAGGTGCCATCCTGAAAGCGCTGGTTGATTATGGACTGTCAGAAGATGTGGGAGTCATGCACACTGCCTGGGAAGTTGGCGACGGTATTGGTGAACAGGTCCACTTTTGCCTGCACATTGATGGGATGCGTGTGCTTTCTCTAGCGGTAATTGTGTGCAGTGTCGGCAGGGGGCACAAGTAGGACATGTGTGCAGTCAATAGCCCCCAACACGTGCGGGAAGCCAGCTATGGCGTCAGAGCCTTGCTTGGTCTCTGGCTGTTCCTGCGCAGTGTGGGGGAAGTGAAGGTGCTGGGATATCAAGCTGATGATGGCATCCAAGACAGGTGTGAGGAACTTTGATAGGGCTGGCTGTGAGACTCCTCCGACTCTGGCAGTTGTTGGTTGGGAGGTACCAGAGGCCAACAAGTGCAGCACAGCCAGCAGCTTTGTCTGCGGAGGGATGTTGGTTGTCCGCTGTGTTGGTACCGTCAGCCTGTGGGCAATGTGGGTCAGGATGCGGAGGATGGTTGTCCTGAGCCTGTAGTGGGAAATGACATCCTCTGGCGTTGAGTCTCTGAGGCTGGTGCGTTTTCGGAAGGGCCGCTGTCTTGTTCTGCGCTGCCTCGGTGGCAGTCCGGGGGGGGGGGTTGGTCCTGGGGGTGGGGGTGGTCCTGGGGGTGGTGGCGGTGGGTGATGTGGCCCTCTTGGATCTCCAAGCTGCATGATTAGTTGTTCCATGGCATCTATTGGTCTTCAGTTGTTGCTCTGGGCTGGGCTCCCTTTATGCTGCAGGTTTTCGTCCTACTTAAGACCAGGAAAAAGCAGGTCTTAAGTCCCTGCTGCTTATGTGCCTTTTCGCCTGTTTTTGGACGGCATCGCCGATCTGGCTGGTCGTTGAGAATATCGCGAGGTGGTGTTATCGTGAGTTTTAGCACGGGAACGCCTACTCTGCATATGATTAGCGTTAGTTGTCGCTGTCAGCCTTGGTGATGTTTTTAGCGGTAGCTATCGCAGGGAAACTGATGATGTGGGCTGTTAGCGCAGGCTTGTGAATAGGGCGATGAGTCTATCGCCACTTTCGTAGGGGTAAAGTGCCACTAAATCGGCGATGAGTCCTTGAGAATATGCCCCATTGTTCCTCTGCCGTACAAAACACATGAGCCTCTTTCTGCCCTCTCGTGGTCACTTGAGGCAGAGTCAGCAGGTGTTGGTTTAGAGTTCCCAGACAGATAGCCAGATTGGCTGCACTGAATTATATAATTTTAGAGATTTGCAACATCCACAAAATGATTTAAAGTCTGTGCATTATCTATACAGCGCGTGAGGAAAAACCAGTAATCTTTTTTAACCAAAGAGAATAGGAAAAGCTTCACGAAAAGAAACACGCTGTCTTGTATTTTTGTTTATTATCCCGAATTGCGAAAAATCCCTCAAAAACATCTTTGTCGCAAACTTTAAACAAACGCATCTGCCTGGCTGATGTCTGACAATGAACACATTGAATCAGCACAATTATAATAAAGGTCTTTTCTGTTGGCGAGAGAAGCCGAGTTAACAGGATGTCCACTTCGTTATTTCTGACAAGTACACTTAATATAATGAAAGTCGACGTCAGCAACAGTAGTACAACGAATTAAATAACTTTATCCAATTCAAACTACCTAGGCTAACCCAAAGTTGTTAGTAAAATTATGTTACTGGAATGGTCCAGGTAATCAAGTACATTCCTGATTTTGACTCGTTTGGGGTGTAGTATTGTGCTGCTTGCTGTTTTGCACGATATCCATTCCAAATTAAAAGAGGTCAGTTGTATCTCTTTTCTCATGGTGGCGTACCTCTCAATAGTGCAGCAGTTGCAGTAGCGCCGGAGTCCATGTGTCTGTGGGGCACACTTCGACCAAATAGTGACTGTTTCTTTCTTTCCACCAAACCAGGGTATGGTGGGCACAGATTCCTTGTTTGCCTTAGGGCTCATGGCACCTTTGCTATGCCCCTCTCCGATGACCTCGTTTTCAAGGCATTAAGGGGAAAGTACTATCAGGGCACAAGTCCTAAAAAAGAAGTGGGGGGACTCTCCAAGTTAGATAGTATCACAGGAAGTGACATCATGGCGGGTGGCATTGCAGGAAGTGACATCACAGGAAGTGACACCACAGGAAGTGACATCAGGGCGCGTGACAGGTTCCTTTAACCAAGGATTGACAAACTAACTCTGCTGTCAGCCTACCCCAACAGGTGAAATATTCTATGTGCAGCACATTTCCATGTAGATGTGATTGCTTTAGCTGCCTGGTGCTTAACACATTTGATGGAAAGATCTGTTTTTGTCTAGTCCTTGTTTTGACTTAAAGTAGTATACAGGGTTAATGCGCCTCCTGCACAGCACATCATGTAACATGCAGATGGCAGTTTTTTTTTTATGTAGATAGGTAAGTAGGTTACTGCTTTGAACACAGAGATCCTTTTGTTACTTGCAGTTGCATTGTAATCCTTCTAGTATAGCACAGTGAGCTCTGAAGGATGATGTGTGACTCCTACACCCAGTAACCTTCACTGTCTTATGTAACACATCCTGTGCAATGATTTACAAACGTGTGTGATTTATTGACAATATAATATGTATGTTTGCTGTAAAGTGATCAGGCACCCCTACATTGGGATGAATAGCGCTGTAAAACAAATAAAAAATACTGGGATTTAAATTGTTATTTTGCACTGGGACAGAGTAACACGTCTGACATTCTTACAGTGCATGAGTATCTATTATATATGGGAGTCCGAACGAAGTCAAAATCATGCCTCTCTTATGCGCCTTAGAAGTGTTAACAAGCTGCTGCTTTTGCTTCCCTTCCTCTGCATGTACATCTAGGTGTGAGGCTACAGGCAGCCCCCAGCCTGGATACTCGGGCAAAGAAGGCCAAATGGGCCTTTAAAGTTCGGCCTTTGTTATGGCCCAGGTGGAGTCTCAAATAAGAAAACCCCCTTCCCCATCTGCACGTTGCTGCTCGGAAGGAAAGCAGATAACGAGCAGGCGCTGCTGAACGAATCCCGGTGTCTCAAGCTTACACCGGGACGAGCTCAGCATATTTTAGAGTGGGGCTCAACTTCTTGGCAGGGTGGTCTCGTCCACCCTATGCAAAGAGTAGGTGGACGCCGTCCCCCCGCGTGTACCCTCCACTCGAGCCCTGACTATCCTGCATTGCACTGTATTGCAAAACAATATGTGACAAGTCAGCTTCTCTTGCAGGTGTTAGCCTCTTTTCAATCGTGTGTCTGCCTTTAAAAATAAAACAACTACATGGACTTCTAAAGAGCTACCTTCTTTGCAAACCTGTGATACCCTCTAGAAATGTCTTATTCTCATTCACTTTAAAGGGACCACGCTCTTTAGTATGATGTCATATTCTTGGGCTGCATGCGAGGTGCTATTTTTGGACAGTTTCTGTAATGTGACCCAAGGATATTTTTGTGCTGCAATGTACTCGGTTACATCAGTACAACAAGCATTTGCAATGCAATAGGTCTCGCATTATTAAAGTTTGAGCTATTGGTGTTGCATTATTTAGCAATGCCAATAGCTCAAACTCTAATAATGCGAGACCTATTGCATTGTAAATGCTTGTTTTAAGTTAGAGCTATTGACATTGTAAATGGCAATGTTTTTTACCTACCAAGGGAGGAGGGAGGGAGCAGCGGGGGGCTGACTGTCAAAATGCTCTATTAGAGAGTGATTGGCCAAAAGTAAACCAAACAAGCAGAGCCTTTAAAAACAAGAAACAGAGTTGCACTATACACATGAATAAAAACATTATCACGAATGATGACAGTTTGCAGCGTACATTACATGCCATTCTCAAGAGAGATAAAAAAAATTTAGAAATTGAAAAATGAACGGCTACTGAAGCTGGTTGTCAGTACGACCAGGAAAGGATGACAGAGTGAAAATGAGGAGACTGGATTGATTTGCCACAAAATAGCACCCGCGAAGCTGTCAGTGGCAGGGATCGCACTGATTTAATGTACTAAAACCACTTCCCCACTTACTTTGCGGCACTGAAGTTCAAAGCCAATGTAAACACAGACTCTATTGCCTTTCTGAGTTGCAGTCCAAGGCATGAAAGGACCGCTGTCCAAAGCAAACACACCCTACTCTGCTTACTGCATGACTCCAAAAGATGCAAAAGAAACAAGAAGAAACAAGGCACACAGATGTGGATGGTTTGGCCCCAGGGTCACCGAAGAGTGCACAAAGAACATGGGAGCCCACAAGGAGATCCCTGCTTGTCCCCCGGTGAAACGGTGGAGTGCACGCACATTGTTTGCCTGCTTATATCAGTCTAAACTTGTATTTATAGGAAGATACTGATTGAGGGAGTGGGAAAAGTACTATATATCATGCATAGCTGCAAGGTTTGAGATTGCTATGTGTGGCATTTTCATAACTTAAGTGTAATTATGAGTGACATTTCAACAACTATGAGTGACACTTTCTTGTGAGCTAAATCAAGCAATGAAGACAGAAGGAAACATATAAATAAATATCAGAAATTACACCTATTTGACCAAAGTGACTGCGCAAGGAAAGGCTCATTTTCATAGCATAGGAAGTCAGTATAACAGTAGGAGATCATGACTTACACCATAGCTGCCACGTTTTCAGATTGGTTATATATGACATTTCCATTGTTTCAATGGACTTATGATGAATGAAACTAAGAGTGGCATTGAAAAAGCTAAAATACAAGAAACTTCAAACTCTTGAGCAGTGAGAAGGTTTACAAATTACTTGAAACTAATGCAAAACTCCCGAAAACCGCTTTCTAAGATGACCATTACATAAAACAGTTGAGGCACCGTTGTTCATCTCAATTAAGACAGTAAGGAACTCTGTTGCATCAGCCAGTATAGACTTGCTGTGAAAACCGCACAACAGCGCTGAAGAAGGCGTGTTTTGCATATGTCACACTCCGTCCATTTAAGCTTTCTGTCGGAATTATTTTATATCAGAAAAAATAATCAGTTTAACCCAACACACCCACCTAGCCCGATAGGCCCACAAACAGACACAAATAATTATCCCATATAATGACCTGCTGTCTCGAGACTGGGTGGCACTGGCGGCAGAACAGCAACTGAAAGGAAAGCTGCAACCTGCAACAGCTGTGTCTCAGGGGTCAAATCATCATGGTCTCAGCTGTCTGCTGTACCCAGTGCGCGCTAACAATACCACGTGACACGAGGGCAGTAGTTTCAGCTTCAATGAAGCCCCGGGACGGCCCCCCGTCCAGCGCCAAATTATCTAATGACTCACTCACGGACCGGACACTACCCCTACAGGCTTCACTACTGTGCAGTTCTGGGGTCAGGAGGTGTGAGCTTCAGCTCTCGGTTCTTCAGCATGTTCCTACTGCTGCACAAACTCTTTCTGCACACGGGTCAGTACACAGAATTACTGCACACACTGTAACCGCTCCTGATGCGCTGTATCATCTCACTGCACAGGAGTGACCCGTGCAGTGCAATTAAATATAGCACGTCTATCTAATGCGATTTCGTAGTGCACATGCACTTTGCAGCTGCATGCTCTCGAATTGCACCGCGCACCGGGGCAACGTTACTGCATGCACTCGGACTCCTGCTGCACCCTGCACACCAAGCCTAGGGCTCTTGGTGCAATGCACTGATCCTGTAGGCTGGTGCCCCCGCCTCGCTGGAGACGGGGCTGCCCCTCTTGCGTCAGCAGCCAAGGGGAGAGTTAGCGGCCCGGGCCAGCAGGACATTAAAATTAATAAACCCCACCTCCATTAAAAGAAGTGAAAAGAAGCCCAAGACAAGCATACAGCAATGTTAATAAAGGCGCACAGTGAGAACTGTTTGATGCTATCATAGGTGGGAGGGGTGTACTTTAGAGGCAATGCAAAAAAGAAACATAAAGGCGCCGTAAATAAATAATTAAAGGTTTACGATGAGCCTGCTCCATGCAGTTTCGGAGGTGAGAAGAGTGTGCTTTGCAGAAAAGCCTGTTGCCTGAAGTGAAAATATAATGTGCTCCTCCGGCAGTGTTAAGCTTTGCTCTAGAGGGGTTTGTCCTGTGATTGTGTTTTTTTCCTGTGGGGAGTAAGTTGTGTCATGACTGAATAGCAAGTATTTTAAGTTGAACGGGGGTACTTGTGGCAGCCTTTGAAGATGGTAAGAGGGCCGGGTGGAAACGTTTCGTTGGAGGTTTGGGGTGATGGGGGTCAATGCAAGCTGCGCCGGTGGGAGGGGGAGAAGCGGAACACATGGGTCTGTGTAGGGAATCCACGAAACGGAATGCCGCGCGTGTGGGAGGGGGAGAAGCGGAACACATGAGTCTGTGTAGGGAATCCACGAGACGGAATGGCCACCTCGCGTTTAGTTTTGTGTTTGTGTCTGCTTTCGACGTGGTGCTGCAGCACCCATATACTGCCAGCATTCACGCCGTGGCGGATGTTGGTCCCTGGAAGTGGAAAGTAGATATCGATGAATAACAAAAGGAGCACACCCTGCTGTTCATGAAAATTCTGACGTCGCTGTTGTGAACCTGGCCCTGTGTATGGCTGCACTAGCGCTCCGCCAACACAGTCCGGCCCTTTTCCACCCCAAAAATTACTTAAACGCCACAAAAACAAGAGAAGAAGAAAATGAAACTAAACAGTGGTGCGCGCGCACCACAGAGGAGCGGGGGAGGGAGCGCGGCAGCGGCAGCGAGGTGAACGCGCGCTGCTGCGCGTGCTGGCCACCGTCGGGAATGGGAGGAGCAAAGGCGGGACATGCGCCCGCCTTTGCCCAATCGCGTGCCGTTTTCTTTAAAAAAACGCACGCTCCAGCCAATGTGGGCTTCTCAAAGCAAAACCACACGCACGAGCATGTAGGTAGCTTTCAGAAGCCCTTTCTAGAGGTCTCGCGCTGCGCGAGCAGTGCTGCGCACTGCAACGCTAGGCGCGAGACCTAAAAATGCCAGGTGCAAGGATTCACAGAATCTCACCCTCATTAATTGTAACGAGGCACGATTCCTTCAACAAATGTCTTTGAATGCAGGAAGGGAGGCCTGCGGAGGACAGCGCACGTCCATTAATGCATTCGTATTTGGAAAATGTCGAAATTGCACTCTTGTTCCTTAAATGTACAGGAGCTATAATTCAGCATAAAATGTGTGCGATGGAAGGGGACTCCTGAGGCGCATGCAGCTGTCAGCCCCCCACCCCGCCCCCAGGCTCTCCTGCCCGATTCCTGCAGCTCCAGGGCTTAATTTGAAGAAAAAAAAAAAAGTCCCCCTCAGGAGGCCACCGTAGTTTGCACCACACATTACCACTGTACTAACACAACAGCTAACCATCACACTGCTACAAGTGTGACAATTCAGACCGTTCAAGGCCGCCAAAGCTTTAAGAATTGGCTTGGGTGGCAGGTGTTAGTTGTTTTTAATGTATATTAAATTAACAAGCATCAGTTTTTCTGCTCATCTTTAAATTACACAAACAGCGCAACCATGTGGCAGCTGTCATAAGTGATGGTTCCAGCAATTAAGTGCCAGTGCCGAGCACCGGAAATCCCTGACTCAAATTAAGCACAGCTCTCATTCAGAAAGTAGATGCTGTGGCTCAGTACAGCTTTCTTTTTCAAAACAGGTACAATCCCCTTTTTGGGTATCAGTATGTAATCAGTGGTTTTCGGCTGGGTTAGCGGTTGTAAACCATTGTTACACATCTGTGCAGGGCTCAACTCAAGGAAAGGGTCCCCTTTCACACCCTTTCTTCCTTGTGAATTACAGGGACTTTCAGTGTGGGCCCTACAAGTAGTAAGTCTATGTGCCTATTTAGCACACTTTGCTTTTTGGCACTCACAAAGCATGGACACGTGTACTCATTCCCTGGATAATTTTTCACGGACATTTTCAGAGGCCAACCAGTTTGAAATGATGTTATTGCGCAGGTAAATCCTGTATATGTTACCGCAATATTGCAGAGAAAAAGGTGCATTTCATGTAAATTGTCCCTCAGGCCCGACGACCGGTCTTAACGTTCGGTAACATGAGATAAAGTAGTCTTACATACACAACTATAAAGACATAATGCAGTGTTGCCGAATACACCATTTTAATGCTTAACTCATATCACTGAGCGGAATCTCTTCACACTCTACATCCACAAGAGGGCTGTATGTGAATTTCATTGTGGCTTCTGTCTTCAACAGGGCTCTGTCATCAGTAAATCCACAGCGGGATCATGAGGATTTCAAAACCTATAGCTGCCTAAGTATTTTCTGTTATGTGATCTTAATTCAGTCAGTGGACGTGGAAATGTAGAATTAGGGCATTCACCTTTTAGTCATAGGAAATTGTATAATCATCATTGAATCATCAGAATGTATACACGTGTTTAAATATGCATTGCTATTATAATAAGCAGAAATAGCTCTGAGGGCAAAGGATGCAATGGATTCATAGGAAGGTTGTTGCCTTCAAGATAAATACTTACTAAATTCTATTTTCCTACTATAACATTAATGGTCATGACTGATTTTGCCATTTTAAAGCATATTTGTGGTATTACAGTAACCAGTGACAGATTCAATGTAAAACATTTCTGCGAAGGTTTGTATTAATGTCACATAACAATGTATTTTTTTACACATTTCATGTCTCAATATGATCTTCAGGATGGGACATTTACAGTAGGAGTTTTGGTTTACTGTACATTTTCATGGAATTTTAGATTGTCCAGTAATGTTAATTTGTTGAATTAGTGTTGTTTCTTTGAGCATTCATTCTTACAGATGCAGTAACTTGTCAGTTCTTGCTCTCAGCTTGTTTTATACTTTTCATGCCTGGGCATGTTTGGGTGACTTATTCATACTTACGCAATCACAGCATGGGATTGTGGTGTGTAGGTGCAATCCCAGGTAGTTTCGTCAATCACCTATAAAACGAGGGCACTCGAATTCAGTCAATTTTCATCCACAAACACAGTCAAAGTTGACCAAATATAGAGGGGTGATTTTTTTCATTTAACTGTACATCTCCAGCGGATTAGTGTGGAATGTGTGTAATCTACTCTTTAAAAAAAACTGCAATGAAAGCTATTAATCCAAAAATTTGCATGCGAACCATATCAGAAGTTGGAAGTCAATGCTATGTAACATTTGCATCACCAGCTTCCAGTTTTTTTATTTGCTGTAAAGTAAATGGATTTTTAGGTCTGGCCTAAAGACAGCTTTAGTTGCCTTGCAAGCCTCATGTTTTCCAAATAATATCATGCAAAAAATACATAAATATATAGGGGCTCTCAATCAACACTTTCATTTTAGGTCCCCTGACATGTCACTCAAATTATACTCCTTCCTGACCCAGAAGACGGTACTGAGCAACAGAATATGCCACTCCATCCATTGGATGTTTTCACTTTGAGTGATTGCATTTTGCCCATACTCATGTACAAATAGACCTAAACAATAGTTTCCAAAAAACAGAAATTGTTAGACACATGCACATCCCAATAACTGATAGTCCCTATGTATTGTAAGGTTACATCAATATTTTCAGAATGTTCAAGATATTTGTTGTAAATTGCAATGTTCATTACTCACTATAAACCAGCTTTTGTATATATATTTATCCTACTGAAAATAAGAAGAAATAATTACAGTAGCTAGATTGTATACGCAGACTTTTAGGTTGAAGCCACACCCCCACAGGATTGTGATGACATTTCAACCACTTGTATGTGACTTGAGAGAGCTCTCTAGTAACTACTTTTAGAACTGCATCTCCCCTATTGGAGTGTTGTATGAACATTGTCATTATGCAGAAACACTTCTCTCAAATCAAAGCTTACACCCACCAAAACATAAACAGTCAATTTAAGTTATATAATTGTACTTGTACTTACCAGTGAATAAAAGTTCTTAGAAAAAGTAGGGTGTGATCACAAACTTAAACAAAATCAAGAAATGTATTGAAATCAGTAATTTTAAATCAATATTATGAACCAGCTTTGGCAAATATTGAATCCTATGGAAAACAAGCACAAATGATTAGAATAGAAAAAGCGTGTATTCAAATTTACCTACTAAAGCCACCCCCCTCAGCTTGGTGCAGGTCATTTGAAGCAGTTGCTTCTGACTTTAGCTGGACCTCTATTAACAACAAGTGGAACAGCAACTTCATGAAAATATTTCAATACTTTTGTAGTTGAGTTGTGAGGGACACCTAGCAAAGACTAATGAAACTGCAGCTTCATATAAGAATTTCAATGCTTTTGCATCTGAGTCAATAGGGAGACCCAGTAATCCCTAGTGGTACTGCGGTTTCATGTAAGAGTTTCAAGGCTTTTGCATTTGACTACAAATGGACACCTAGTAATGACTTGTTCAGCAGGAGCTTCGTGAAAGAATTTCAATGCTTTAATATTCGACTTTTGACGGACACCTACAGATGACTAGTGGAACTGCGGCTTGATATAAGAATTTAAATTTTGTTGCATTTGACTTGTAAGGGACACCTAGTAACGACTTGTGGAACTGAAACTTCATGAAAGAATATGAATGCATTTGCATTTGACTTGAGGAATAGCTAGTAGCAACTGGTGGAGCTGCAGCTTCAAGTAAGAATTTCAATGCTTTGCATTTGACTTGTGAGAGACACCCAGTAATGGCTTGCAGAACTGCACCTTCACAAAAGACTATGAAAGCATTTGCATTTGAATTGTGAGGAACTCCAAGTAACCACTAGTGGAAATGAAGATTCAAGTAAGAATTTCAATGCTTTTGCTCCTGACTCAAGAGTGAGCTCTTGCAATGCCTTGAGGAACTTCTGCTGTGGGAAAGAAATTTTAAGATTTTACTTGAGAGGGATACCATACCAGGTACGGTATATATATATATATATATATATTCACTGAAAAAACCATAGGTTTCAGACACGTTATAGTTAGAAATTTGCATTTAAAAAACCTTTGAAATTCACTGAAAAAACCATAGGTTTTAGGGACAGTTATAGTTAGTTGGACATTGCACTCGTACAAAATCCGTGAAATTCCCCCATTTTAGTTAGTTCAGCTAACTATAACTCGCGCCCCCGCAATGCACTGCTGATGACGTCACATATTACATCACTCATGACATGGTCAGTGACATCACTGATGACATCATATATATATCATCCGAGGTTGGTTCACTTTTGCCCGGAATCTCGGCGCTCAAAAAGGTGCGTGACCATCGCGGTTGAACCAAACCGCTACATATCCAAACAAATCCTTTGTGTAGAAAGAACCAGGTCGCACTCCAGCAGTAATGATTTAGCAAGTTAATTTATTCTTAAATCGTTTTTCGACAGCATGCACAGACCCAACCAACGCGTTTCGGTATATTGTAATACCTTGCTCACGGCTGATTTTTTTGCGCAATCCACCTTATTTTTAAATTTAAACTACAGGAAAGGCTAATGCATCACTTCCTGTTTGTTATCAGGGGTCCCTCCACAGCCTACTGGGAGATGTAGTCCCCTGTTATTTTCTGTGAAAAAATGTGCAAAATTAATAGTGCAAAATACAATCTTTACAGATTATGTATATAATTACCTTCTGGCGGTCACCAGTAGGTAGTTATAGTTAGGACCTTGTTTCTATTCAAAAAGCGCTTTTTCTTTTGCCAATATGTTTGGCGCCGTTAGACGAATGTTCGCGAAATTTTCAAAACTAATGGGGCGGTCAGGTCAGCTCCTGTGTTGAAAGTTTCGGAGTGATTCATCAAGCGGAGGCCGAGGAAAAGGGGGGGTCCCCAATCGAGTTTTCATCATGTTAATTTCCATAGGAAACTTTAGACACGGCTACAGCCCGAACTGTTGAACGGAATGCCACTAAATTTGGCAAAAAGGTAGCTCTTGGTTCAGAAAGCACTCTTTTTGTTAAATGGTGTAAATCCATTCAGTAGTTCCTGAGAAATGTACAATTTCTCATGTATACAAATAACCCCGCGGAGGATCCGCGAACCATCCCAATCTCGAGCCTGCAATCTGATTGGCTTCCAACAGTTCCAACCAGGAATGTTCGCACCCGTCTGGTGACTGGGTTGAACAGAGTCACAAGAAAAAAGGTTGAAAAATTATTAAAAAAAAGAAAAGGGGGCAGGGAAGAAACACCCTGACCCCCTAGGCCTAGGACACCCAGGGCCAAAAAAAGCATTTTTTAAAAAAATTCTGTGGGATTCGCGCTGGGTGCACGATTCCCGCTGAAAAAAAATAAACAAAGCACGGTCTCCAGCGCTCTGTTTATTTTAAGTCCTGGTGGGCCAGGACCCTGGGGCAATGCCAGATTATAATGCACGGGCCCGTGGGGAACCCCACAGCCCCGGGGACCACCACCTCATTGGGGCTATGTTAATGAAATGTGGGGGGCCACGGGGCCCCCCCACAGCCCCGGGGACTGCCACCTCCCTGGGGCTTTATTTTTTTTTAAAATGCACGGGGGCTCCTGCATCCCCCATGTAGCCCCGGGGACTGCTACCTCCCTGGGGCTATATGCATTAAATGTGGGGGGCCTTGCAGCCCCCCGCAGCCACAGGGACCACCACCTCCCCAGGGCTATCTTTAAAAAGTAAACTGTGGGGGGGCTCGAGCCCCCACACAGCCCCGGGGACCACCACCTCCCCGGGGCACCAAATAATTAAATGCGGGGGTCTGTTGTGGACCCCCAGCCCAGAGGACCACCACCTCCCCGGGGCTACACAGATGATGGCTGGCTTCAGCAATGTCCCGGGGTGCCCACCCCTGGGACATTGCAGTTTTCTATGGCATGCCAAACACTGCTTTGCTTCATGGAAGCAAGAGCAGGAAAAATGCTCTCGCTTCCATTAAGCAAAGCAGAATTGCTTTTGGCAAAGGTAGCTGCATGTTAGCCTCTGCACGTGCCTCTTGGTGCACTGCTAGTGGGGCGATGAGGTCCCCTTGTGTTCTGAGGACCACAGGACTAAAGTGGACTTCATCCCCCAAGCAGCAGTGCATCAGGAGGCGCGTTTGCAGAGAGGTGTAAAAAGGGGGCGTGGCCTCTGACTACCTCTCAGCAATCCAGCTGGGTGGGGCTTACTGGAGGTAACAGGTAGGCTTGTTGGCCCCTAAGGACCCCCTGCAGCGAAAGGGACTTCATACCCCAACCAAGAGCATGCCGGGAGGCACGTTTGCAGAGTGGTCGACAAAGGGGGCGTGGCCTGGTATCAGAGCTCAGCAATCCTGCTGTGTGGGACTTACTAGAGGTAATAGGAGGGGTAATTGGCAGCCAAGGTTGTCCTTGGGGGCCGACTACCCCTCCTGTTACCTCCAGTAAGTCCCACACAGTGGGATTGCTAAGAGGTTTTCGGAGGCCATGCCCCCCTTTCTCCACGACTCTGCAAACATGCCTCATGGCGCACTACTGGTTGGGGGATAAAGTTCACTTTACTTCTGAGGGACCTTGGGGCCAAGAAGTCCTCCTGGTACCTCCTGTAAGTCCCACGCAGCAGAATTCCTGAGAGCTGGTTCCAGTGACTGTGAATGTTTTTTAAAAGTTTATGAGTGTTAAATATACATACTAAGGTGCATTTGTGAATCAGTGGGTTTATGAGTGACTGTATGGATGACTGAGTGTGTGCGTGGTTGACTGTATAAGTGAGTGATTAGGTGACTCAGTGAATGTATGGGTGAGTGACTGGTTGTATGAATGTGTGTATCGGTCTGTCAGTCAATGTCTAAGTGAGTGTATGAGTGTGTTAGTGGGTACGTGAATGGCTATATGGGTGATTGGTTGTTTGACTACGTCTATGGTTGTCTGGGTGTCTGTGTGTGTGGGTGAGGAGGTGTGTGACTGCCTGTATTGATCAGTGAGTGGGTGAGTCAGTGGCTGTATGCGGTACTGTTGCGTGTGTGAAAAGTTGTATGAGTGATTGTCTGCATGGCTGTGTCGGTGATTGAGTGCATGTGTCAGTATGGGTGAGTAACTGAGTATGTGAAAGGCAGTATACATGAGTGACGGAGTATATGAGTGACTGTATGCGTGAGTGAGTGAATGTGAGAGTGACTATATTGATGAGTGCATGCTTCCATCAGTGACTGTATAGCTGAGTGAGTATGTGTTCCTATTTCTATGAGTAAGTAAGTGGGTGGGTGAGTAACTGTTTGGGTGAGTAAGTGGCTGTATGATTGACTGTATGGGTGAGTATCTAGGTGTGTGAGTAGTTTTATGGGTGACACACTCAGTGTGTCAGCACCTGTAAGCCTGTATGAGTGGTAATGTCAATGGCTGTATTAGTGAGTGAGTGGGTCTATGAGTAGCAGTATGGGTGAGCGAGTGGATGTGTATATAGATCAATGAATCAGTGAGTGGGTGTGTAAGTACTGGCATGGCTTTGTGAATGGGTTTGTAAATGGTTGTGTTGGAGCGGCAGTGGGTGTATAAAAGATTCTACAGTGGTGTGAGTGGGTATGTCTTCGGAAACATGGTGAGACTTACAACAGTGACCTGGGAAGGGTTGCTGTTTTATATTTGGCTAGGCCCAACATTCTGAGCGGTCAGTGAATAGTGAAGCTGCCAGAGAAAAGTGAGATTTAAGACATGTTGGCAGAGGGATTAGGGATTAGGCTACTTCATATGAATCTCTGGAAAGGTACACTTGAAGTAGGCCGTATAAAGTTAGGTGTCTGCTTGCAATGGGAAGTGCACTCTGTCAAGTTTAAAGGTCTGCGTGCTCTCGTGACTCAGGTATGTGTCTCCTTGTACATATATTCTGACACATGCTGTGTGTCTGAAGATCCTAGCTTAAAAAACTGGTAGCTTCTCATACAGGTGCACAAATCTTCTCAGTTCCACTCCATCATTCAGTCGTAGAGGGAGACATGTGTTACCTATGTAGGTGTCACAGAAACCCTCAAATAGACTGTTGAATACCCACGTGCCCTGTATAATAAGCAGAAAGGAATACATACACCTTCTTCTACAGAAACGTAGAGAGCATGCGGTCTAGAACACAGGTATTCTACTATTTCTAGGTTTCGTTTTATGTATCATGTCACTAGGAAAAGGCACAGACACGCGTTGAAGCCTTCGGAAACATGGTGACACTTACAACAGTGACATGGGAAGGGTTGCTGTTTTATATTTGGCTAGGCCTAACATTCTGAGCAGTCGGTGAATAGTGAAGCTGCGAGAGAAAAGGCTCTACTAATACACTCATCCAATCACTCAGGCACTACTTCTGCACTCAGTCATTCACTTAGGTACTACCCATGCACTCATCCAATCACTCATGCACTATCCTTGCACTCAATCATTCACTCAGGCACTATGCATACACTCCTGCATTCTCTCACATACTACCCATGCACTTATCCAGTCATCCAGACACTTGCCATGCACTCATGCAATTACCCAGGCACTATCCCTGCACTCATCCTTTCACACAGGCATTATACATACACTCCTGCATTCTCTCACATACTACCCATGTACTTATCCAATGACGCAGAGACTACTCTTGCAGTCATCCAGTCCCCCAGGCACTACCCATGCATTCATCCAATCATTCAAGCACTATCATTGCATTAAACCATTCACTCAGACACTACACATGGTCTCATTCTATCACTGAGGCACTAACCATGCACTCATCCATTCTCTCAGGCAATACCCATGCACTCATCCAATCACCAAGACACTACCCTTGCACTCATCCAATCACTGAGGCACTTCTCTTCAACTCAAGCATTCACTCAGGCACTAACCATGAACTTATGAATTCTCTCAGGCACTATGCTTGCACTCATCCAATCACCCAGGCACTATGTATGCACTCATCCAATCACTCACGCACTACCCATGCACTCATAAAATCACCCAGGCACTACCCTTGCACTTACCCATTCACTCAGGCACTACCAATGCACTTACCCACTACCCATGTACTCATCCAATCACTCAGGCCCTACTCTTGCACTCAATCATTCACTTAGGGACTACCCATGCACTCATCCAATCACACATGCACTATCCTTGCACTCAACCATTCACTCAGGCACTATGCATACACTCCTGTATTCTCTCAGGTACTGCCCACGCACTTATCCAGTCACCCAGGCACTTCCCATGCACTCATCCAATCACTCAGGCACTACCCAGGCACTCATCCAATTATTCCACTGTATCATGGCAAGGTAGCATCTTGCAGCCCATTTGTATATTTAAAAAAAGTATTTACTGCATATATATATATATAAATTATTTAAAAAATGTATATAAAAACATTAAAATATATTTAAAAATATGTTGTGTATATAAGAAATAAAATATGATATCTTTACAAGCAGAATCAGCTCATTGGAGTGTCCGTTTCTCGTTGTGGTGCCTGCATGCATCTATGAGCGCTAATTGATGTATATATGTATTCACTAAAAAAACACAGGTTTCAGGGACGTTATAGTTAGAAATTAGCATTTAGAAAACCTTAGATATTCAATGAAAAAACCAAAGGTTACAGGAACGTTATAGTTAGCCTGACATTTCACTCATACAAAACCAGAGAAATTCAGCTGTTATAGTCTCGCGCCCCGCAATGCACTGCTGATGACATCACATATTTCATCTCTCATTACATGGTCAGTGACATCACTGATGACATCATTGATGACATCTCAAATGACATCACTGATGACATCATCCACATAATCTCTGATGCACCTACTCACACCCCAATATATCCTTTCATACACCCACTCCAAATTTCAGACTGCCATTCTTGAAACCATTGACATACTAATAACTGTACGTACATACCCACTCACTGATTCATAGGTCTACAAACACATCCACTCACTCACCCATTCAGGCACTCATACAGCCAGTCACTCACCAATACAGCCACTGATATATTCACTCATACTCCCATACAGCCACTCATACACCGTCAGTCACCCATAGAGCTACTCACACACCTACTCACTCAACCAAACACTCAATCACACAGCCACTTACTCACCAATACAGAAACACACACTCACTACTAATACAGATACTAACAAATACTTACTCTCCTATACAGTCTCTGACACAAGCACACACTCACCCATACAGCCACTCTCACAATCACTCACTTACACAGTCACTTATATACTCCACCACTCACATATACTGCCTTTCGCATATGCAGTTACTCACCCATATACCACTGAGACATCCATTCACTCACCGACACAGCCATATGCATACTCACTCACCCATACAGTCCCTCACAGATGCACTCATGAACCCATACACCCAGGGATTCACCCACTTACACATCCATGCAGGGAGTCACACACACCCTCACCCACCCACACAGACACTCAGGCACCCATACAGGTACTCAGACAGCTAATCAATAACTAATATAGGCACTCATGTACCTACTCACCAACCCATGCAGCCACTTACACTCCAACTGACAGGCTGATACACACATTCACACAGATAAGTCACTCACCCATACATTCACTAAGACACGTTTAATCACTCACTTATACAGTCAGTCACGCACCCACTAAATCATCCATACAGACACTCATACACCCACTCATTCTTCGAATACACATTTGCTTATATAAATATATATATAACATTCTTCAACTTTTTAAAAACCCTCAGTCACTGGATGATGTCATCAGTGATGTCATTAGTGATGTCATTTGAGATGTCATCAGTGATGTCACTGACCATGTCATGAGTGATGTAATATGTAACGTCATCAGCAGTGCATTGTTATAACGTTCCTGTAACCTGTGGTTTTTTCAGTGGATATCTAAGGTTTTTTTAATTGCTAATTTCTTATATATATATATATGTATGTATGTATATATACATATATATATATGTGTGTATGTATATGTCCAACACAGTGTCCAACAGGTATGGCGAATGAAAATTGGTGCACACGTCACTTTAAAAAGCAAAAAATCTGTATTTAAATGAACCACCCACTGTGTAGCACGTCATGTGATCAAGATCCCTTCGGGATCGAAACGCGTCATGCTGATGGAGTTGTGTCTTACACGAGCTGAACAAAATCTGAAGTTGTACGAAATTGTGGTCTGTACTCCATTTGTGCACAGAGGAGAAGTGGCTGCGAGAAGGAGTGTGCTGTACATATATATATGTGTGTATGTATATGTCCAACACAGTGTCCACCAGGTATGTGCCAAACTTGCAGACAATTGCCTCCTATCGTGAGGGTGGACTCATGCAAACATTAACAGCAGATTTCAAAGAAACAGGCTTGGAGCACTCACAGGCAGTTCATTCAATGTATTTGAGCAGACAAGTTTTGGCAGATAGCCTTTCTCAATGCTTTAATAAAATGTGCTCAGTCACGTTAATTTCCTTTATATTTCAAAAGTCACATGGGGTGTTTCTGTTGAGAGGTTAAAATATGGCAAAGGAAAGAGGACTGTTAACATCATAGTCTCAATACTTGATTTTCAGGCACCATATTTGCATAGTAATTTACATATATATGTATTTTTATATATATATAACACTATATATTTGACTAACACAGCTACTCACATACCCATACAGCCATTCACACAACCACTCACATACCCACATAACCACTCACATTCCTACATAACCACTTACACACCCATACAGCCACTCACACACCAAGAAAACTACTCACACCCCCACTCACAAACTCATGCAGCCACTCATACACCCACTTACAGATCCATACAACCACTCACACACCCACTTACAGATCCATACAGCCACTCACACACCCATTCACAGACCCATACAGCCAATCACCCACCCACTCACAGAACCATACAGCCACTCACAAAACCGGGCACACACCCACACAGCTACTCATGCACCCACTCACAGACCCATATAGCCACCCACACAATCACTCACTGACCCATACAGCCACTCACACACCCGCTCACTGACCTATACAGAAATAGAATTAAAAATCGTAGAAATGCACTGAAAAGAACAAAGGTTACAGGGATGTCATAGTTAGGCTCAGATTTCACTCGTACAATATCAGTGAAATTCAACAGTTGTAGTTATAGTTATCTCAAGTAACTATAACTTGTGCCCTCACCATGCACTGCCAATTACCCCACATATTGCATCGCTCATGCTATCTTCTATGACATCATTAATATTATCAATGCAATATTTACTGTAAAATTATTGATGAGAATACTGCGCATGGCAGGGGCACAAGTTATAGTTGCCAAAGGGCACAAGTTATTGTTATTTCAGATAATTCTAACTAATTGTTTTTTTCAGTGAATTTCTAGTTTTTTTTATGTAAAGTATTTCAAGTTTTGAATGTTAAATAATATTTAATTACCATACTTTAATGCAACTGCCACCATGCATGGCATTCGACCGTACGCAGTGGGGGTCTGGCCAACCCCCCTAAGGCAGTCACCCCTGGGCCGATTTCTGGCCCTGGGGATCCCATCTCCTGGGCCCGGTCATAATGTAAAGGTGGAGGAGGGCATAAAGCCCCCCTCTCTGGGCCAATGTTAGCCCCAGAGACTCTTTCCCCGTGGCCTATTTCATTAATAATTGGGGAGGGGGCTGCACAGCTCCCCTCCCCGTGCTGATTTCAGCTCTGGGAACACCATCTCCCAGTGCCCGGCTACATTAAGAATGGGGAGAGGGCACAGAGCCCCCCTCCCTGGGCCAATATTGACCCCCGGCACCCATCCCCCGGGGCCCCGTCAGTAAAGGGTGGGTGCCCTGGCACCCACTGCATATTTGTTATGGGCCACAGGGGAGGCTCCAGTGCCCCTGTTGCACCAGCCAGCTCCCCACCGCTAGTATTGCTCCAGCCTGCAGGGAGCAGCAAAAAATTCTGCACCATGTGGGCAAGAGCAAATGATTTGGAAACAGAAGAAAAGTCCGCTCCCAGCAGGCAAAAAGCAGTATTTCTGCTCTTGCCCACTGGGAGTGGACTTAGTCTTTGCTCTCGTTTGGCAGGAGCTTTAAAATTGCACCCACCAAGCGAGAGCAAACACAGTGGGCAGGGAAACCTCTATGTCCCAGGAGTGGGTGTCCTGGGACATTGCTGGAGCAGGCCCCGGGGGATGGGGTCTCCAGGCCCTATATTGGCTCTGGGAGGGTGGCACGTGGTCCCCCTTCTTTTTTGTGCACAGCCAGGCCCCAGGGGTTTGGGTCCCCGGGGCCAAAAACGGCCCAGGTGGGGGGTCCCCTCCCTATTTTCAAATTTCAGCCGGGCCCTGGGGCTTGAGGTCTTCGGGTTCGAACACAACCAAAATTGATAATTTCCTGCTAGTGTGATCCACAACAAAGTCATTCTCAGTTGCTCTGACCCCTGTTGCTCCACAAATTGCTGCCCAAATAAGCACACTAGCAGGAAATTATCAATTTTGGTTGTGTGCTATCACGGCGACCCATAAGGGGAATACATGGACTACCAACCCCATAATCCTTGGCACGAGTTGTTTGCTCACCTGAGTGTGCTGACTGTTTAACATGGGATGATTTGAAAGCAATGTTGCCACCCTTGCGCAGTTTGCCTTTGACAAAGGACGTGAAGTCCAAAACGCGTCAGCATCTTACTGCTGTTCCTGTGCGATTTACAGAAGCTGTTCTCTGCTAATAAATGCCTGGTTGTGAGTGCACTTCTCATGGGGGCAGGCTCTTATGAATATATATATATATATTCCCCAGTGGTGATCTCCACTGGGTAGTGATAGTTAGGACCGCTTTTCCATAGACAAGGTTTTTTTTGGTTTGCTAATAACTTAGGCGCCATTTGACAAATCTTCACAGTATTTTTCTATAAAAAAGCAAATTCACTATAGCTCCTTCCTGGAAAGTTTCGGGGTGCTCCTTCAAGTGGGTACAAGAAAAAGGGGGTGGGCAAAAAAGCAAATTTCCCCAGAATTAAACCAACTTTGGCAGGAAGCTAGATCTTGGTTTGCAGATTGTGCTTTTTATTATTTGGTGTAAATCTGTTCAGTAGATTATGGGAAATTAAGGTTTAAAAATATGCGTATATCTGCACTGAGAGTCTTGTGGGAGCGCCAATTTAAAAATAGAGCATTCTGATTGGCGGAAGGAGTTTTTTTCGAATGGGCCATCTCTCTCCTGTGGGAGTCAGACGCCCGTGGGAGCAAGAACTCTGATTGGCTGCAACCAACATGAGAGAAATGTTTCTAGCAGCTATTACAACACTCAGTGGACTTATTCCCCTGTTCTGAACTTTAAAAATAAATAGTTTAAGGGTTCAAGGTAAGGCTACTCTGCCCCCCTAGGGCCAAAATATTTTTTAAAAATCAGCGGGATCGTGGCAAAAAAATAAAAAATAAAATGGCAGCAGTCATTCTATAATGTATATAAGGGGACGGGAGCATCAATAGGGATCCCTCCCCAGTCCATTTAGCGCCCCGAGGACCCCATCCCCCAGTGTCAGGTATATATAAGGAACAAGTGGGGGGGCAGAGGAAGATTTAGGGCCTGATTTAGATCTTGGCGGATGGGTTACTCCGTCATAACAGTGATGGATAACTCGTTCTCTGAAATATAAATCTCATAGGGTATAATGGATTTATATTTTGCCGCACGGGATATCTGTCACTGTTGTGACGGAGTAACCCATCCGCCGAAATCTAAATCAGGCCCTTACATTTTAACAAGAAATGGGGGTGATAGAGAGCCCATGGCAAGATGGCCAAACTGTAGTGCAGCTCGGCCGGCCATGAGAAAGAAATCAGACAAAATCCTGGTAACAGCCGTCGCAAACATCCTTGAATGCAGGGCACCATCGTCGGAACATGTGAGGACCTGATTGGACCCAACATCGTCAAATTCAGACAGCACTAAAGCCCATAATGGAGCAACGCATCCGCCGAGGCCTGACAAAATGGCGGCATCGCCCAAGTGAGAGCTGAGCAGTCGCGATCTGGAGATTGGGGATAGCGTAGCCGGCACGGAATAAATACAGTAGCCGCTGCTGCGGGTGGAGTTGTGGGCTCACGTACCTTGGGCGGCCTCTACGGCCTGCTGCCAGCCACCGACGCCAAAGACAGCGGGAAGCAGGTGAGCCTCATCGGAGGGCCCGCCGGTGCATGCCACTCAGGAAGCAAGCAGAATGAAGCTGAGGAATGTCGCGATGGAAAGAGGCCGACCAGCTGAACTCCCGCAGTGGCGTGACTCATCGATCAGCAGGTGAGAGTGGAGCAGAGACCCAAGATCCCCCAGGTCGGGCACCGGTGAGCTGGGAGGGAGGGAGGGCCCTGCGTGGCACCCACAGCTGAATAGCACACAGCGGGCCTGACAAAAGTGTGTGGCGGGGGCCCAGGATCCCGCAATAACATGCACGCAGCAACCCAGCTACCCTGAACACATGCGCGTGGCCGGAGAGTGACGGTCATGGGGAAATAAATTAAAAAGAGGAAGACGACGATTTGAATCTGTACACGGCACGCGCACAGAAGCGAAAATGACAGATTCGAAAGCAGGCGCAAGCTAGGAACCCGAGTGCCCCTCTTCTGCCACCCACGGAAGACAAACTGAAGGCCCCGCATAGGGAGAAGTGGCACAATTGGCCTGAGCATTCTACACTGTGCAAAGTGCGCTGCAAAATAGATAGTGCAGACTCAGTTAATCAGGCAAATCTGTGAATAAACTTTTTTAAAAAGCTGAATGCAGCGGGTACTTCAAATGAAGTCAAAGCATAAGCCTACAAGCCGATAAGTTCCACAAAACGAAATAATTGCGAAGCCACTGACCGCAGCCTCCAAAGGCCTTAAAAGAACGGCAGCACTGTGTGAAAGTGAAGAGAGCCATTGCAGGGCAAAGTCTGAGAAACATGCAGATACACGCAGCGAAAAACGAAACACGACTGCGGCCCAGCACTAACAAAACAGTAAGGAACAGCATAGCCTGCGGCTACACAATTCAAATGGGGAACGCGGACAAAGCCCAACCCAAAATAACGTTTGAACCCCGGAAGGTCACAAGAACAACAGGGGAAACGATGGGGGACTCGGAGGAACAGAACAGCGCTACAGACACCCTTGCAGCCACGTTGGCAGCCATGCAGCAAAGTCTACAATCAATAGATGGCAAGATAGACCATCTAAACCTACGAATGGATCATCTAACCACCAAAATGGAGCAACAAACGAGCAGAATGAACAAAATGGAGACTAGGATACCATCCACCGAAGACACCACGAAAGAATTAAAAACCAAAATTCTGAACATGGAAAAAGTGATAGCGGTAATACAAGCAGAGAACGAGGAGTTAGAAGCATGGTCAAGACGCAATAACATTCGCATAGTAGGTGTGCCAGAATCGACCAACACAGGACAGTTGGAGGGTTATGTCGAACGCTTGATAAAGGACATCTTCGGAACAAAAAGTTGTAGAAATGGCGCATCGCTCACTGGCGCCCAGACCACCACCTGGGATGCAACCTCGTCCTATAGTCGCTAGACTGTTAAATTACAGAGACAGGGACACTATACTGCGACTAGCAAGAGAAAAAAAGAGACATAAACCATCAGGAAAACACGCTGCTCTTCTTCCCAGATTTCACGGTGGCGGTACAGGCGTCCAGAAAAGAGTACCTAGAAGTCAAAAAACACCTGCAAAAAAGCAGAAATATCCTGCGCAATGCTCTACCCTGTTTGATTAAAAACAATGCATAAAGGCAAAGACAAAATTTTCCAGACGCCAAAAGCAGCCATGGAATACGCGGATACACTAATAGCTGGCACCAAGCAAAAATGACAACACACGGAAGAGGATTGACAGAAAGATACATAGCTGTGCACACAAGAGAACTGCATCATAGGATGTGGGGAAGAGGACAATAGGAGTCCGAAAGGAGCACAGATGACGCAAAATGGATGATATGCACCGGACTAGACATACATAGAACGAATCATACCGGCTGAACAAACAAACCATATACTCATGGCCCGGCCCCTCTCCCAACAGGGGTGCAAGATGGGACTCTGGTGTACCCCCACAGAGGGTAAGCCCCAAACAGTTGTACACATATTAATGTGTAACTCAAGTAATATAGTAACACCTGATATACGGACAAAAGTTAATTTGTTAAGCAGGGTAATCTCCGGCATGATTGGGATGCGGGAGTGGGTGGGGGGGACTGTTTTATGTGTTAAAAGTTTATTGACATCTTTCTGAATTGCACGGCTGGACAGCACGCATTATAACGGTGCCTTACACACATATAAATATGCACCCTAAGTACACAAATGGGTAACCAAAGAAGAACATCGTCACTAAAATGGATAACGTGGAACGTCAGGGGCCTAAACGAGCCGAGGAAAATAAGACAAGTACTAGCATACTTAGGCAGGCATCAGGTCGAAATAGCTATGCTACAAGAAACACACTTAACTAAACGCACTGAAAGTGGGGTTGGGAAACGCTGGGCGGAGGTAACAGTAGCCTCTTCCTACTCTTCTTACTCTAGAGGAGTGCTGATTCTGGTCAAGAAAGGAGTGCACTTGACGTAGATAAAACCATCACAGACAATCAAGGAAGGTATATCATCCTCACTGGAACATTGTGCGGCACCAAAATAGGGCTGGTCAATATATATGGGCCAAACACAGATGATCCGGGGTTCTACAGCGCCATACAGGATAAGCTGCGGAAGATGCCACAAATGGATATCATATGGGGAGGAGACTTAAATGTAGCACTAGATGCTGATAACGATAGATCAGAAACAACAATAGAACAACACAAACAAGCAGCCAAAGCGATACTAAATGGTATGGAAGAGTTTAGCATTATAGACATATGATGGCTGCGAAACCCTGAGAAAAAAGAAGGCACATACACATCCAGAGTACACACAAGCTGGTCCAGAATAGATTACTGGTTAATGTCAGCAAGGGCTAGCAACTGGGTCACTGATGTTCAACATCTCCCAAAGACGCTCTCGGATCACAAGCCAGTACTGATGTCCTTGGGCATTCCAACATACGTACCACCGCAGTACATATGGAGGTTCAATGCAAAGTCACTGCTAGATCCAGTATACAATAAAGCAATAAAAGATGCAACGGAGGACTATTTTCAATTAAATATAGGATCAGTAAATGACCCAAGCACATTATGGGAGGCCTTTAAAGCTACCATCCGTGGAGTCTGCATCGGTGTAAGTGCAGGAATACTAAAAGACATACGAACACAACTGCAAAAATTGGAAAAGACAATCCAACAGTTAGAGGAGGATTATGACAAAATACACAGTGCAGATACCCTAGGAAAAATAAGAGAGCAGATTACGCTATATAATGATCTATCTATTTACAATGCTCCAGAGAATGGATAAAAATGCTTTACACTAAACCAGTTGCGCGCATCAGGGTTAACGGGCAAGTATCGGAACCGATACAGATACAGATACAGCGCGGCTCGGCAGGGATGCCCACTCTCCCCCCTACTATTTACAATTGCACTTGAACCCCTAGCTTGCAAAATACAACAGAAGTATGTAGACACAGCGCTAAAATTCTACCTACGCCCAATAGGAATATCGCTATACGCGGATGACATGGTGGTCTATGTCAGAAACCCCCAAGACAATTTGTCGCGACTACTGAGAGAATATATTAAGTTTGGGAGACAACCAGGGCTTAGCATAAACTGGAGCAAATCCACAGTGATCCCTTTGACGGAAGTCACCAAACCATGCCCACTAGAATTCCTGCTAGCATGGCATATAGATCCGATTAAGGGCCATATGTATCAAAATCGGAATTTGCGATTCTCAAAATGCGATTTTTAGCGACTCGCATTTTGAGAATCGCAAATCCTGATCTAAATAAAAAATCGCTAAATATTAGCGATTCTCAAAAATTCACAGAATATGCCTGCGAATCCCTAATAGCGATTCCTTAATTGCGAATTCGCAAATAAGGAATCGCAAGTTAGAGAATCTGCCATTCAGGTGCAGCTTGATGACATCACACCCAGGAAGTGTGACTGCCCATGCTGTTCCTGATTGCCTGAGGCTGTGTGAGAGGCTGGGAGGAGAGGCAAACAACTGTGTACTGCAACTCTGAAAAGTCCAAATGGATCCCCAGGAGAAAGAGAAGAAGAAGGAGGAGGCTGGGAGGACAAGGAAGCAAAAGTTCAGCGAAAGGGAGCAGGAGGTGCTCATTGAAGAAATGGTACACAGCCATGAGCTACTCTTTGGCAAAAAAATCACTACGTGTGTGAGCATCTATAAAAAGATGTTACTGGAAAAGAAAAGCAATTACTTTTCAAATAAAATCCAACAGGCAGGTAACTCCAGTAAAGCACTATTCTCAACATTGAAGAAGCTAGTCAAGCTTCCTGAACCACAAAAAAGGACATCAGCGTAGCTTTCTGCAACCAACTGGCAGGGTATTTTAAGAACAAAGTACAAATCATCTTCGAATCCCTTTCAGACTGGGAAGACGGCATGGCAGCCACTCCCGCCCCAATTTCCCTATACCCCACCAATGTCTTGGATTCGTTTAAACCACCAAACATAGAACAGATAGAGGAGGCAATTAAATCAACAAAATCCGGAGCACCATCAGACCCCTGTCCTCCTAACATATTCCATATGGCACCAGACACAATCAGTGAACAACTCAGTATACTTTTTAAAGAAATAATTAGCTCGGGTGTCTTTCCAGACGTATGGAAGACAATATCTATTCTTCCACTACTGAAAAAACCCAATCTAGATCCCAATGACAATAGCAATTACAGACCGATAGCAAGGATCCCTTTTCCAGCCAAGATCCTGGAAAAAATTTTAAACTTCCAATTAACAACTTTCATCTCGTCGACAGACCTGCTAGATTCTTCACAGTATGGTTTCCGACAAGGACACGGAACTGAAACCGCCTTAATCATGGTGGCAGAAGAGATCCGGGCAATACTGGACACGGGTGCCAAGGCCGCCTTGATCCTGTTGGATCTGTCGGCGGCCTTCGACACCGTGAACCATGACATCCTAATCAGGAGACTCCAGGAGGTGGGAATCAAGAACTCTGCCCAATCCTTGCTCAAATCCTTTCTGAACAACAGATACCAATATGTTCAGATAGGGGACTCCTGTTCAGAACAGTTTACTTTGCCTTGCGGGGTACCTCAGGGCTCCTCTTTGAGCCCCACCCTGTTTAACCTTTATGTGACCCCCTTAGCTAGGGTCATTAGGCAATTCGGCTTTACACTTATATCTTACGCTGATGACACCCAAATAGTGGTGTCTATTTCTAGTAAGCCTGATGAAACAGCTGAGCGTTTCAACCAATGCATGTCCCATATAAATCAATGGATGGGGACAAACTGCCTAAAACTCAATGGAACAAAAACTGAGGTACTCTTATTAGGCTCTGACACATCCTTTTGGTCACAAAACTGGTGGCCTTCTAGTATGGGCGCTGTCCCTACCCCAGTCCATAAAGTGAGGAACTTAGGTGTCATTTTTGATGACAGACTGACCTTCCAACAACAGGTAAATAAAGTCGTCTCATTGGTGTTTCTCACTCTAAAATCAATCCGTAAAGTGCGCCCCTTCATTCCCCCGGAAGCAGTAAAAACGCTAGTGACGGTCCTAGCCTTGGCTAGATTGTATTATGGAAATGCACTATACTTAGGCCTTCAGAAACAACATATGGCTAAACTTCAGCGAGCACAAAACACCGCTGCCAGATTTTTGCTAGACGTTCCCAAATTCCAATCCATCTCTGAAGGTTTGAAAAAACTCCACTGGCTCACTATAAAGAAAAGAGTAGACTTTAAAGCACTATGTCTAGCATACAAAGCTGTTCACGGAAATGGACCAGCATTCTTGAAGCAACATCTTGTCTGGTACCATCCATCAAGACATCTACGCTCAGCACAGAGCAAACTCCTCCAAACACCAAAATTTAAGAAAGCTAGCTGGGGAGGAAGGAGCTTTGTCCTGGGTACTGTGAGGTTGTGGAACTCACTTCCGTTAAACATCAAAAGCTGCCCAACACTACTTGGTTTTAGAAAACTATTAAAGACATGGCTTTTTGCAAACTAAATACACTATCTCTAGCAATCTCCTCCGCAAAAGCGCCTAGACGCTCCAGGGCAATCGTGCGCTATATAAATTCTAAAATCAAATCAAATCAAATCATAAAAGAAAAATATGGCTGGACATCCAGGAAAAGGTAAATTCCATCGGCGTGACCCAGCGCTCTGTGGAGGACCTGCGCAAGAGGTGGTATGATATGCGCCTCAGATCCAAGGAAAAGGTGGCAACCAGGTTGGCAGAGGCAAAGAAGACTGGTGGGGGAACATCCACTGCAACCGAGTCTACACCCCTTGAGGAGTTGGTGGAGTCCACCCTTCAGCCAGAGAGTGTCAGTGGTGTGGCTGACCTTGACAGCTCTGACCCTCCCAACACCAGACAAGGTAAGAAGCATGCCAAATCATCCCTGACACATCACCATCTCATTCACACTCTCAGGAATGCCCCAACTGCAAAACAAATATGCAAATCCAGTACACGTTAACAAGCACACCCAGCAATGCATCATGGGAGATGTAGTCACATGCATCAAACAGTGGAGCAATGAGACACAGCAATGTAGAAACAGTATATGTAAATCAGGATAGTCAAAAAAAAGAGATACAGTACTTAGCTAACGCAAAGTCAGAAAACTTTATTGAGTGAACAATGTGGGCAGGACACACTATTAAATTGTGCATTTTCATTGACAGCACCACCTGAAACACATGAAGACAGTGCAGGAGCTGAGGAGCCAGCTAATAATAAGGAGCAGGCAGGGCAAGAGGAGCCGGAGGACACCACACCTACAATCCCTGTCCCACGGAGACAGCGTAAAATTGTGCCTCCACTCCCACTGCTAGAGGCAGGACCACAGGACACAGGGGAAGAAGTCCAGCCAGTCCAGGGCAAGCGTGCAGCACAGCTCCAAGAACAGTCCCCTGTCCACCGTAGGGAAGAAACTGGCGGGAGACGCAGGGCAAGGCCGACCACCAGCGCTGCTGCCGTTGAGGAACACACCGTGTTTGTCGGGCTGGAAGGCACCATGGTCAAAGTACAGCGCCTGCAAACAAAATCAATGCGGTAAATTCACCGGCATCTGGTCTCTGTCAACCACAACCTGAGCGACATGAGGGAGGGCATCAGGGAAATGACAGGTGCAATTAAAGAACTGTGTGCCACAATGAGGAGAGACCAGGCAGCCAGACGCAGGGAGAGACAACGTCTCAACAGCCAGCTGGACACTTACAGCAAGGCGGTCAACTGCCTGTGTACTGCCACGTCCCTGCTGTCACGCCACTCTGTAAGCATGCAGGTGGAAATGGCACACTGCAGCCAGGATGTGGCCAAGGGCCTGGTGCAGGTGACGCATGCTGTGGAACAGCTGCAGACAGCTGCCACAGGTGGCACAGGACTCCTGGGCTCATGGGATAGTGAGGAGCAGTCAAGCAGAAGCAGCATCACCCCACCCATTCCCGAGAATAGATGGCGCAGTGTGAGGCAGGGAAGAACATCCGATGACTCAAAGGAGAGCAGTCAGCACCCTGAGCGAGCGGCAGCAGGCCGTACCCGCAAGAAATGAAGTGGCACCAGTGAAGAATGGCAATGAGTGCGGCAACCCATTGCTTGTGGACTTGTGTTTGTGCGTCATCCTTGCACTGTGGGTATAACATGTGCAACATCTTGTGACACACATTAGGTGTGTGTCAGGCTGTGTGAATGATATTTTCCTGCAGCTAAAGGAATAAAAAAACACAGTTGCGCACAAATTTTTAGCATTGTGTCATCATTACTCACCTAGAAATAGTTCTGTGTGATCTCATCACGTCTCTGGCGTCCGGCAGCTGCCCCGACACCACCTGCTGGTCTGCACCGTGGACCTGGGCCCTCATCATCAGATGCATCTGTATCGGTAAGCTCGACTGGGATGCCTTTTTTTTGTAGCTATGTTGTGTAGCATGGCACATGTGACCACAATCTTGCAGCACGTTTCTGGGCTGTATTGTAGTGCACCTCCACTCTTATGCAGGTAGCGGTAACGGCTTTTGAGAATTCCAAAGGTCTGCTCAATGACACAGCGTGTAGATTTGTGAGCGCTGTTATATCTCCGCTCTCTTACATTGGCTGGATTGAGGTACGGAGTCAGAATGAAGTCATGCACAGCATATGCACTGTCTCCGGAAGGGTGAAAGAAATTAGGTAAATCACTGTCCTCCCACTTCAGACCTTTAGTGTATGTGTGAATGTAAGCCATGCATTTACCTAGCAGGTAGCCCTCACCAAAATCGCCACCTGTGAGTCGTCGGTATATCCCACTGTGGCGAAATATGAATGAGTTGTGTGTACTGCCTAGGTATTTTGCGACAATGTCGGTGATGGCATGTTTGGCATTGCAGATTACTTGTATGTTCAGCGAATGATAGGATTTGCGATTCCTGAACACATACTCATTGTGTGATGGGGGTGAGAGGGCGACATGGGTCTCATCTATGCAGCCAATTACGTGGGGGAATTGGGCTATCTGATAGAACTCCTGTTTTGTCTGCTGTAATGCCTGTTGTGTGCTGGGGAATTGTATGTGGTGATGCAGCCTCTGTACCATTACATGCAAGAATGCATGGAAGAAGCGCGACAGGCAACTCTGGGAGACCCCTCCTGCTGCTGCTATCACCGCCTGGAAACTCCCTGATGCGAGTAAGTGCAGTGAACACAGGACCTGCACATGGGTTGGGATGGTTTGGGTCCTGCGTGTGGGGTGTTCAAGCATTGGTTTGAGCTCATCTATCAAGTCCATAATGCTGGCTGAATCCAGCCTATACTCCTCAGTGATCTCCTCCTCAGTCTGCTGGAACAGGGTGATGCGCGCTCTGAAGATCCGTTCCTGTCGCCTCCTTCTCTGTGCAGCAGCTCGAATTCGCAGCCTCCTGGCTATCACATACAGCGCTGCTATTGTGAAACTCCCTGTTGCATTGTGGGCCTGTTTAAATAGGTTGCACCTGATTACCACCTGCTTTGAGTTGGTGGTAAAATCCATGTGCAAATTAGCGAATTTGGCAAAATACATCTGTTAGCGAATTCGCTATTTGCGAACACGCAATTTGCTAATCTCGCAAATAGCATGTCGCTGAATGCGAATTCGCAGATTTAATCGCTAATTTTGGGTCTTGCAAAATTGCTAATCGCAAATTTTGCGATTAGCTATTTTGCACGGCGGAACACTGTCATACATCGGAAACGTCTATTTTGCGGTTGCAAACACTGTTTTTTTGCGATTCGCAGTGTTTGCGACCCTGAAACAGCTTGATACATATGGCCCTAAATATCTAGGCATTTGGATTCATAGAGACCCAACGGAAGTAATTAGAACAAACTATGGAACAGCAATAGAACAATTAGACACACAAATCACGAAATGGATTCATCTCCCCCTGTCTTTAGCAGATAGAATATCTATCGTAAAGATGGTCATACTGCCTAAATTCTTATATCTGTTCAATAATATTCCCATAACACTTCCAAACCACATCTTTAAAACGTTAAAGACACACATAGTCAGGCTGATATGGGCAGGGAAATAACCAAGAATTGATTGGAAGACATTAACACTGCCCTACAAGCAAGGAGAATTTGCAGCACTGGACCTATCACTTTACTATTGATGCGCTCAAGCACAATATGCACACTACAGGTACCACCCAGTGCGGTACATGCCACATATAGCTGTGGAGGCAGGAGATGCGCTCCCCAACCCACTGAGTAATATGTTTCCCCACAGCCGTATAACCCGGAAAGAAATAAACACAATACAAGCAACAACCAAGGCATGGCATCAAATGGGGAACACGGCGCATAAATTACCACTATTTGCACCCGCATTACCATTGGCAAATCACCCAGAGATATCAGTGTCGCAAGATAAAGGGAGCATGACAATGTTACGCCAGGTGGGGATAAGGACACTAGGAGACCTATATATAGATGGCAGATTTATAGAAACGACTGATCTGAACTATGTAAGTAATCAAACACTACTATTCCAATTCACATATCACAGACTGAGGGCAGCAATCAAAGTATTGTACCCATATTTCCCAATCGAGCCACCCGCGCTGACGCCACTACAAAGGGTGATCAGTAGCACCACAAATGCACACATGGTCACCAAGCTATACAGAGCATTGCAGGTGGAACTGGCACAAACACCACCAAAGCACAAGAGCACTGGAACCATGCATTAGAGGCATCCCTCACTAAAGACGAATGGCAATCAATTCTGTTGTAAATTAACGAGCATGCTGACGTCAAATGGGAACTTACACATTATACACTATAAATACCTACACCAGACATATCACACACCTGCGAGATAATGTAAATATGGCCTGCGCGAAGAAGCAAACTGTCGCAGATATGGCACACCAGATGCGGACTTCATGCATTTGGCATTGAATTGTAGCAGGGTCGGGGACTATTGGGAACAAGTTATAATGTTGTTATGAAGTATTACAAACTGCAACCTGGAATGTTCAGTAAAAATATGTTTGCTAGGATTATTGAATCAGATACCACCTGCAAAGCGGAAACTAGTGGCAATAGCTCTGCTGTTAGCAAAGAGGAGGGTATCAATACACTGGGACAGCAAAATAAGCCCTACTTGCCGGAAATGGATAAGAGACATGGTATATTGTAGAGACACATTAAAGATATATGAGGAAGAATTACCTAAAACATCGCGCCCCAGAGACTTCTGGAAACCGCTGACAGCATATTTGATGGAAAACCCAAATATTCTGAACCCAGATGCTGCACAAACAAGGAATAACAGTGATGGAAATGATGGTGCAGACGAATAACATGGGATAAGGGATGAGAAATGTAAGATGTATGATAGATAATGTAATTCTGAAATGAGAACGAATATGAGATTTATGATCTGTGCTGTAATTGAGAAATGTGGTAAAGAATTATTATGTTATTATAAGTTATTAATGAAAAATTAATAAAAACAAAAAAACTTTAACAAGAAGTGCACGGATATGTCTGCAAATCAGATCAGGTTTAGTACTGATTATAATAATAGATCCACTGATATCAGACGATTAATGAATAATCTTTGCAGCATTTTAAGAGTGGATCCAGTGCTGAAATCAGCAGTAGGACCTTATATAGGTGTAACATACAGGATAGCAAGAGCATTGAAGGACACATTGACACAGAGTCATTTTCAAACACCTGCCTATGATGATTGGCTCAACAGTAAGGCCGGATTCCATAATTGTGGGAGCTGCAAGGCATGCAAGCATTGTACAAACCATAGAATGTATAGATCAGATAATGGGGGCAAGAGAACTATTTCATGGCTAATTACATGCACAACAGAATAATGTGTTTACATACAGGAATGTTCATCTGACTTGTGGTACATGGGTAGTACAACTTTCCCAATAAAAAAGAGAGTATTAGAAAATCTTTGCGCTATTAAAAATTGTGATATGGAGTATCCTGTTGCAAGACATTTTAGTCAGAAACATAACAGTAATCCTGACCTCTTAAAATCTTTTGGTATTGACAGGATTGAAAAACCACTGATAGGTGGTGATAGAGAGAAACTGCTTCGTATCTCTGAATCACGCTTCATCTTTGATCTGGTCACTAAGATTCCTAGAAGTTTGAATATATATGAGGCATTTGCTGTACATCTATAATCAGGAACAGCTTAGAAGGTTGTATGATGTTACAATGCATGCCATTACCCCGCATGCCGTTACAACGCATACCTTTACCCCGACTTGCGGTGGGGGTGCGCTGGAAGTTGAAATAGTATAATTTACTATTCCAACTCCAGTGTGTGCAACAGTAGGGAAGGTGTTGGAGTTAAATCCAACACCTTCTACCCCCTGCAGCAAGCCTTTCGCGTTGTAACGACATGCGGGGTAATGGCATGCGTTGTAACGCATGCGTTGTAATGGTTGTTTCCCGCTTAGAATACGTGTCTTGGGTCCACATCTGTGGTGTAATAATTTATGTTTATCTCCTAATTATATATATATTGCATTGCTTTTTTGTTTTTAGTAATATATTTTCATGGCCCAATAATTTCTTTTTCTTGAAGACAGAATGGAGTAATGCTGGTACAGAGGTCATCAAGCCTCATTGTTCAATACATATTTTGTATTTTTATATATATGATAAATAATACCTTTTATGCATGTGTATTTTTGCCCTCTTGGGCAGGATACTATAAGCTTTTGGAGGTCTCAATAATCATTCTGGCAGAATCTATAATTGTTTTATTTTCCTTTTGGTTGTTATATGCATGATTATTTGACATTTCCAACTTGGGCAGGAAAATTATGTCATTTATTTACAGGTTTGCAATAATTATTTTTCTCAGGATGCATACTTATTTTTAATTGCTCCTGTTCATTAGAGCATTCATTTGAATTGCTGTTTTTCTTCCCTTATTATATATAGGGTCATTGAAAATGGGAATTGTGACAAAAAGCATAGGAAATGAGTTGCTATGAAATGTCTGGAAATTTAGTAATTGAAAGTATTCACAATGTTGTGAATTACATGATAAATTATGTACTTTGGGCTAATTTATTTGACCATGATGCATACATATGTATTCCTATGGGATGCTGCATTATAAGAATGGATTAAGTAAATAATAATTGTTTCTCAGAAAACATATTTGTAAAAAGATGATTTTTAATACAGCTAATATGATTGTGTAATTGTTTCCATGATGAGGGGCAATCGGTGTCATTGTTTGGGTTGATGTGACTATATATTCTCTCTTTTGTGTTCTTTGACTTATGATTGGCTGACATTATTCATTCTTCACGGGAGATTGGGCCTACACTTGAGCAATGCTGAATATATATATATATATACTCCCGCCTTGTTTAGTAGGAATACCAGACACTCCAATGTACTGCAAAATGTAGATTTAATGGCAATAACGACGCGTTTCGGCTACCGCCTTCTTCACGGTCTAACATCCATCAACACACTTTCTGATTTAAATACATAAAAAACAGAAAGCGGACTATACCACCATAATATGTTACAACGAAAGTGAGTATAATCATAGCAGCCATCTTGTAACGTTCTTTAAAGCCTGAATGAAATACATGATTGCTTTAAACGCCGCATATTTACAATGAAATAAACATAAATGTTTGAAAATCGTTGCACCGACGCTCAATCACTTCATTTTGTGAGCTTAATTGCGGCGTTTTAGTACTTCAATATTTAGTCACAATTAATATAAAGTACAAACAATGAATACATTGGAATAAAGCCCCAGTGGGCAAATATTTAAGTCATTTGACATATAAGATTGCCTGTGCATCTAAGGGCTACCTAATCAAGCCCTAGTGGGCACACAAATGTCAAAAACATGAATATATATATATATATGAAGCCACAGTCCCAATTCAAACTCCAATCCACAGAAATCAGGTACGGACCACAGCGTGGTTAAATTTCATGTGCTTTATTGCAAAATCCACAGCATGACGCGTTTCGACCGGGTCTCTCCGGTCTTGATCACATGACGTGCCAGAACCTGTAGCAATGTTTTATAGTGACACCTTGACCGAACAACCCCTCCCTCTCACACGATAGAGCTAAATAAAATACTACTTGTGTATATTCTCAGATAGTCGTATCACAAAGCTTAAATGCTGATAAATTGTAACAGCTACCAACATCCAATGTTTGTATACAATAATTCATGTTGTATAACAAGCCAAGTGGCTGAATGCGATAATATACTGTCAAATCTGAATAACGACACATAGAGAATTTAACTGTATTTGAATCGAAACAGTTGTTCTTAGTTAAGCAAATATCGTGCATTGGGGAAACAATTGTGCAAATTTACAGTTAAAGTGCAAGTGCTTGTAAAGTGCTTGTGTCAAAAGTAAAAGTAAACCAGCTATTTCATCACAACTGAAACTAATACAAAATAAATGTGAATGGTTGGCCGTGCTATGCCTGTAAACATGTATTCTTTATATCAAAGTGCTAGTGCATGTATACTTTGTCCATAGTGCAAAAAACCGGACATCAGAGATGACCATTGGATATAGCATCCAAGTTTCTGGGGTGCAGCTTCATAGAATAATATCAATCTGATGTGCAAAATATGCAGTGCAAATAAGCAGATGTTGGACCTTGTAAGAGCCTAGTGCAAATTGTCATACAGTGCATCAATGATTCAGGGAATCCTTCACAGTTTTTCAATTCCGATCAAAATCACCAAGTAAAAACCCCACCGACACCTAGTAAAACCGATAAAATCAGGTAAAAACAGGATTAAAACCAGGCTAAAATCAATCCGATAAAAAACTGAAAATTATAGATCTCCACAGTTCATATGCGAAGGGAAACAGATGCAGGGAAATGTATCCATTATTTTATAAGAAATTGTGCAAATCCTCTCCCGTATTAACCCCTTCGATGCTCATGATGGAGCGGTTCTCTCATGAGCATCGGTTGGGCTGTGCTTATGACGGAACCGCTCCGTCATGAGCACAGCCCCTGGGGGAAGCGCTGGCGCTCCCCCCCTGGGGCATCGATCTTGCCCCCACAGAGGGGGATGGCAGCGGAAGAGTTTCCGCTGCCACCCCCGACCCCCCCCCACGCTTCCCCATGACGTCAGCGCGCACAGCGCGCGCTGACGTCATCAGGAAGCGCTGGACACGCTGGAAATCATTTCTTTCCAGCGCGTCCAGAGGGAGGGTATGTTTTTGTTGCTCCGGTGGGGCGGGGGGCCCAAATCTGGATGCCTTGAGGCATCGGGGGAGAGGAAACCATGTTTCCTCTCCCCTGATGTCTCAATGCAGGGCATTCCTGGTGCACGATAGCGCACAGCGTCGCGATCGTGCACCAGGAATGCCCCACTAGACACCAGGGATTCCTTTTGTGTATAAAGGAAGCGACCCCTTGGGCAAGGGTCGCTTCCTAAGGGAGATAAATAATTTTAGACTTTTCTGCCCCCCTGGGGACAGATCGGCCGATTTTTGGCCGTTTGTGGACCCAGGGGGGGCAGAAAAGCCCACTAGAGCCAGGGATTTGTGTTTTTATAAAATTTGAAGCGACCCCTTGGGCAAAGGTCGCTTCCTGGGGGCCAATTAATTTTAAAGTATATTCTGCCCCCTTTGGGGGCAGATCGTTTTTTATTTGGCCTTTCTGCCCCCAGGGAGGGCAGAAAACCCCACTAGACACCAGGGAATTTGTTTAATTTTAAATGGAAGCAACCCCTTGGGCAAGGGTCGCTTCCAGGGGCTAAATTTATTTAAAAATTATATTCTGCCCCCCCTGGGGACAGATAGCCTGATTTTTTTTGACGTTTCTGGACCCAGGGGGGCAGAAAAGCTCACTAGAGCCAGGGAATTTATTTTTTTTAAATTGGAAGCGACCCCTTGGGCAAGGGTCGCTTCCAGGGGCCATATTTTTTTTTAAAGTATAATCTGCCCCCCCTGGGGGCAGATCGGTTTGTTTATTTGGCCTTTCTGCCCCCAGGGGGGGCAGAAAACCCCATTAGACATGAGGAAGAGTTTTAAATTTTAAATGGAAGCGACCCCTTGGGCAAGGGTCGCTTCCTTATGGGCCTAAATAATTTTTAATACTTTTCTGCCCCCCTGGGGACAGATCACCTGCATTTTTGGCGTTTCTGGCCCAGGGGGGGCAGAAAAGCCCACTAGAGCCAGGTATTTAAAAATAAATAAATTGGCCGCTTCCAGGGGACATATATTTTTTATGTGTATTTGGCCTTTCTGCCCCCATTTGGGTAGTGACATAGCGTGTTATAATGTTAATTGTTTTATTTCTTGTGAATTGCAATTGTAATGCTTTATTTCTCCCTTTTTGTTAGGTCAAGGCTTTTGCTCTTTAGACTGTTCCAGGTTGCGGTTTCGTTACTGGGGGTTCTGATGTTTGTGTAGTTGCATGTATTTGGTAAGAGACTTTTTTTGTACAATGTAAATGAGTTTTATTTCTCTGCATGAATGTGTTTTTGCAAATGGTGTAATAATAGCAGTATGTTTGGCTTCTGTTTTTGGAGTGTCAAAAACTTTTTGCATTTGTGCTCGATGTGTATTTTGTTGTATTGTGAGTAATTGGTTTTGTTTTTTTCTTTCTAGTGGGATATTGTTGGTTTTTGCTGTGTCTCTGCAGAGTAGGTGCTGGTGAGTGTAGCTGTCTCTTGTAAGTGAATCGTATAGTTTTTGAGTATATAGATCTTTGTGATAAGGCACACATTTTTTTACTTGCTTGCTTTGCACAGTGTTGGTTGTTGTTGACTTGTTTGTGCAGTCTCCTTTCTTAGTAAGGATAATGGCTAGCCGCAGGATTACTGCTCAGCAGGTTGTTGGTATGCTTTTTGAGTCTTCCTCTGACCATGGTTCAGAGACTGACTCTGCATCTGAGGCAGAGGAGGCAGGGGACGATTCAGGCAGTGAGTTTTCTCTCCACATGGAATCATCGGATGATGAAGCTACTCTCAGTGCGGATGAAGCTACTCTTAGTGCGGATGAAGTGCCTGTGTTAGAGGAGGAAATTGATGTGCCGATAGTGCGGCAAGAGGCATCTGGGCTGCAACCTGGGGCTGCAAGGCTTCCCGTTGGTGTAGTGAGGCAAGAGGAATCTGGGCTGCAGCCTGGGGCTGCAAGGCTTCCCGTTGGTGTAGTGCGGCAAGAGGCATCTGGGCTGCAGCCTGGGGCTGCAAGGCTTCCCGTTGGTGTAGTGCGGCAAGAGGCATCTGGGGCTGCAAGGCCTCCCGTTGGTATAGTGCGGCAAGAGGCATCTGGGCTGCAGCCTGGGGCTGCAAGGCTTCCCGTTGAAAGTGCTGACCTCTGGGTTGCCCCAGGCATGGTGCAGCCGGCATTACCAGACTTTACTGGTGTTCCAGGGTGTAGAGTGAATACTGAAAACTTGTTGCCAATAAAAAAATTTCAGTTGTTTATGGACGATGTGTTTTTGGCAGAGATTGTTGAGCAGACTAATTTGTATGCCGAACAGTTTTTGAGGGACAACAGTGCCAGCCTTAAGCCCCACTCTAGAGCTACCCGGTGGACTCCCACAAATCTGGAAGAGATGAAGAAGTTCTTGGGTTTAACTTTTTTGATGGGCTTGTTAAGGAAGCCATCAATGTCTTCATATTGGTCTACTAGTCCCTTGATGGCAACGGCTATATTTCTGGCAGTCATGAGTTGTGATAGGTATTTGCTTCTGCTTTGGATGATGCATTTTGTCGATAATGGTTTAGCGTTGCCACAAGATCACCCTGAGTGTGACCGTCTTTTTAAGATTCGGCCTGTCATTGATCACTTTGTTGCTCGATTTTCTGAGATCTATGCTCCTGGGAAAGAAATTGCAGTGGATGAGTCTTTGGTGTTGTTCAAGGGCCGCTTGGTTTTTAGGCAATACATTCCTAGTAAGAGGGCACGCTATGGAATTAAGCTATATATGCTGTGTGACAGTAGGACTGGATATGTCTCTAATTTCAGGGTGTACACCGTTAAGGAATCCAGGATTAACCCCCCTGGTTGTCCGTCCACTTTTGGAGTGACTGTGAAAATTGTGTGGGAACTTGGTAGAGGATTTTTTAACAAAGGCCACCATTTATATGTAAATAACTTCTACACTGGTGTGCGGTTGTTCAGGGAATTGGCCAAAGTGGACACTGTTGCTTGTGGCACAATCTGCTCTAACCGTAAAGGTTTCCCAAAAGAACTTGTTTGCCAAAAGCTTGTGCGGGGACAGTGCAGTGCGTTGCGTTGCGAGGAGCTTCTAGCTGTGAAGTTTTCAGACAGGAGAGATGTCTACATGCTGACTACCATCCATGATGAAAGCACTGCACTTGTGACTGTTTGGGGTCACATTGCTGAAGTGCGCAAACCTGTGTGCATTTTAGACTATAATAGGGTGGTGTTGACAGAGTAGATCAGAGGTTGGAACCTTACGCTGCTCTTCGTAAGGCTTACATTTGGTATAAGAAGTTGGCTATCCATATTTTCCACTTGGCAACCTTTAATGCTTTTGTTGTGTTCCAGGATTCTTGTCCTGAGTCAAAGATGACTTTTGTTAAGTTTCAGGAGTCTGTAATAGGCAGCCTTGTTTTAGTGGAACAGGCAAGTGTTCCTAGAGTTGGAGTGGTGGAGGATGTTGCTAGATTGAAAGATCGCCACTTTCCTGATCACATTCCTCCCACACCCTCAAAAGACTTTCTCAGTAGGAGATGTAGAGTCTGTTGGCGAAGAGGTATGCGGAAGGAGACTCGTATGTACTGCCCCAAGTATCCTTCTAACCCTGGGCTATGTGTGCCTGCTTGTTTTAGAATGTACCACACGCAAAAGAATTTTTGGGAGCATCCATGAGTGGTAAAGTGAACTGCCTGGCCTCTATTGTTTAATATTTTTTGTTCAGTTTCAAGGTTGGCATTTGTGTTGTGCATTTAGTTTCAGATTTTGTGTTAGTAGATTTGTATCTATTTGCAATTTGTTTGTGTTTTCTTATTTATATAAAAAAAATCCTAAATGTGATGGCGGTGTGCGTGGAGTGGCGCTTGTGTGGAGGTGTGCGTGGTCTGGCGCTTGGCTGGCAGTGTGTTTGGATTGGCGCTTGGCTGGCGGTGTGTTTGGATTGGCGCTTGGCTGGCGGTGTGCGTGGACTGGCGCTTGGCTGGCAGTGTGTTTGGACTGGCACTTGGCTGGTGGTGTGTTTGGACTGGCGCTTGGCTGGCGGTGTGCGTGGACTGGCGCTTGGCTGGCGGTGTGTTTGGACTGGTGCTTGGCTGGTGGTGTGTTTGGACTGGTGTTGGTTGGCGGTGTGCATGGACTGGCGTTTGGCTGGTGGTGTGTTTGGACTGGCGCTTGGCTGGCGGTGTGCATGGACTGGCGCTTGGCTGGCGGTGTGCATGGACTGGCACTTGGCTGGCTGTGTGCGTGGAGTGGCGCTTGTGTGGCGGTGTGCGTGGTCTGGCGCTTGGCTGGCGGTGTGTTTGGATTGGCGCTTGGCTGGCGGTGTGTTTGGACTGGCGCTTGGCTGGCGGTGTGCGTGGACTGGCGCTTGGCTGGTGGTGTGTTTGGACTGGCGCTTGGCTGGTGGTGTGTTTGGACTGGCGCTTGGCTGGTGGTGTGCGTGGACTGGTGCTTGGCTGGCGGTGTGCGTGGACTGGCGCTCGGCTGGCGGTGTGCGTGGACTGGCAATTGGCTGGCGGTGTGTGTGGACTGGCGCTTGGCTGGCAGTGTGTGTGGACTGGCGCTTGGCTGGCAGTGTGTGTGGACTGGCGCTTGGCTGGCGGTGTGTGTGGACTGGCGCTTGGCTGGCGGTGTGCGTGGACTGGTGCTCGGCTGGCGATGTATGTGGACTGGCGCTTGGCTGGCGGAGTGTGAGTAGTGACTTGCTGTTGGTCACTACACACACTGCTAGCCAAACGCCACTCAACGCAATCCGTGAACTGGTGTGGTTGCTGTGTCAGGAATGTGGGCGTGTGAAAGTGATGGGCCCTTGAATGGCGCTGTCTGCTGGTGTGAGTGTTGTAATGTGCTGGGCCCGCGGCTGGCGTTGTGAATGGTTTTGTATGTGTCACACGTATGAAAGGTGTATGAATGGCCTGTAAAGAGGTTGGTGCCTTGTCGTGGCTTTACAGTTCACGAGCTGTGAGTCAATGGTTCAGTTTCTCGTCCTTTCAATTAACAGTGCATTTCATTTTTGTGAAATCTCTGGTTAATACAACTGTATATACTGAACCATCACTCACCCTCGTGCCAAATCCAACCAGTATGTATGTGTGCTTGAGGAATAGGTGGTTGTGCATAAAAATGTGTCTTTTCTGTTTTTGTCAAGCAGGGTGTACCTTGTCCTTGTCCTGTTCGTTTTGTGCCTGGTGGTGTGAATGGTCTTGTGTGTATCATGTATGAAAGGTGTGGGAATGGCCTGTAAAGCGGTTGGTGCCTTGAAGTGGCTTTACAGCTCACGAGCTGCGAGTCACTGGTTCAGTTTTTTGTCCTTTCAATTATTGACAGTGCATTTCATTTTTGTGAAATCTCTTGTTAATAACATTTTATATACTGAACCATCACTCGCCCTCTTGCCAAATCCAACCAGTATGTGTGTGTGCTTGAGGAATAGATGGCTGTGCAGTAATCTTTGTCTGTTTTGTCTCTCTGCCAAGCTGTACATTTCATCTAAGAATAACCTAACAACTGTAGTTTTTGTCGTACACTAAACACCCATGGGAGTGCATGGTGATGTCTCTCTTGTGGATCCCAACAAGTTATCTTACCCACAATGTCCTGCAAACCTCAAAATGTGACTGTGACATTTTCCTTGCATTATTGTGTCCAAATTTTCACACTGCAGAAAGTAACAACAAATTTCCAACCCCCCAGCATTTCTCCAAGTATCCCAATAGAAATGGTACCTCACTTGTATGGGTGGGCCAAGTACCCACTGCAGGGAAGGGCCCAAAACCTATTGATGCGACATTAAAATTACCTATCACAAACCAACCTGGTTTTGCAAGGGGGGTCCCATGAGTTTTTGGCCCGGGGCTCGGCGGCCATCTAGGGAAACCTACCTAACCCACACATTTCTGGAAACTAGACACCCGGGGGAGTCCAGCGAGGTATGGCTTGTGTCCTACCACCCAGCGTTCCCCTTGTTCTCCCGAGTAAAATGATACCTCACTTGTGTGGGTGTCCAAAGCAGAATTGGCTAAAAACGTATTTTTAAAAAAATGTAGCGCTTAGAATTTTCGGTGCTATACTCTAAATCCCTATGTTTTAGGCTCTTCCTAGCCACAGGCCTTTGGCCCACCCACACAAGTGAGGTATCATTTTACACGGGAGAACAAGGGGAATGCTGGGTGGTAGGACATTTGTGCCGGCACGGTGATTCCACAAGAAAATATGTGGAAAATGTGGTTTTTTCAGCTAAATTTAAGGTTTGCATTGCATTCTGGGTAGGAAAACGTTGGGGGATCCACGCAATGGACTCCCCCGGGTGTCTAGTTTTCAGAAATGTTTGGGTTTGGTACTTTCCCAAGATGGCCGCCGAGCCCGAGACCAAAATCTCAGGTGCCCCCCCCCAAAACCAGGTAGTTTTGCTATAGGTAATTTTGAAGTCTCCAGAGTACGATTTGGGCCATTTCCTGTTGCAGCCACTGTGCCTACCCACACAAGTGAGGTACCATTTTTATCGGGAGACCTGGGGGAACGCTGGGTGGGAGGAAATTTGTGGATCCACGAAGATTCCAGAACTTTCCACCACAGAAATGTGAGAAAAAAGTGAATTTTTGGGCAAAATTTGAGGTTTGCAGGGGATTCTGGGTAGGAGAATGATGGGGGACCCACGCAAGCCATACCTCGCTGGACTCCCCCGGGTGTCTAGTTTCCAGAAATGTGTGGGTTAGGTAGGTTTCCCTAGATGGCTGCCGAGCCCCGGGCCAAAGACTCATGGGACCCCCCATGCAAAACCAGGTTGGTTTGTGATAGGTAATTTTGATGTCGCCTCAATAGCTTTTGGGCCCTTGCCTGTCGCGGGTCCTTGACCCACCCACGCAAGTGAGGTACCATTTTTATCGGGAGACCTGGGGGAACGCTGGGTGGGAGGAAATTTGTGGATCCACGCAGATTCCAGAACTTTCCACCACAGAAATGTGAGAAAAAAGTGAATGTTTCGGCGAAATTTGAGGTTTGCAGGGGATTCTGGGTAGGAGAATGATGGGGGACCCACGCAAGCCATACCTTGCTGGACTCCCCTGGGTGTCTAGTTTCCAGAAATGTGTGGGTTTGGTAGGTTTCCCTAGATGGCTGCCGAGCCCCGGGCCAAAAACTCATGGGACCCCCCATGCAAAACCAGGTTGGTTTGTGATAGGTAATTTTGATGTCGCCTCAATAGCTTTTGGGCCCTTGCCTGTCGCGGGTCCTTGACCCACCCACGCAAGTGAGGTACCATTTTTATCGGGAGACCTGGGGGAACGCTGGGTGGGAGGAAATTTGTGGATCCACGCAGATTCCAGAATTTTCCACCACAGAAATGTGAGAAAAAAGTGAATTTTTCGGTTCAATTTGAGGTTTGCAGGGGATTCTGGGTAGGAGAATGATGGGGGACCCACGCAAGCCATACCTCGCTGGACTCCCCCGGGTGTCTAGTTTCCAGAAATGTGTGGGTTAGGTAGGTTTCCCTAGATGGCTGCCGAGCCCCGGGCCAAAAACTCATGGGACCCCCATGCAAAACCAGGTTGGTTTGTGATAGGTAATTTTGATGTCGCTTCAATAGGTTTTGGGCCCTTGCCTGTCGCGGGTCCTTGACCCACCCACGCAAGTGAGGTACCATTTTTATCGGGAGACCAGGGGGAACGCTGGGTGGGAGGAAATTTGTGGATCCACGCACATTCCAGAACTTTCCACCACAGAAATGTGGGGAAAATGTGGTTTTTGGACAATTTTTTAGGTTTGCAAGGGATTCTGGGTAACAGAACCTGGTGGGAGGCAGTCAAGTCACCCCATCCTGGATTCCCCTTGGTGTCTAGTTTTCAAAAATGTATAGGTTTGCTAGGCTTCCCTAGGTGCCGGCAGAGCTATGGTTCAAAAACTACAGCTAGGCACTTTGCCAAAAAAGGGTCATTTTTCACTGCGAAATTGAGGTGTGTCCACGTTGCGTTTTGCGCCATTTCCTGTCGCGGGCACTAGGCCGACCCACACAAGTGAGGTACCATTTTTATCGGAAGACTTTGGGGAACGCGGGGTGGGTGGAAATGTGTGGATCCACGCAGGTTCCAGAACTTTCCACCACAGAAATGTGGGGAAAATGTGTTTGTTTTGACAATTTTTTAGGTTTGCAAGGGATTCTGGGTAACAGAACCTGGTGGGAGGCAGTCAAGTCACCCCATCCTGGATTCCCCTGGGTGTCTAGTTTTCATAAATGTATAGGTTTGCTAGGTTTCCCTAGGTGCCGGCAGAGCTATGGTTCAAAAACTACAGCTAGGCACTTTGCCAAAAAAGGGTCATTTTTCACTGCGAAATTGAGGTGTGTCCACGTTGTGTTTTGCGCCGTTTCCTGTCGCGGGCACTAGGCCGACCCACACAAGTGAGGTACCATTTTTCTCGGAAGACTTTGGGGAACGCGGCGTGTGTGGAAATTTGTGGATCCACGCAGATTCCAGAACTTTCCACCACAGAAATGTTGGGAAAATGTGGTTTATTTGACAATTTTTTAGGTTTGCAAGGGATTCTGGGTAACAGAACCTGGTGGGAGGCAGTCAAGTCACCCCATCCTGGATTCTCCTGGATATCTAGTTTTCAAAAATGTATAGGTTTGCTAGGTTTCCTTAGGTGCCGGCAGAGCTATGGTTCAAAAACTACAGCTAGGCACTTTGCCAAAAAAGGGTAATTTTTCACTGCAAAATTGAGGTGTGTCCACGTTGCGTTTTGCGCCGTTTCCTGTCGCGGACAAAGGCCGACCCACACAAGTGAGGTACCATTTTTTTTGGAAGACTTTGGGGAACGCGGGGTGGGTGGAAATTTGTGGATCCATTCAGATTCTAGAACTTTCCACCACAGAAATGTGGGGAAAATGTGTTTTTTTTGACAATTTTTTAGGTTTGCAAGGGATTCTGGGTAACAGAACCTGGTGAGAGGCAGTCAAGTCACCCCATCCTGGATTCCCCTGCGTGTCTAGTTTTCAAAAATGTATAGGTTTGCTAGGTTTCCCTAGGTGCCGGCAGAGCTATGATTCAAAAACTACAGCTAGGCACTTTGCCAAAAAAGGGTCATTTTTCACTGCAAAATTGAGGTGTGTCCACGTTGCGTTTTGCACCGTTTCCTGTCGCGGGCACTAGGCCTACCCACACAAGTGAGGTACCATTTTTCTCGGAAGACTTTGGGGAACGCGGGGTGGGTGGAAATTTGTGGATCCACGCAGATTCCAGAACTTTCCACCACAGAAATGTGAGGAAAATGTGTTTTTTTACAATTGTTTAGGTTTGCAAGGGATTCTGGGTAACAGAACCTGGTGGGAGCCAGTCAAGTCACCCCATCCTGGATTCCCCTGGGTGTCTAGTTTTCAAAAATGTATAGGTTTGCTAGGTTTCCCTAGGTGCCAGCAGAGCTAGGGTTCAAAAACTACAGCTAGGCACTTTGTCAAAAAAGGGTCATTTTTCACTGTGAAATTGGGGTGTGTCCACGTTGCGTTTTGCGCCGTTTCCTGTCGCGGGCACCAGGCCTACCCACACAAGTGAGGTACCATTTTTCTCGGAAGACTTTGGGGAACGCGGGGTGGGTGGAAATTTGTGGCTCCATGCAGATTCCAGAACTTTCCACCACAGAAATGTGAGGAAAATTTGTTTTTTTTTGACAATTTTTTAGGTTTGCAAGGGATTTTGGGTAACAGAACCTGGTGAGAGGCAGTCAAGTCACCCCATCCTGGATTCCCCTCCGTGTCTAGTTTTCAAAAATGTATAGGTTTGCTAGGTTTCCCTAGGTGCCGGCAGAGCTAGGGTTCAAAAACTACAGCTAGGCACTTTGCAAAAAAAGGGTCATTTTTCATTGTGAAAATGTGGTGTGTACACGTTGGGTTTTGAGCCATTTCCTGTCGTGGGCACTATGCCTACCCACACAAGTGAGGTACCATTTTTATCGGGAGACTTAGGGTAATTCAGATTTGTAAAGCAACTGTTATTACCTATTGACTTTCGATGCATTCTGCCTTCCAAATGAAAGACATTGTGTAAAAAAGAAGTCATTTTAAAAAATGACTGATAATTCTCATGCTAGTATGAGTATTCCCAATTTCGGAAATGTGCAAATATCTACTGTTTCTAAACTCTATATTTTGTTCACATTTCAGAAATACATAGGTGTCTTTCATACCGATTTTTCCATGTATACATTTTCCCACAATAATTGCTATATACCCGGTACATAAGAAACAAGCATTGGCATAGCCAATAGGTCTCGCCTTTGGGACCTTTTCAGTGTTTTGCTTGAGCTATGGGGGGGGGGGGGAGGTAAACAAGGCACCACGGACTGAACGTAAATCAAACAGCTGCCCAGGCTATTCGATGAAATTATTACAACTTATTGCACAAGGAGGTCGTCATTGGCAGCCCTGGGTGCTATGTGCTCCAGATTTGGAACAACAAAGGAAGGTCCTGCAGCTATGCTCTGAAAGGACCATTTGGCAGTTACACAGTCTCCTCCACATGCAAACACACACAGCCAGACACACATGCAGAGAGGCAGCCGCACACGCTCGCAAACCACACACACTCATTCACAATCTCACTGAGACACGCAGATACACAGGCAGACAGAATTATAGACACGCAGAGAACTAAGTTGGCTAACTTAAAGAAGTCTGGTGCTGCATCATAATGAAATAACTAATAGGCTTCCTAAATATGCAACTCAAGAATTGCGACTCCAAGAAACAGTTCAGGGTTCTTAAAACAATCAAATCACATTAATAGAAGTGAAAAAGAGCCCAAACAAAAGATTCGAAAAGGGAATAGCAGGAATTATGCCCAGTAGCGCGCTCAAAGGAAAGTCAACCCAATGATGAGAAATAGACAAGGAGCTCGCCTTAAGGTAAACACCAGCACTCCGGTCGGGACAGAGGCGCAACTAGAGCCAAATTGGGGGGGGGAGGGATTCTTCCAGCAATAGGCATTTATTTTCCTTTAGCTTCATTTTATTTCATGTACACAAGTAAGCTTTTTTTCATTGAAAGACATTGTCTAATAAATAGTGTTCATTTACAAAACATATTTCATACAAAATTTTTTTGGGGCATCGTCATCTCATATGGGGAATGTAATAAATACAATATGTGCAAGTCCAGTGCGCGTATCACATTAAATCTTAAAAGAAAACATCCTGAAGTCTATCTAGTATGTTTACAAACAGTTGCATGTCCCCATACTCACATCACATTCACGTCCTCACCTAACGAATTGCTCACACACATACCCCCCCATCCATACACACCCCAGTACAAGACAACATACACAGATGGAATCACAGGGGTGACTCATCAACCCTCAGTGACTGTGTTAGTGACTGGGATGTCACATCATCCGGTCGACGTACATTTCAGTGGAAGTTAACAGTTATCTCCACCTTCTTCAGGACCGCTCATTATTCACTTAATGCAGGTAAGTGGTATGGGATCTAAAAACAAGGGATGACAGCAAAAAGTATAGGTGACCACTCAGAGCTTTTTATCATTGCTCTGTTCTTGTTTAAATAAATAGTGAATACTATCCCAGCCTATTTAAGACCAAAGGTAAAGTCAAAGTCAAGCAATCACCAATACCTTTGAGGTCAGAGAAATAACGACACGAAAGAAGGTTATATGAAAGTTTGCCAGACTGTCAGACCAATAGTGAGCTATAAAGCAACAATCAATGGTGCATTGAGCCATAAGTGGGTTAAAACCACCACCAGTGCTTTTAAAAAAGAGACAGACCTCCGGAGCATGCTTATCCAGAGGCTCAATTTTTCAAAAAGGGTGCAAAACTACAATGATAGCGCCTGAAGGGCACATAGATCCGACTGACGGGGGCATAACTCCAGTCATCACCCATGCACAATTCACCCACTCTGTACTTCTCTCCAGTTGTGTATTAATACCTCATGCGCCCTTGTGATGTGATTAGCACCAAGGCTGGTAATACAGGCAAATAATATATGTACAGACACAGTGACCAGCTTTTCCATTACGGGTCCCAGGATGTTTGCAAAGCTCCTTAGGGTGGGCCACTGGGCCCTCAAACTGACACCCCGAGGAGGGTCCAGTATCTGATGGAACTTATGGTACAATGCGCAGTCGCCTTTAAGACGGTTCTAAAAAGTCTAAAAAGAGGAGAAAGGGATTATTTGACCAACCCCTACTTTAAAACTCCTTTCTAGTAAACTACTCTCATTGAAGTTATATTTACCGTCTAGTTCTCACAAGGCAGATTGGTCCCTTTGTAAAACAGGAGCAGACTGGCTAATACAGTTTTTCACACGGAGTTGGAGGTCTGTAGGTACGTATTATTATGTGTTGAGAATCCCGACGCTGTCAGTGGTACTTTGCACAATTTCGGAAAGACAAAGCAACACCAGCGTGACACTGCTTTAAAATGCGACTAATGCAACCCAATCTTACAAACGCCAGAGGTCACGTCAGCCAGCTTTTAATCACCGATATGTTTACGGCGTCTGTCTATATTGCCCCTGTGTGTGCATTCAATTGGTTTAAACCACCCTAAGGTCGAATAGATGTTAAGAAAACCACCAGCTCTCCTCCTATCGAAATAGTGTGTGCGACGTTACATGCACGGTGGATTGAGCACAAAGAAATCTACACTTTGCCAGTATTGGTTAGGGGCCCTCACATCGTAATTATCATCCCGCTGTTGGTTAGGATATAAATAAACATTGCTGGAACCACCTCTAATTTCACAATTTACGAGCGTGGTCGACACTTACCCTGCGTCACTTGTCTTTCATTCCGCACCTATCTTATCCCAAATCTTCTGCCACACGGAAAGGGGCAACAATTGGCGCAAAACGCTTTTTAAAGGGAGGGTCCAAATGTCCGTGATGCTCTCACGATATGGCACACAGAGGCACACTACTGAATGTAATACGCCCCTGAAGTGCCATCTTGTAGTGTAGTAACATGCTTAGGTCGTTATTCCTAATTGGTGGAAAGCGTCATAGGAATGAAAACCATACTGCTGGTGCACGTCCCCGGAGCGCCATCTTGAGAATTGTAGAACTTCTCTCCCTTCACCCTCATACTTTTTTCTGTTCACTATATTGCAATGGAAAACAATGAAGGACTGGGCAACATTGAATCGAGAAATGACCTATTGGAGCTTTAGAAAGAATTGGAAAGGAAAAGCAACATAAGTAAAGAGGAAGAGTATGGAAAGAGAGGGTGCGAGTGAGCGACCAGGAAGGGAAAGAGCAAAAGAAGAACAAGCGCGCGCGCCTCGCGCGGCAGCAGGGGGAGGGGAGAGAGGCGGGGGCCTGCGCGATTCCCTTGCGGGAGCGAGCAGCAAGGCCCAATAATTGATAACATATGGTGCCAGCTGCTCGCTCCCACAAGGGAATCGCCAAACGTGCACGCGTTGCCATTGGAAGCAATGCAACGCGTGCACGTTTTTCCCCTCAAAACCGACTCGATGGCTAAAGGTCTTTTTCCTAAGTAGCGCATGCGCGCTGCGTAGGCGAGACCTAAAAACCATTGCAAGACGCTGCTCAGTTATTGGCTCTGGGTTCGTCGGGTTCTTGGTGAACCTACAAGTCCTGTATATCCCCACAACCAGTAAGGTCCAGCGGATGTAACGGTATATTGCTTTCAAAGAGCTGTCTTAATTAGAAGAAGTTACAGGTGAAAACGTTGACACAAAAGGCTGTTTTTTTCAACTAATTTTCAATTTTTCCTATATTTAACTGTTACTTTCTATAAAGAAACCTTGATGGATCTACACAAATGACCCCTTGCTGAATTCAGAATTTTATCTACTTTTCTAAAATGTATAGCTTTCCAGGATCCATTATTGCTTTCATACCCATTTCTACCATTAACTGGAAGGAGGCTGAAAGCACAAAAAATGCCAAAACTGTGTAAAAAATGTTGGTTTTCTGACAAAAGTCTGTCATTCCCTAAAAGCTGGGAAAATGGTGATTTCAGCCCCACAAACCCTTTTTTGATACCATTTGCAGGGAAAAACCCAGACGCTTTCATTTGCAGCCCTTTTTTCCCATTTTTCCCAAAAAAAACAAAATTTAGCTGTGTTTTGGCTAATTTCTGGGACCCCTCCAGGGGAATCCACAAACCCTGGGTACCTTTACAATCCCCATGATGTTGGAAGAAAAGGACGCAAATTTGGCATGGATACCTTATGTGGTTAAAAAGTTACAGGGGCCTAAGCGCGCACTACCCCAAATAGCCAAAAAAAGGCTTAGCACAGAGGGGGAAAAGGCGTAGCAGCGAAGGGGTTAAGGCCATTCGGCATCTTGGTATCAAGTTGTAGGATATATTGTGTCTCCAACTGCCGTAATTTCTTTTCTCTATTGCCTCCCCTTATTGACCTAGGTACTGCATCTATTACAAAGTAGCTAATATCACACAGGTTATTATTATGAACAAGTTTAAAATGCCGTGCAACCGGTTAGCTGGGGTCAGAATTAACTATAGCACGTAGGTGTTGCAAAATGCGATTAAACACCTACAGCTTAGTGCTGCCTACGTATTGCAAGTGACAGGAACATTCGAGTACGTACACCGCAAATTCAGTTTTGCAAGTGAACATTCCATTGATTTTAGAAGGAATCTGTCCAAATGCATCGGTGTATTCCTGTTTATTGACCCCAAACTTGCATGCTCGGCATGAGCTACACTTGTAAAGTCCAGTCCTATTTGAGAGCCAGTGTCTAGGAGTCAGTACCTCAGGGCTGGTTTTAACCAGTGCATCCCTCATAGAGGGTGCCCTTCTGAAAGTAATTGCGGGTACTTCTGGCATAATTGGTGAAAGAGTGATATCTGTTCTTAATATTGGCAAGTTCTTGTAAATAATACTCCTTACTTGTTTTTCATGGCGGCTATATGTGGTTATTAGTCTAATCGTTTCATTCTTTTTGTGCAAATTTGCCTTTGTCTCGATATTAGAGGGAGTTATTTCTTGGACTGTATTAGTTGACCCTGTCTCTCTGTTGGTATTGTTAGCCCGGAGTAATGCTGTTTTAAGGTCTTTTGTTTTGTAGCCCAGTGCTTGAAATCTCTGTAGTGCTTCTGCTTGGCATTGTGCAAGGTCTATGCTTGAACTGCAACTTCTTTTAATTCTTAAAAACTCTCCATACGGAATACTCTTTATAAGGTGTCTGGGGTGGGAACTGCTAGCGTGTAATATTGAGTTACCTGCCGTACTTTTTCTGTGCAATTTTGTCTGTATAGCATTGTTATTAATGTATAACTCTACATCAAGAAACTCTACCCGCTCATTACTTATATTAGCTGTGAACTCAAGATTTAAATCATTGTTATTGATAGCCTTGACAAAATTCTGTGCAGATTCCCTTGAACCTTGCCAAATTACACACACATCGTCTATGAATCGCCACCATTTAAGTACATGGGTGGCGAACAGTTCCCCGTGGGTATGCCTGAGGACATGCTCCTCCCACCAACCTACGTGCAAACACGCATAGCTGGGAGAGAAGCATGCCCCCATAGCCACCCCACGCAGCTGCTGATGTACTTCTTTGTTGAACAAAAAGTAGTTATTCAATAAGCATAGTTCAATCATTTTCAATAACATAGTGTTGTGTTTAAAGAATTGAATATTCCTTTTGGCTAAAAAGTGTTTCACAGCTTCCAAACCATTAGTATGATGTATGCTGATATACAGGGAACATATGTCCATGACAATAAAATGGCGTGTATATATATATATATATAACAAAATCCGAGGAAAGACATGACTTCAAGGTGAACTCTCACTCCACAGTTGGGATATTAGCAGGAAAGTTTATTGCGGCAACGCGTCTCACCCGATCCCGGGCTTCTTCACGGCCAAAACTGAACACACTTTGTGCCCAACTTCCTTTAAAGAAAAATATAAATAAAATAAAACTATGGATAAAACACAGAAGGGCTTGCTCATCAATGCTATGGACATTTAAGATAGATGTTTTCAAATCATACACAAGCTAATATACAATATTGAAACACATTATAATTTGCAAAATGCATGACAAAGTAATTCCAAATTCATAATCACATCCTGAAAATAACAAAAGTTTAGAAAAATTATAGACATGAATTTAACATGACAATCCAATTAAACAAAAACCACTCAAAACCCAATTCTCAAGGGTGTAAGAGGAGATAAAAAGTAGCTTGTGTATTGTCAATGTGCCCACCAAGGGCTTGCAAATGCCTCATGAAAATAGAAACCCACAAAGAGGGCAAAGCCAGGCTAGTGCCTGTGTTACAGTAATGTGGAGTTGCCCTAGGGGGGATAATTAATAAATACTGAAACCCTTGGAGGGGTAAACGAAATTCTGGGCAAGGGCCCATGCTAATACACAGCAAAGAAAAATTTTGTTAGATAAATGTCAACATTCAAGATATACAAATTGTGTGCAAACGACAAAAGAACAACCGTTATACAAAAAGTATAACAATAATAGTGAAGGAGATACAGTAAATCAACATCACATTGAAATCGTAGCCAAGTGTTGATTTACTGTATTTATTGTGTTTCTCAGAATCCTTCAGCAGGAAAAGGCTAGAAATTGTAGCCCGGCATGGCTCCACACGGCCTGATACCTTCTTTGAAAGGTCTAGCTGAACCCGATTTCAGCACAGTAAAGTGTCAGAGTGGGACAAGCCTGATTTTCTAGCCTGCCTCAGGTATGACCTTCCTGGGCAAGCCTCAGCACCTTGTTCTGAGTGCACAAGACTTGGAAAGAATAACTAAATTCCACTTTTCTCTAGATGCTGGAAAATGTCTTTCTGCTCACTCTTATAGATCATCAATGGAAGCTTATCGGCAGCAGGTCACCAGGTCTCTCTTCAGCCAGTGCAACTGCAAAGTCCAGCCATTTGTGGTCATCTAGTCCCTTTTGGAGTCAGCTTTTTGTGTTCTTGGATCAGGCAACCGGTGTCCCAGGGACCAGTCACCTGACCTTGGAGAGCAATTCCTGTCCATAGGTGTTAGCATGAGTCACGGAATCTTGAGTCTTACTTGTTCCAGCAGAGCCATCTTCTTCAGACATATAATCTTTTCCAAGTCCAAGAATGTTGGTGGTGTGGTGCCAATCTTTTTATGTGCACTAGCTTGTGACTGGAGAAATGTTCTTACACAATCAGGGGCTATATTACACAAAGTGCCCTGGGGGCGCAACGGGTGTTTGCGCCCGCTTTGCTTGCCCCTGAGGCACTTTGGAATTATAGAAAAGGTCGTAGATGCTTGTGCGGCCCCTTCTGTAATACCGATAGTGCTGGCGGCCATAAAGCGCCATCGCTATCTTCAGGGGGCATTTCCTCATTTGCATGGGGGCGTGCCCCATGCAAATGAGAGAATACCTTTTCCTCTGAGCCGTATTACAGATGCGGGTGCAGAGGCAGAGAAGCTCTCAGGAGGCGCACTGATAGTGCGCCATCTAAAAGGTGTTGCACTGTTAGTGCGCCCCTGAGAGTATCCCTCTGGCGGGGGGCAAGGGGGTCATATGGACCCCCCAGACATTCCCTTGCAGATGAGTTGCCGCCTGCACTGTGAAAACACGGAGCGGCTTCAAAGCAGCCGCTACGTTTTTCACAGGAATGCACTGCCCTCAGGTCAGCGTGAGTTCTTGGCCGCCCTAAGGGCAGGGCACTCATCATAATATGGCTCATTTTTCTTCAGTGCGCTGGGTGCACCTTTTAAAAGGTGCACCCAGTGCAATGAAGGAGAATGCACTGCATGTATAATGCGGCCCGTGTATACTTTCCAGCATATGTTTTCACCATTTGGCAGCACTTCCTCTTTGCTTTATTGTAAAGATTTCCAGATGCACTAATTACAAAATAGCTAGGAGGTCTCTGACAATTTCTAAACTACACTCCTATTTAGATGAGGTAACATCCCATCTCTCAGCGTCCAAATTGGTTCTTCCTCTGCTGGCATTATTCTATGGAGGAGTAGCAGAGCCCTGGGTATGAATGGGAGGAGAATCTGTCAGCCTCATTTGGTATCTCCAGCTCAAAAGCAGTAGTGTGAAGGCTGTCCTGGTGGCAAATACATGCTAAGTAGCCAGTTGTGGATAACACCTCTTCGTTCTTGGGCCCAAAAGACAAGCCTTTTTCCTCTAGTCATGAATGTGTCTAGGGCCACTGGAGTTGATATGAGTGGGTAACCTAGTTTTAAGCCAAAAAGCCAGGCAGCACAAAGTAAGTTTTCACAAAGTTATGTTTCCACTAATCAAAAATCTGATTTCACCCATAAATTAGATTTTGAAAACTGAGCAGAAAATAACTTTAATTCATTTTGCTAGCTTTTTGTCCCTGGTGCAGATATGAATTAAGGATTTTAATTATGTCTATCCCTATCCCTGGAGAATGTGGCCTAAACCTACACAGTGAAAACAGCTTTTGGACATTCAGTTACTGTTAGGACACACTTTTTCAATATGTGCTGTTACACTTTTTTATACATTAGACATCCTACCCTGTGGGCTTTCAAGGTACACTTTAAGTTTCACTTATTAATATAAAAAGAGGTTTACCTAGATGGCACTATTCCCTCGAGCACAAAGATGACCCCCATATATTTCTATCATATATGTGAGTGGTTTAAACACAAACTACGGTCCACATAAGATATTTAACTCCCAAGGATATGGTGTATTTTCAGAACCATTGACTATGATCTTATAAAGTTAATAAGACCACCTGGATGAAACCAACTTTACCAATTTATTCTAGGGCCATATCACACACGTTGTGGTACTGAAAAGGAGAGTCACAGTGCACAAAGTACTACTACTAGCGTAAATAGTGTCCAGACAAGGAATCATGGGTGACCATGCAGAAAAAAATGGATTCCCTTTGGTGTTTAAAGTATTGAAATGCTTCTTAGTTCTTAATTTTCAAGGAAATAACTTTCTTCTGTGCAAAAAGGCTACATGAAATACATAAAACAATGTCTTTATTTATCATAAAGTGAAACCTAACAAGTACTTTATTGTCTTTAAATAATTTTCTTGACTTTATGTAAACATTATTTTTTTATTTTACTCGTGTTGTTTTGTTCCAAACTGCCTTTTCAAAATCTGGTCCTAATCATAAGGAGGACAAAAACAATTTCCTTCCTTTCGTCACAATTATTATTATTATTATGGACATGTCTACACCTTTCATATTGGCCTATGTTTGTCCTTTCTACTTTCATTATGTGTGACAACTGGAGTGGGAACCCTTTTTTATGCATTATCACATTAAAGCGAGACCTACTGTTTTGCCAATGATGAGCATTTTAAATTAGTGTTGCTTTACACAGAGTAGAGTAGTTTGCATTGTGAAGTCAAGTTGAACGCAGATTACAGAAGCCAGAATGTTATGAGCAGTTAATGTTAGCAATGATTAATAGGGGCATTCCTGGGCAGTAGCCTGTACAATTAGCTTTGTCACATATCCTTTTTTGAAATGTGCATCCTGAGGTAAGGGGCAAAGAGTGATTTAGTTACAATGACACAATTTTTTAACATGTGGGTGAAACTTGCATTCTGGGCGAGATGTAAACGTTCCTTGGTCAAACTGACTACATTTGAATATGGTAATAAAGAGTGATGTTTTCCCAAATTGAGAGTTAGGAAACAGAGGCCTGTGAGTGATTACCATGCTACCTGTTTCACTACTCTACCCTCTACAGTAATGAAAGGTGCCTTCAAATATTTGTCAAAATGGATTTCTAATAAGACGAATAAGTTGGCTAGATACTCTTTACCAAATATAGATCTGAACAGACCCATCTCGCTAAAGAAGGGCAGTTGGGTAGCATGAAGAGATATGAGGAGCTCTAATAACGTTCTTTACTCTCCCATAAGTAAATAAACATGAAAGTAGAGATCAAGTCTGGACAGGCCTTTTGTTCCACCGGGAGCCCTTGGATGCCAGTTTTGAAAGCACAGGGCTTCTTCTAGTTCCTCTGTCTCTTTCAGCCAGCTCCTCAGGTTAATTGCAGCAATGACGCATGGTGAGGCTTCAAAAGGGAGAGAGAGAAAGAGAGAGATGAAGGGGGAAGGTAAAGAGAAAGTGGTCAATGAGGGAGAAGGGAGAAGAGAGGAGTGAGAATGAATGTATGGAAGGAGAGATATAGCATGAGAGCAGGGCTGATTTGAGCGTTTTTGGAAGAGCTGCATTTGGTTCCCCAATCAGCCTTGCTAGAAATGTCAAGTACTTTTGTCTGATGCCGGGGGGATCCCAGTCTCCACAGCAAGCCAATGCACGCCGCGCTTCTCTCTCCACCGCTACTGTCACTGCCCTCACTGAGCCGCCATACACATCAAGCCCATACCACCTTCTTCACCCTCACCACTTCGGCCCGGGGCAGCCAGTAGGGCAATGAAAGGAGTTGTTTTATCTGCACCCACTGCCCCCACTGCTTCCAACGTCATGGGCTGTTAGCCTGCATCCCGCAGCTTGGCCAGGCAAGGGAAGGCACTGCTTTCAACCATTGGCTTCCAGCCAGTAGCCTGCACAAGGCTATCACAAGGACAGGACCAGCCTCACCCGGTGGAACTTGCAGGGATCCAGTGAGACCTCCAGTGAGACCCGATGTGATCTGTTGAGCAGGTAGGGGGCAGCAGCAACAGCAGTGAATGGGCCAGAGAGCAGAGGGCTCATGGCTTATGGCCTTGGGGTCTTGGGGTGTGGCGCGGAATTAGTGGCTGCTGCTGAGGGTTGAGCTTAGAACCAGTGCAGAATCGGCCTGGCCCTTCCCGTGAGCTCCCTCGCCCCTCCCCTCCCTTGCCTTGCCAACCCCTCAGCCCCTCAGTTCTATGGTTTGTATTTGTGTAACTGTACTTGATGAGCATTTTATTTCTCACATTATTTTACGATAAACAACATAAACTACACACCCAGTCTGTTATTATTTAGTAGCATAGATTAGTACATATTATTGTCATCAACTTTTCAACCTCAAAAAGGTTAGTCGCCACATTTATTTGTAAGGAGAAATGCAGGTTCTAAAGTGTATTTAGTGAGTTAGGTATAAACTTGCATCACACTGAAGGGAATAGTTGGGTAGTGTAAATGGACCTTTGATAGTGAAAATTATCGATCCCTGATCGCTGGATCAGTTTTGGTAGCAGAGGATGGTTAATTATTGATTAGTTTGGCAATAATAATTGATTATTGATTTATTGATTATTAACATGAAAAGTTAGTGTTTTTGTTTTATGTTGTTTGGAAGTACGGGTACGGAGTTACCTAAGAACCTAGGATGATGTTATTTTAGCCTAAGTGGCAGAGGGATAGTGTGAAAAGATATCACACTGCAGAAGTACTTTGTCTGTTGTAATAATATCAAACAGTGAAAGGCTGTCGATGCTATTTTAGGGACATATTCGATTGAAAGAAGATTGTATAAAACAGTGAAAGGTCCGCTTCCGAATCTCTGGCCTTACATCCCCAAAGGAGTACCAAGACCTCTTTCTGAAAGGAAAGTCCTCTTCCGAAACTTTGGCTAGTATCCCCAGAGGAGTACCAAGACCTCCTTTAACTTGATTGAGAGTAGAGTAGCACTGGTCGTTATTTTACTAGAAGCAAAAGAAAACTCGTCGAGTGAATGGAACTATCTCTTTATTAGTGGAGCAGACAAAGTAGCATTGTTTTGTGTTGTTTCTAACAAGAAATAGTTGAGAAAACCTAGAAAATACATTGCCGTATTATTTTTGTAAAGGGAGGGTCAGTAGCAGGAGTAATACTGACGTCACAAAGAGCCGCGCTAGCATTGGTTGAGATAGCAGATACGTAGTGAGCCATGATTGGTTGGTTGCTGAGTGCCGCGCTGGTATTGGTTGAGAACTAGCGAATAGAGTGAGAGGATTACAGAAGTTTTCTCTTGTTTGTTTAGGTTTATTTAGCGAGAAAAAGAGTGTTTAAAGATGAAGATGGTAAAAAGAATAAAAGATTTATTTAAAAAAGACAAGCCAATAGTTACTAGAGAGGGACTTCCTATACCTCCTCCGAGAACGCCTGCTTTTTTTATGATGTTGGAACGTGGGTATCATACGTGTACATAGTTAAAGAACTGGATGAGTTATACAGAAGATGATGGAGTTTTAGCTTTTCCAGAGCATGGTACATTTAATGTAAGGATTTTGGAGAACTTGAGAGGACGAATGAATTCATTAAAGCCAAGTCCTAGACCTACGCAGTATGAAGCGCTTGAGGAATGGGAACATGAGGCTTATAAAAGGGAGAGAGACAGGAATGGAATTAAATACGGGAATATAATAACAAGATATTCTGAGGCTAGATGGGACGATAAAAAGAAAAGATGGAGGAGAGATGTATTTGCAGATGGATTATATCCAGAAATAGTTGCTGAGGATCAGACTGAAGGCAAAAGTAAAGAGAAAAGAATAATTTAGAGAGTTCGGAACTAAATAATGATTCAAATGAAATTGATGATGAGTTGTTAAATGAAATACCATTAAAGAGACCTCCACCATATCAGGAAAGTTCAGGGGAAACAATTCCAAATGCACCACTAATTGAAATACAAGTTCCTCAGGTTCCACAAGCTCTTCAAAAAATCCACAAGTTTCACAGGATACACAAGTTCCGGTAGCTTCACACACTTGAGTGTTGCAGGAGAATGAGATTGACATGTTGAATAAGGCAAGAGAGGAGTTAACTCAGAGAATTAGTCAGATGAGTCTGAATGCAGAAGCATTATCGGTACCAGTAACGATTGGTCCTATAGTTCCATTGTATGGTGAGAGTCAGAATATATTGAGAGTACATGCATTGACAATTCCCGTGAATAATGCCAGGATGTTAGTGGATCAGAACAAGTTGAAATGAGTACTTCATTGATTGATCTTCCAGTGAGTGAAAATGTAACTGAAACACCAAAGAGAAGTGTACAGATGGATCCTAGAAAAATAGTGCAGAATGTCAGTGGAACAACTCCAGTATCAGGGAGTTCGGTTGGTCCTTCGCCAGAGGAGTTAGGTGACTGGATAAGAGGAATAGAAAAGAATAAATCACAATTGAGTATAGATGTAGCTAGATTGAGAGTGGATCTGGAAGAAATGATTGTTGGTACAATAAGTCCAAAAAGATTGAGTAAGTACTGAGATGAAGAGTTGTTATTTTTGTGTAAGAATATTACATGGAAAGCAAGGAATCTACATGAGAGGTTGGCAGAAGCTGCACAAGAATATGGAGTAGACATAGAAAAGTCCAAAGTTTTGCAAAAAACGTATAGATTGGATTTTACTGATAAGGATTTGGAGAGTTTGAATATGTCTGGCAAACAATTGCAAATAAAAGAATTAATGAATACTTTGAAGAAATGGGGTGATTTAAAACGGTGGAAAGGTAGATTGGTGAAAAAGAAGGAAGAAACAGGACAGGCTGAAATGGTATGCCCAATGAGAGAAGTTCCAGGTGGTGGATATGTTCACGTTCCCTGGTCAAGACAGGATATATTGTCCTTTACAAATGATTTCCCTAGGTTGAGAGAAAAATCTGTCGAGTGGTACAAACAGGTAGAGAGGTTTGTACAAGTTTCAAAAGTTTTGTTAAAAGATTTAGATGGTTTGTTTGAGATTGTAGTTCCAGCTGACTTATGGACTGAGTGTAAAATTACTGTTGATTTGCCAAAAGAAGAATATCCTAGAGATGTGAAAACAGGAGCACCTTCAGAAGAAGTGATGAAAAAATATAATCAAGTAATTACTTTCCTGAAAAGTAAAATTTCTCCAAAAGAAACAGATTGGGTCAAAATTGACAGAACAACCCAGGAACCCAAAGAATCGGTACATGCTTATTATGAAAGGTTGTTACAGGTGTTTCAACGGTATTGTGGTTTTGAAAGTATAGGTGATAAAGATATGGGACACTTTGTATATAGGTTTGTTTTTGGATTGAAACCCAAAATTAGTAACATGATTCTGCAACATTTGATTGGTTGGCAGAGTAAAACAGTCGATGAGATTCTGAGATATGATAAATATTGTAGTGATGATATTGGGTCAAGTTACAAAAAGCTGAAAGGGAAAATGATGTGGGCACAGGTGAAAGTGGCTGAACAGGAAGATGGAAATAATGGTTCTCAAACAGATTTTCAGATTAAAGGACAAAATCAAAATGGTCAGGTACCTAATGGAGGTAGAGGTAGAGGTAAGATGATTAGGGAAGAATGGAAAAAGAAATTTCCTTGTCATGCGTGCGGAAAGTTTGGACATTGGAGGAATGAGTGTAGATCTTTACTGAAAAATAATGGAATGGATCAAAATTTCAATCCGCAGATGCAGAATGAAGTGGTTGTGAATCAACAACAGCAACAACAGCAGCAGATAGTTACACCACAGACAGAACAAGTACAGGCGCCTCAAGCTCCTATGCCAAATAATGTGAATGCTCAAGTACAGAGATACAGTACGAATTCTGGATTTCGCGCAGGTGAACAAGTTGGTAAGAATCAAAATGTACAAGTGGTTTCACAGTATTTATTGCAATGTTCAGAGAGGGACTCAGACTCATCTCAATGACGGTGCCTGAGGGGGGAGGAAGAGTGCGTGCTTGATGCATCTCTAGAGGTAGATCAATCAGGTCCTTATGTTGATGGAAAAGTGGAAGGTAATAATGTTACATTCCTAGTGGACACTGGAGCTACCTGTTCTACTGTGAGAGCAGCAAAAATCCCAAACCTACCCCTCTCTGGAGAAACTATCCAAGTTGTGGGAGTTTCAATTAAACATATTAAGACTCCAATAACAAGACCAATTGAAGTTCATATTGGAAGATTCAGAGACATGCATCGGTTTGTGGTATGTGATACAAGTCCAGTGAACCTTTTAGGTAGGGATTTGCTGTGTGAAATGAATTGCACCATCTATTGTACGCCAGATGGTATTGCTTTTCAAACACCAGATGAGGATGTTGCTTTTAAAATGATGTTAGCGAAGCAAGGGACAGAAGTGAATGATTTATATTCATTGCTTACAGAAGAAGATTTACCTGCGGTGTTGAGAAATGCAGTAAGATCTGATGTATGGGATTTTACAGGAAAAGTCATTGGTTTGATGAAGGGTGTGGATCCTATTCAGATTACAGTTAAATGAGGTGCAATATATCCAAACACACCTCAGTACAAGATGAGTCCTGAAATAACAGCAGGAGTAATTCCTGTAATTGATCAAATGATTGAGCAAGGTATTCTAAAAGAAATACTAAGCAGTCCTTGTAACTCACCTATTATGGGGATTAAGAAACCAAGTGGAAAATATAGAATAGTTCAGGATTTGAGAAAAATTAATAAGATCGTAGTACCTTGCTGTCCAATAGTGCCAAATCCAGCAGTGATTCTTTAACACATTCCTTGTGATGCAGAATGGTACACAGTAATTGATCTGTGTCAAGCATTTTTCTCAATACCTTTGCATCTGGATAGCCAATATCTTTTTGCTTTCCGGTTCGTAAACCGTGTTTTGGCATGGTGCTGAGTTCCTCAAGGGTATACAGAGAATCCTTCGCTTTTTAATCAGATTTTGAAAAAATGTTTGGCGTCATTGATCATGCCAGAAAATTCAGTGTTAGTGCAGTATATTGATGACCTACTGGTGGCATCAAAAACACGAGAAGCATGTGTGACAGATACAATTGCCTTACTGAATCATTTGGCAGAAGGTGGGCATAAAGTGTCACCAGCAAAATTACAGTTTTGTCAAAAAGAGGTTCAGTATTTGGGACACAAAATTGAAAAGTAACGCAAGACCGAATCAATGTGATTTTGCAGATGGGTCCTCCTAAAACTCAAAAAGAAGTTCGAATGTTTTTGGGAATGGTTGGATACTGTCGAAAATGGATCAGTGGGTTTTCACTGATTGAAAACCTTTACAGAGGTTGACACATAAAGATGTGGTTGAACGATTGAATTGGATGAAGAGTGTATGAAAGCTTTTATTGAATTGCGAGATAGTCTTTGTCGAGCACCTGCACTGGGAATGCCGGATTACACAAAAGATTTTGCATTATTCTGTTGTGAGAGAGATGGGTGTGCACTTTCGGTCTTAACACAAAAACATGGAATGGCACGTCATCCAGTGGCATATTTTGGATTCAGTGGCTGCCGCATTACGAGGCTTTTTAAAAGCAGTGGCTGCTACTTGTGTGAGTCTTGAGCAGAGCGAAACAATTGTTATGGGACATCCAGTGAAAGTATATGTGCCACATTCTGTTGAGATCCTATTAACAGGGACTCGGACTCAGAATATGATGTATAGTCGGCTGACTAGGTATGAAAGAGTAATTTGGGGTGCTGAAAATGTGACAGTGACAAAATGTACAACATTGAACCCAGCAACCTTGTTGCCAAGTTCAAGTTGTGAAGAAGTGAAGGATGAAGCAGATCATGATTGTTTGGATGTGACAGAATTGTGCACGAAACCAAGACCTGACATAAAGGATGCACCACTAGAAGAGTCAGATAGTGTGATGTTTGTGGATTGATCTTGTCTAAGAGATGAAAAAGGTGTATTGAGTGCTGCCTATGCAGTATGTACAGTGTCTATGGTTCTTGAAGCATCCTGTCTAAAGGGGATACATTCTGCTCAAATTTCTGAACTGATTGCTTTAACTAGAGCATGTATAATTGGCAAAAATTGAGAGTAACCATATTCACTGATAGTCAATATGGTTTTAGGGTGTTGCATGGTTTTGGTCAGTTGTGGATGCAAAGAGGATTTCTGACCTCTTCAGGATCCCCGATCCGGAACAGTAAAAATGTGAAGGATCTATTGAATGCATTATAAATGCCCAAAAAGATTGCTGTGGTGAAATGTTCAGCACACAAGTCAGGAAATGACTATGTGACAAATGGAAACAGATACGCAGACCAAGTGGCTCGTTTCTTTGCACAAAATTCAATTTCAAACAACAGAGGGATGGAGAGAAAACATACAAATTGCCGCTTGATGTTTTCTTCTTTGGAAACATGGGAAGAAATTGGGCAGCTTCAGGAAGAAGCAAATGAGGAAGAAAAAGAAATTTGGATAAAATCAGGTTGTAAAAAGAGAGCAGAAGATGAAGTATGGGTGTATGTTGATGGAAGACCAGTAATGCCAGATAATTTACTATCTCAGATGGCAAGGATGTACCATGGAATTGCACATGTTGGAAGAGATGCTATTATTAGAATCTTCAAGCAGTCATGGTACACCCAAGGTTTAGGGTCATTGCAGAGAGTCTATGCCAGAGGTGTATAGTGTGCCAGCAGCAAAATCCAGGGAGAAAGACAGTTGTTAGTTGGGGTCGAATTGGAAAAGCAGCAGGACCATTTACCAGACTACAGTTAGACTTCATAGAACTTCCCCTTGTAATGGACTGAAATATGTGTTGGTGGTTGTTTGTTTGTTTTCTCACTGGGTAGAAGCTTATCCAACAAGAAGAAATGACAGCCTAACTGTTGCTAAATTGCTTTTAAGAGAGATAATTCCAAGATTTGAATTTCCAGTCTCTTTAGAAACAGATAGAGGAACTCATTTTAATAATGAAATAATTTGGATGATTTGCGCAGCATTACAAATTGAGCAAAAGCTGCATTGTGTCTATCGACCAGAAGCATCTGGAGTGGTCGAACAAATTAATGGCACTATTAAATCCAGACTGTCAAAAGTGTGTGCGTCTACAACACTGAAATGCCCAGACGCCTTACCCCTGGTATTAATGAGTCTTAGAAGCATTCCTGATAAAAAAGACTGGATTGAGTCCTCACGAAATTCTGATGGGGAGAGCCATGAGACAAGCAATTGTACCAGCAAACAAACTGATGAATATTACTGATGATCTAGTGCTTGATTATTGCAAAGGATTGGCTGATCTGGTGCGTTCTGTGTCTCATCAGACTGGAGAAATTACAACCACAACACAGCCGGATCAAGCACATGATTTGAGTCCAGGAGAGTGGGTTCTGGTCAAGAAACACGTGAGGAAGTCGTGTTTAGAACCCAGGTGGAATGGACCATACCAGATCATATTGGTAACAACAACAGCAGTAAAGTGTGGTGGCTTGCCAAATTGGGTTCATGCAAGTCATACAAGAAGAGTCCCAAGTCCACTTGAAAGACCAGAAGAACAGCAACTGGTAAAGCAAAGAAAAAAAACAGAAGCTGAAGAACATGAAGCTATAGAATCTAGTGTTACAGATTCTGAAAAGGCTGAACAAGAGGAAGAATCAAGTACAAGTCGAATAAAGTGGGTGCCAGCTACTGGGTCTCAAGAGACTGCTGTTGAGAAAGAAAAAGAGGAAGTGACTGATGAAAATCAAGAGCAAGTACAACAAAGAAAAGAACTGAATAAAAGAACTTGCAAACTTGATAACAAAGGTGAAGAAGCAGTTCAAGTTAAGAAAGAAAGAAAAGGTGATGTGTGGCCAAAAGGAGTGAAAAGACTGAAATACACTCTAGAAAAGAAAAGGTCAGATCAAATAAATGAAATATCAAGTCAAACTGGACAAAGTGATTCAGAAGAAGAATTGGTACGAAAAACAAAAAGAATAAGAATTCCGAGTAAGAAATACACAGCTCCAGAATGGACATATGTGATGTTGGAAGAGATTGAGAACACAAAAAGAAGAAGAAGAAGCTGGTACTGATCAAAGTGATCAAAGCAAACTGAAACCACCTTAAAAGAGATTTGCAAAAATAAAGGTGCAACAATTTCAATGAAGAGTATTCTGGAAATTCCAAAAGATTTGAAGAAGATATATAAAAAAAAATTAAAAAAAGAAAAAGAGGGGGTAAAGAAGAGAGGCATAACGTGTAAGGATACACTATGTTTTTTTTTCAAAAGTTTTTAAAGATTTTTTAGGTTTTTCTTAGATTTTTTTATATAATGTCTAAAATGGCAAAGGTAACAGAGACTGGATATCAAAATCATAGTTTTAAACGTAGATGTATTAATGCTTGCTTATGTAGTGTTTTACTATTAACGTTGATGTGGTTAACACTGATTGTTATTGTCCCTGATCTAATGGTGACTAATCACAAAAATAATACTAATGATGTGAGAAGTGAGAGAATTGATTCTAATACTAATAAGATTTAAATACTAATATAGAAAAGATAGAAGATGATAGTGTTTATCATCATGATAAATCAATTAATGATTTTTCGTTAAATGTTTTTACTAAATTTTTGTATGAATATGTTAACACAATGAATGCGAGAGATTGTTATGTGTGCATGCAATTACCGTCGTCTGTCTCAGAGGGGTGACTTATCATCACCTACCTTTAACCTATGGTGTGTCTTGTAGTGTCTTAACCAGTCTGTTCTATGAGAGGGAAGGATTAGAGTATTATTACTCTAATTATGATTTAATTTTTTAGGAAATTCCTATTAGAAGAGATTTAAAAATTGTTTATGGTCCTGTTTATGCAGCTTACATGAGAGATTTTTTCATTAGTAACAAACCAATAGATACAATAGATGCACATAGAAATAATTTTACCTGTAAACTACGACATGAAGAAATAGAATTTATGAATATGGTAGAAGATAGAAGACGAGACTTCAAAAAGAAAGCTGCTGAGCAAAAGTCTCATATACTTCCATGGGCTTTCAGAGAGGGTGATTACAAAAAGGGTGAAACTTACGATGCCATGACTCTAGATTTTTCAACATAGAGGAAAGCTTTGTGTATTTAGAGAAAAGACCGAACATAATAGTTACTTTATTGGTTCTAGTGAATGTGAGCATACTTTCTTGATAAAAGGAAATTGGGGACTGAAAGGGGGACTGATCCTGTTTTCCCGGGAAATTATTATGTGTGTGGTAAGAATGCTTATTATAGGTTACCTACAGGTTGGTATGGATGTTGTTATTTAGGCATAGTATTTCCAAAGGTTTACCACGTAGATAAGAATAACAGAGTTAATGAAATGAAACAAGGACTAATACGTAATAAGAGAGGAGCGAGTTATTCTGAAATAATTGGGGATATTTTTGGAGCACTGATACCTTCAGTTGGAGTTATTCTGAATTCAAATAAAATTAGAAAATTGTCCACAGTGGTTGATCGTTTATCAACAGATACTGCTGGTGGGTTCTTGATGATTGATACTGAAATGGTTGCAATTAGATCAACGGTTTTGCAAAATCGACTTGCCCTTGATATATTATTGGCAAAAGAGGGTGGAGTCTGTAGCATGTTGAAAATACAACAATGCTGTACTTATATTCCTGACAAAAATAAAAATCTTTAGGGGTATATTAAAAATGTTACAGAACTTCATGAAGATTTGACTGAACTGAAGGTTGACGGTGCATGGGAGAAACTTGGTAAGAGTTTTTCCTCAGTGGGAAATTGGTTTTCTACCTTAGGGAGTAGTTTGTTAAGAAAATTATTAATACTTGTTACTTCAGTAATTATAGTAATATTAATGGTTATTATGATTTACAAATGTTGCAAATGTAAGTGTAGAAAGAAAGAGACATCAGATCTTAAACGTAGAGCTAGAAAGAGAAAGAGAGAAGAGATAGAATTGGGAGATATGAGAGGAAATTACTATGAGATCATGAAAGAGTTAGATGGAAGAATGATAAAACGAGAAAGAAGTACAGTATTTTAAATAAGTGGCAACTTGTATGTGATGGGTATTTTGATGATGGCTCAAAAACGCAATCAAAGGGGGATTGATGGAGCAGGGTTTTGAGAAAATAAAACCTGCTCGTATTGAACCCTCAGTAACATTAATTAACAGTGTGCTGTGAAAGATATTACTAAAAGAACACTAAAATAAGGGTAAATGCTTTTGCGCATGTGTAAAACTAATACGTGTATTAATGCATGGAACTAGGCCGCAAACTGCTTTGATAAAAAACTAATGCTGCTTTTGTGCATGTTAATAATATTTTGCTAGGAATAACATGGGTTGTGCATGGGTTAGTGCAATGCTGGGATGGTGTGTAAAATGAAATTACATTTCATGAAAATAATAAATGTTTGTGTTTGTTTTCTGTAGAAAAGGCAAGCATGGGCCTACACTTCTGCATGTCAGTTTGAGGGTTAATATTTGACTGAAAATTATTAAATGTCCCAAAAGAAAGATTCGAATGAGAAGAGAGCACAAAGGCATGAAAAAGGCGACCTTCATGGAGTACTGAATGTCTGCCAAGTTGCGGAAAAGAAAAATAAGGTTACAAATGGAAGTGAACAGTTTCCTTCATGAGATGGCAGAGGCGAATAATAGAGGCGTAGAGATTTGCAACATTCAAGGAACTGCAGGAAATGTTTACTATGAATGTGATCAAAGTTGTTTCCTGGGATGAATCTGTCGTAATGCTTAATATTTAAGACAAAGAGATGTCTACTAAAATGGTCATGATGAAAGTGGTGTGACAGAACACCCCCATCCAAAACCAATGGGAGATGGATTTTGTTTTAATATTGAAACATATGTGGGTTGGACAATTAGGTTTTAGGGTATAATTGAAAGTCCCCGGTGGGTGTGGTAGTGGGTTGGCTGGTGTTTAGCTAGCAGGAGATCGTCGCTGTCGTTGGTTTGCTGTTTCCAGATAGAGGCCTACCTGTTTCCTGATTCCTGACTCAAACTTTGTCACTCGACTCTACTTGAGTGGCCTTGCTGTCCTGACTGGCCAGAGGGGTAGATTTCCCTGATTCTTATTTGGGTTAGTATAGATAATCTCCTAAATTTGCATATTCATTTGCAAATGTATTTTGTCTCTGAAACATTTCTCTCTTTGCCTATCCACTCCTTCAATGCATTGTTTATTTGACATGAGTCTGAAATAATACATTGCCAATGTTCTCTCTCTGTGATAATATATGGTTTGTATTTGTGTAACTGTACATGATGAGCATTTTATTTCTCACATTATTTCACGATAAACAACATAAACTACACACCAAGGGGGATATTCACAAGAATGTGCGCTAAACATCTCCAAAAAATGTTAACGCAACTTTACACATCGCAGCCTATCGCGGGAAAATAACCCTGTGTTAACGTGGAATTCACAACACGGCGGTACCATGCGATAGTCTGCCGAAAACGCGGCCAATGTCCGCGATACAACCACCTCGACGGAGATAAAAACACAAACTTCAACACCAAAAAACATGCGATGAGCACATTCGCGATGAGGAAAGCAGCTATAAGCAGCGCCAGGCCCGCGACACACACGGCAGGCGGGAATAAGCACAACAAAAGCAGGAAAAAGGAAGACAAACCAAACAGAAAACAACAGCGGAGCACAAAGGAGGCAACCGGAGCCAGTACACAACCCCACAAGCCCCATTGGCAACAAAACATTGTACATGGCAGGCCATCGTGGACAAGGTGAATGCAGCCGGAGAGCGGAGGAGGATAATGGAAGAAAACCAGAACAGCTGGAATGATGCGAAACGCACAAACAAGCAGAAACAAGCCAACAACCACAAGGCAGCAATGCACACCGGAGGTGGGAGTCCAGCGCCACACAAGGAGCTGGATGACATGGAGGAAATGGTGTCCACCACATCAGTCTGGAGGTGGTGGCAGTACCCGGGGACCGGAAACTGCCCAAAATCAACAGACACAACAGCAACAGGGAGAGGAACGACCAGGGACTGGGGGGACAGGAGGAGATGGGCACAATGGCACACATGCACAATTAAGCACAGCACAACAGCAGACAAACCATGCCCAAGAGTAACAATACCAACCAAGAGCACAAGTCACACAACCCGGCAATATCACACCACTGAATAAGCACAGAAGTGAAAACCACACTGCCAGAAAGGGAGAAGGGTGAGCCAAATCAGAGCTGAAGGAACATCTCACACACAATGCAGCACACACACATAGGAAGCAGAGCACGCCAACAACGAACACAATGTGGTACAAACAGCAACATTTGCACAACCGAACACAGGACACAAGTGCACCCGCTTGTGGCCGGGAAATGGCCATACGCATCTGGCAAAGCACGAAACAGGGACATGATAATGCACAAGTACAAACCCACAGCCGTGATGGGGTAGCAATGCATGTATGGCAGGGAGCCAGATAGGCCGTGACACACACATTGGCATACAAATCAAGACTCAACACAGTTGGAGACAAGTGAAAGTGCGGAAACTTTATCAACAAGTGCGTGTCAGTACGGCCAAGAGAAGTGCCACGACATGCAGAACAATGCAGTAGCATGTCTGAATGAGGAACGTTGGAAAGCGCCCATGTCCACCCCGGGGGAGTCCATCACCAACACAAGTCAGTGCCAACCCGCGTTGGTTGTCCGCGCATGGATCAGGAGTCCAGGCCAATGCAGCCATGTCCACTGTCGTCTTGGGACATGTGACCAGATCCTCAACATGCAACCAGGCGTCGGGACACGTGCAATGGGTCACATCCAGTTGTGGCTGCAGGTACCTTGTCACTCGTCCATGAACGCGAGTGCAGAAGCGTAGGCCAACATTTCCAATGAGAGATCGTTGTCCTCCACATCTAACATGTCGGCGACGTAATCCATCAGCTGTCCTGGACAGATGTGCTGACTCCAACCCCTGGCCCCAATTTGCACCAAAGCCCAATCGGGGAGCGGCACAATGTGGTCACTGCACACGACGACTCGTGCAATCTCCCAGGTCCAGTTGCCAGCATGCATGCCAAACATCCAGGCATGCCATAAACGGGCATCACGGTGACACTCCTGGTCGTGGGCCAAAAGGGGGCGCACACACACGTCGAAATCCAGGTCAGCTACTGTTACGTTGGAGAGACAGACATCCATGGTCCACTAGAATATGCACGAGCGACAATGCAACACAGGCTGCATGCAGGTGACGTTCGCAAGGTGGAAGCCCAGCCGGTAACTGATCCGCACCACTGCCAACGGCAGTGCCCCCAGTACATGCAGCAGACGTGCACGGTACAGGTCCACGTGACTGGAGATGAGCATGTGTCCGGGATGGTCTGCCATTGCGTCAGTGGCTCTGCTTGAAGCAGCACTGGCTTGCCCTGCGCCAGTCATGTGGATGAAATGGCACAGCTCGGAGCAATGAGCAGTGTCTGTGTGAAACGGGTGCAGACCTGGGGTGGGGTGGGAGTACGTATGAAGGCCATATCACGCACACTAACTACGACCAAGGACTTCTGCATGTGGGATGTGTACACGTTGGTCTCACGTAGGGCAGTGCGTAATGTGGGAGTCGCAAGCAAATGCTATTGTATCTGTCAGGGGGTGCTGGCCACATGCAAGTTCCAGCTCGGAGCTGCAGATGTGCTACCTCCTGATAGTTCAGACAAAGGACCTTTCATCCCTACAGTAACTTCACCATCTGCATGCATACAGGAGATGTACAGAGGCCTGTCGTGGGTGTGGTGGGATGTCTGCGACCCAGGGAATCATGGATGATATGCCCAGCACGTGGCACATGAGAGGCCTCACTGTGTTACGTTGCCTCACAGCTGCTCCTCCCTCCCACGAGCCCCCACACTTGTGTGTGCTGCGCTGTTGTACCACGTGCACTCCTACAGCACACCATTGTAATGCCTGTCCACGCATGTCCAGCCGCATGCCAACAACACCGTGAAGCTGGCCTTTGAGGGTGTGTGGCCACGTGAGTGTAGGCCAATGGTCCGGACAGGGCGGACACAGGTGTACAGTCCTTGGCTGGCTGTGATCGCGCTGCGATAGAGGCTAGGCAACTGACTTATGCAGCCGCAGGACTGATACACATAACACTTGGCATGAATGTGCCAAGACCCCGAGCGGTCTTGCGCTCCTCCATTTCCCCGTACGTGCGTGCCCGCCCTCCTGGTGCATGAAACATTGCAACATCGACTACTGTGGCCCTGGTGGCGACAATACCCCAACACAGAGACACACTTACCTCACTTCCTGCTCAAGGCCAGACCAGAGCCACGTCCTGATCCCCCTGCCGAATCAGCACACCCCTGCGCTGACCTGACGTACGCCAGACCAGCACACGCCGCATGTGCATGCAGGGGGGGGCGGGCAAAGCTACATGTCCAAGGTCTCAGCCATTGCTGAGGTGACATGGTATCGTCCGCTGAAGACAGCACACTGTGATGTTGCAGGGCTCGGGCACATCATGCTCACATAATGACCACACAGACACACTTGCTTAGATGGTGGGAATGGCTACAGGAACGTGCGCCCGGCCACTTTTATTAGCAGGCTCACATGTCGAGTGACACCTGTGTTGGATGTGTGTGGGGTGTGTGCACACCAACCGTCATGGAGTGCCTGGTGCAGTCAAAAAACGACAACAGTGTACATCGTTAAGGACACACCCATTCAACCATAAAGGCCCCATTACTTGTGCTGCACAGAGTTAGTGACCCCGGATGCACAGCGTCCTGCACGGGCCTACCACCATGGGCCGCTGACTTGCGGTGCACTGGGGCAGGGTCACGTGAGCAGAGCAGGTTTTCGTAGATGACAAAGGGGGTTGTCGCGGAGTGTCTCGGTGGACAGTGGAAGGTGTACCCCCAGGGCATGATGCAGAGGGCAGAACCACGCTGAAACAGTCACTATGGTGGAGGTGAATGGAACAGACACATGTCTGACACCAAGTCCGGTCCAGCCAGATGATGATGCAGACAACCCCCAGGCCATGGACTCAGACGCCACCAAAGTCCAACCAGAAAGTGCCCATGAGTCATTGCGCACAGAGTTAGTGACACCAGTGCTGATAGGGGATGCCGCCTGCGATGAGGCGTGTCCAATGGTGTGGACTCCTCCGCATCTTACCCAAGACACAGTTCCACATGTGTGACCTACTCGACAGCAGTGTAGGCCTGAGGCAGCTGTCAGCAGGGGCCATTCACCGAGTGTCGCCGGCATACGTTGGATGGTCCCACCGGCCTGCGTAGTTAAGGTTCAGTGGCACCACGGTACGCGGACTTGCGGGGACAGGGTTGATGGCACCAGGTCAGTTGTTGCTAGTGTTTGGTCACCTCCGTGACTAGGATCCGGCTTTCATCTGGACTGAGCTGCATCTTCCTCTTACTCCTCTCCGTACGTTCACTTGTATGGACTCTGCCATTCATGAATCACGACTAAGTGCTGGATGTGGGACCTGCTGGAGCGCAGTGTAGGCCAGAGCCAGTAGTCTGTAGGGGCCCACAAACACGTGTCGCCGGCTTGCGTTGAACAGGGTTAGTGGCACCACGTGTCGCAGGCCTGCGATGCAGACTTTGGCTTCACTGATCGGAGGGAGTATAGTGATGTGGACGCTGCCACAGACCTTTGGTCACTGCCATTCAGAACTCACGACTCAGTTCAACATGTGCCCACAACTGGGCCGAAGAGGACGCCGGTGGAGTATGTCAATGAAAAAGGAGTACTGTGGGCCAGCGTCTTGGAGGCCAGCGATGGTCTGCGGAGGCTGCAAAGGTCGCGGGACTGGGGCTTGGAGCTTGCACCGGCACGTGGTGGGCCCTCTTTGACACACGCCGGTGTCGGCAGGTGAGCGGAGCCTCCTTGGTGTGTTGGGGCAGGCATGACGGGTCTGGGGACCAGCAGCCCGGGGTGCAGCAGGTGCACAGGGACGCAGGCCCCGCCGCGCTCGGCGCCGGCCTTGTGGCGGGCTGGGAGGCGCCGCCCTGGCGCACGCGTTGGCCATTCCGAAAGAGAACCACGCACAGTGCGACGGGCTTTTTATTCACACCCCTACACAGGCCTGGTGTACGCAGGGCCAACCCACTCCGCCCGCGCATGCAGGGGGGGACGTGACGTGCGACATTTCCGCATTCTGCCCCACAGCCTGTGGGGACATGGTAGCGTCCACTGGTCACTACACTCCATGCACCAGCAGTTAATCTCCACATGGCCATTTCCATGGTTTGCACACTGAAGTCTGTCCGGCACCTCCACGCCACACCTGGCATTGGGTAGGTTCACAGTCATTAGTCACTTGCCGCTCTCGCACATGCCTGCTCCAAGCCTCTCCTCACATCCTGCTATTGTGTGGCTGTGGTGCCATGCCGTGGCTGGGTTGTGGGCATGGCAAGCCCAGGTTCCCAATGGAGTTGTGTTGTCGTGTCTGGTCAGTTGGCATGTTGTGTGGCATGTTGAATGTAGTTGTGCTGCGTGCCCATTGCCAGTGTCGTGAGTTGCATGACTGTGGGTTGGAGGTGTGTGGTGTGTTCATTTTGGACTTACCAAAGAGCACTGCATTTCCATAGGTGCCATCCTGGGAGCACTGGTTGATGATGGACTGTCGGGAGATGTAGGAATCATGCACTCTGCCTGGGGAGTTGGCCACGACATTGTTGAGGAGTCCCGGGCGGTCCACTATTGCCTGCACATTCATGGGATGCGTGTGCTTTCTGTTGAGGTAGTTGTGTGCAGTGTCGGCAGGGGGCACGAGGGGTACATGTGTGCAGTTTATTGCCCCCGACATGTGAGGGAATCCAGCTATGGTGTGGGAGCCTTGCGTGGTCTCCAGCTGCTCCTGCGCAGTGTGAGTGGAGTGGTGGTGCTGGGGTACTGGGCTGATGTTGGCATTCAGGACAGGTGTGATGAACTTGGATGGGGCTGGCTGTGAGACTCCTCCGACTCTGGCAGTTGTGGGTTGGAAGGTACCAGAGGCCAACATGTGCAGCACAGCCGGCAGCTTTGTCTGCGGAGGGATGTTCGTTGTGCGCTGTGTTGGTACCGTCAGCAGGTGGGCGATGTGGGTCAGGATGCGGGGGATGGTTGTCCTTTTGGGCCTGTAGTGGGCAATGTCCTCCTCTGGCATTCGGTCTGTACGGCTGGTGCATTTAAGGTGGGTTCGCTGTCTTTGTGTACGCTGCCTCTGTGGTGGTTCGGGGGGGCGGGACGGGTCCTGGGGGTGTTGGCGGGCCTGGGGGTGGTGGGGGTGGGTGTTGTGGCCCTCATGGGTGTCCGAGCTGCATGATCATTGTCTCCATGGCATCTGTGGGTCTTCATATGTCTCTTGGCTGGGCTCCCTTTCATGCAGCAGGTAGTCGTCCTGCTTAACACCAGCAGAAGGCAGGTGTTAATTCCCTGGTGCTACCGCGGCTTATCGCCTATTTTTGGTTCGCATCGCAGATCTGGCAGTTCGTTGTGAAAGTGGTGTAGTGGTGTTTTTGTGTGTTTTTGCACGGGAATGCCTACTCTGCATCTCATTAGGGTTAGTTGGTGATGTCACCCGTGGAGATAAATTTGGAGGAAGTTATCGCGGGAATACTGGCAATGTCTGCAGTTTGCACACGCTTGTGAATGGGGCGTTAAATCTATCTCCTCTTTTGTTAAGTTAAGATGGCGATAAATCGGCGATGAGTCCTTGTGAATATGCCCCCGAGTCTGTTATTATTTAGTAACAAAAAGGGGGAGATGGGCCCGTTACAATACCCAAACTAGGCCTCAACAATAGTTATAAACAAGAAAATGTTAGGGTGTGTGAGTTCAAAAGATATTGTTTGGGAAAAACACTTTGACAACTAAAGTGATTTTGGTGTCTTTATTCCACCATTCTCAATTAGATAATTTTGAAAAACACGATCAACATTTACGTCATGTCAAACATGGAAAAACACTCAATTAGAAAATTCAAGAGAACATAAAAAACAAAAAAACATTCGACAATTAACAGGTACAAAACCAATAAAATGACAGTACATATGTAACAAAAAATGACCAGTCCAAGTTTGAAAACAAGTGGCGGCAAAAGTTATTTACAGTATTCAAAAATGCATTTCAGCCGTGAATCTTTTCCGACATTGAATAAGAACCGACTTGCCCCCAGCTGCCCCACAAGTTCAGCACTGACATAAACTAACGTCTCCACAGGCCAAGAAATAATTCACGCTCGTTGGAGCCTCGCTCCTCCACGACTGAGCACAACCATTACAATTGCGGGCCTTGACTCTACCTATTGATAACCGCCACCATGCTCCTCCAAAACATTTGAATGAGTCTGACCAGGTCCCGGACCTGAGGAGAACCCTAACGAGATTAGACCTTTACCAGCTAGTCGCAATACCTACTGAACACACAGAGTAATCCTGGGTGCAAACAAGGCAATCAGCCAGTTGCACCACCTTTACCTTAGGCTAGCACGTTGTGGCAGGCTGCATTTTTGAATACTGTAAATAACTTTTGCCGCCACTTGTTTTCAAACTTGGACCGGTCATTTTTTGTTACACATGTACTGTCATTTTATTGGTTTTGTACCTGTTAATTGTCGAATGTTTTTTAGTTTTTTATGTTCTCTTGAATTTTCTAATTGAGTGTTTTTCCATGTTTGACATGACGTAAATGTTGATCGTGTTTTTCAAAATTATCTAATTGAGAATGGTGGAATAAAGACACCAAAATCACTTTAGTTGTCAAAGTGTTTTTCCCAAACAATATCTTTTGAACTCACACACCCTAACATTTTCTTGTTATTATTTAGTAGCATAGATTAGTACATATTATTGTCATCAACTTTTCAACATCAAAAAGGTTCGTCGCCACATTTATTTGTAAGGAGAAATGCAGGTTCTAAAGTGTATTTAGTGAGTTAGGTATAAACTTGCATCACACTGAACCCCAGCGTGAAGGGATTAGTTGGGTAGTGTAAATGGGCCTTTGATAGTGAAAATTATCGATCCCTGATCGCTGGATCAGTACCAACACCATCAGCACCAGTGGTATCTCAGTTACATTCTGCCCAGCAGCCACTACCAGCCGATGACCAACCCAGCCTTACTCAGCAAATTTAGTCTCCAAAGTGGATTGCTACAATAACAACTTCATTTCTTCCTTTCTTTAGTCATTCATTTCTGATCTCTCCCTTTCTGCCATTGTCTAGCACAATATCAGGGAAAATCCGCGGGGCCTCAAAGTCAGTAAGGAATCATGGGGGCAAAGGGAAGGCAAAGCCAAAAGGAAATCTAGAGGCCCTATCTCCGGCAATCGAGCTATCAGATGGGACAAGCAGGGCGGTCTCAATCCCATCGGCAGGCCATTTTACCGGCCCATTGGGCCCAAGAAAAGTAACAATTATGGACTTCCTAAAATCTGTCTTTGAAGTGTACCCCTTCCCCCACACACAGACAACCTCCAGGCTGAATCTATCACAGACTTCACCTTCTGGGCTGCAGTGTGTGACAGAGTAGGAGCAAGAACTGGCACACCAGGCCTCGTACTTTTCCCAAATTTCAACAAAGCCACTAGCCAAAGCTCACATCTGGATCCCCCAGGAACCCTCCAGGCAGAACATACTCCAGATACCACCAATTGGGCCAGTAGGTGAGAATGGGCAGGACCAAGAGTGCGTGCAGCAGGCCTTGAGCACCTCCCAAACAGTAAGAAAGCCAACTATTAAAGGGCAAACCAAGACCACGCTTGTGGTCCAGACATAGGTATACTCTATGGAGTTGACGTCAAAATATCAATGACCAGTACTCTGACGTTCCCACACCCCAAACGCAGGGACACTTGACAACCTCCATGGGGTGACCCCCCCCAGCAGGTGGACCTCAGTTGCAGCCTTGGACAAGCCCTGCACGTTCAATCTCATATTACATTATGCTCTATTGGAGGAGGACCCCGAAGACTCCTCAGTGTGGCAGTAGATGCTTTTTTTTTGTCCATTTGACCAGCCCAATGAACAATCTATTGACTAGAACAATTCATCTCATAACTCTGGGCCAAAGCATGACTTTAATACGCTGCTCTCCACTATCAAATTGCCACATGGGAATCCAACTTCTTTAATAGAAATGAGTCCCCGCCTTAGGATTGCCGATGAGGGGGTAATAGAGAGCAACTCAAATCTGCATTCACAACCATCAGGGTTTAAGGAAGAACATGTGAAGACATTCTATGCCAACACAGAGAGGCTCTCCTCAGTTATGATAACTTCCCTCCCTCCAACCTCCTTTTGCTCCCCTCTGCTTAACACCATGGAGGTGATATCATTGGCTCTAACCTTTGAGTCAGACAAACTTGAAATCCAGGTGGACCTAATAAACGCCCTGTTGGCTCATATACTTGGCATTGACCGAAAGCTGCAAGTTCTGAATGACATGAATGAGTACAATATCCAGCCACATCTTATAATTCTTGGCAATGTGCATCGACATTGGACCTACTCTCAATGTTCCCAGTCTTATTATCTGAAATATTGGTGGAAGTCAAAGACTCTAACATCCCTATCCCCCCACAGAAAGAGCTCCTCCCACACAATTCTTCCCAGCTTTCAGATTCAAACTCGGGGGAATGTCAACAATCCAAACAATCGCTTAACAGGTTAGTGGCATTCACACTCCAAGGACAGCCCTAAGCCAGAGCATGAGCCAAAAGTGCTCAAGGAAGCACCCCCTAATCCGCGCACTGGCAAGCCAGCTGCCAAATTTTCACTCCTACAAAAAGAGCAGGAATCCGACCTCCCTCAACAAGGTCCATGAAGATCCCTTTCAAAGACAGAGTGCAAGCACCTCAGAAAAGCGAGAAAAAACAGAGGAACAATTACACCAAAGCTCAACAACAATGCACAAAATGTAGTAGATCACAGTCACCACAGAGAGAAGTCGGGGACAGAATACCCGGCATCATAGGCCTACTTGCAAGGTCAGCCAGCCCACCTAAGCAAATCTCTGTATCTAATATTTTTATGAAATGAGTCACATAAAGGCAAACAAAGCGATACCAAAGGGGATGATGGACGGAGCGTTAGAGCAAATCAAACACTCACCCCCAGTCAACTGATCTGGATTTAATCCATCATCATTCTTTAGCTCACTCCACCACCCCAGTTCAGACATGGCCATATGCAAATCAGTCTGACCCTGTGCCTCATGGGAACAGTCCAGCCCGAACTGCCAAGCCATGTCTTCCCTGGACCGGAGACAAGCATCCTGGGACCGGTTTCGGGTTCATAACCCTCATCAGCCAGGCTATCTTGAATCCAGTGGCAAAGTGAGCAAGGGACCCATGTCTGGGCATACCCTGCCAACTTAGGGCGTACAAAGCGATACCAAAGGGGGTGATGGACGGAGCGTTAGAGCAAATCAAACACTCACCCCCAGTCAACAGATCTGGGTTTAATCCATCATCATTCTTTAGCTCACTCCACCACCCCAGTTCAGACATGGACATATGCAAATCAGTCTGACCCTGTGCCTCATGGGAACAGTCCAGCCCGAACTGCCAAGCCATGTCTTCCCTGGACCGGAGACAAGCATCCTGGGACCGGTTTCGGGTTCATAACCCTCATCAGCCAGGCTATCTTGAATCCAGTGGCAAAGTGAGCAAGGGACCCACGTCTGGGCATACCCTGCCAACTTAGGGCGAACAAAGCGATACCAAAGGGGATGATGGACGGAGCGTTAGAGCAAATCAAACACTCACCCCCAGTCAACTGATCTGGGTTTAATCCATCATCATTCTTTAGCTCACTCCACCACCCCAGTTCAGACATGGCCATATGCAAATCAGTCTGACCCTGTGCCTCATGGGAACAGTCCAGCCCGAACTGCCAAGCCATGTCTTCCCTGGACCGGAGACGAGCATCCTGGGACCGGTTTCGGGTTCATAACCCTCATCAGCCAGGCTATCTTGAATCCAGTGGCAAAGTGAGCAAGGGACCCACGTCTGGGCATACCCTGCCAACTTAGGGCGAACAAAGCGATACCAAAGGGGATGATGGACGGAGCGTTAGAGCAAATCAAACACTCACCCCCCAGTCAACTGATCTGGGTTTAATCCATCATCATTCTTTAGCTCACTCCACCACCCCAGTTCACATAAAGGCAACTCAGCTGCCAGGGGCCTCAATTGGCAATCCCGCCCCTATCCCGCAGCCTTCAGCAGTGTCCAAATCCCAAGTGTTTCAATAGGTCAATTCCATCGATAAAGCCACTTCACCATTACTCCTTCAGGGTGCAGAAGATCCAACTACCACGAAGGGACAGCATGCGAGAAGCATCCAGATTTGACTTCTCGCATCCATCATGTTCATTAGACCACCACTCTACCACGTCTCCCCCACTGCTGGTAAACCAAGATATCTGTATGGTTGCTGTTGCAGACCCTTAGCCATCCAGGCAGAGGTCCCCAACGCACATGACTTCCATTCAACCAAGGTCTCCTGACTTCCCTCAACAGGCAAAGATGATCTCACCAACAACACAAATGTATGAAAAGGCGGTCCAACCACGTAGAGCAGGTGATAATGCTCAGGACATTGTGGGGCTAGAAATGATTCCTCACTACAACACTAGAGATCAACATGATATTTTAAACAGATGTGTGATACTAAAGCTGACTGGTGCCTTACAAGGCTTGAATCACGTAAGAATCACCAATATAGAAGCAGATAAATTCTAGCAAATTCCCTCTACACCAGGAAAGGAAATCACGATAATCAACTAGTCTGACGCAGTCATTGTGACTCAGGTTTGGCAGCACAGGGAGCAATTCTCAAGATGGGCCATTGACATGAGGAAAATAGAACCTGTACGCTATCCAAGACGTTTGCTCCCGGCACTGCCTGCGCCGCCGGGGGTGCCCAGCATAAAGCATGGGCTGTTAAGGGGGCAATTGGCTTATCCAATAACAGCCCGGGAGAGCTTACAAATTGCGAGAATTCAAAAATCAGGATGCTTAGGGGATTGACTCATCGTAAAGTACAGAGCTTAACATCTACAGCAGCATGCTGGTTTAAGGACTCCAAGGGGAGCGTGAGTTCAACGGCAAAGAGCCTCAATCGTGGACCAGCCACTTAAATTTTGCTCCTGGAATGTGAATGGCCTTGGCAGCAATGTGGGGTAGAATGAATTCGCAACCTACTTATGCACGTTTGATCCTCTGCTCCGGCTGGAAACCTGGATGCAGACACTGAAACTGTTAACCGGCATTGAAGAATATTTGATTGAAGCATGCAAAGCCAGTAGACCAGGAAGAGTGATAGGGAGGCTTACGCTTTATCTTGATCTATTGTTGGACCAAGAACACTTAGATATGGGTCTACCCTGGATCCAATGTGTCAAGATTTTGCACCCCCCCCTTTCAGTGAAGCAGTACACCCTACATGTCTTGAAACTATATATCTATCAGGGAAAGAAAAGCAAACAGAAAATTGAGACTTAGATTGGCTTACTTAAAATCCTGCAGTATTCCCATCCACAAACTCATAAAGTGCTGTCTGGGAACTTCAACATGCCTTTGCTCCAAAGCCCACAAGAGAAGGCCCCTCCTCAAACACCGCAGACACAGCAAGACCCAACAAAGACAATTTCCAATGATGTCAGAACAGATTACAATGGCAAGACCTGCATCAGGGTGCATGAAGGCCTGCAACCACACACTCTAAATGGGCGCTTACACCAGGACCAACCTGCAGCTCCTATTAGGCTCTTACACAAATCAAACTCCATTCTGGACTACACCCTGGTAGATGCTGAGCTATTCTCTATGATAAGTAGTTTCTTCATAAATCCTAGAGTGGAGAGCGATAATTTCCCCCAGAAATTTGTGCTAAAGATTTACCCACCAGTGGCAACCGGACTATCATAGACTCCCCAGGGCTTCAATTTAAGGCGCCTTATATGGAAAGATCCTACTGCAGCTAGGATAATGGACTTTCCCATTTCCACCTGGAAACAGACCGGTTGTGCATGACTACCATTTCAACTCAGACACAGGTTTGGGAGACTTTTGTTAACATTCTTATCTCTGCATTTCCAAGCAACCTCCCTCAAAGCAAGGCCGTGAACCAGCGGGGGTAGAGTGACTTTCACCACAATTGCTGCAAATGAAAGGGTAACTAAATAGGGAGATTAGACAGGCATTTACAGGGGAGCAACAGTCCAACCAAGAAACCAGAACAAAGTTTGTCACAATGAGACAAGCCTTAAAAAAAGCCATATGAATGACAAACAACAACTACTTGACAGGGATTTGGACCAAAATGCTCCATGTGAGCAAACAAACAATATTACAAATCATTTTGGGCTGGGATCAACAAATTAGTAAATGCAAATCATCATCATCACAATGTTGACATACACCGAGGCTGACTGGTCCACTCACATAGCCTCAGTTTATGCTTCAGATGAACCCGACCAGCCAGTGAGGCAACAAGTTGCTCACCATCGGCCCAATGCCTCCAAGCATAACACCTCTAAGCCGTCCAATCTCTCACAATTATTATCATTGATCTCAATCCAAGTTGGGCCACACCAGTCACCAATCCTTCAGCCAACCTCAGGCTCCACCATATGTTCCCTCATTCGCCCATTGAGGATTCTTCATCCATGCCAGGTCAATGCCCCCAGTTGAACCTTTCGCAGGCCATAAGAATTCTCAAAAAGCTTAGGCCTGAGGGGGCACCAGTGCATAATGGCTTGTCTAACACTCTATTTAGAAAAGATCCTTCATGTTGGGCCACTCACTTAACACCATTGTTTAATCACACTTTTCTTACGAACTCCATCCCAGATTCTTGGTGTGGTAGAATACTCCACCCAATCTACAAATCATGTGCACACTCCAACTCTTCAAATTACACATTAATTGCACTTATTAATGTGGAAGCAAAGCTTTCTGCCTCAAAGTTGTTATTAGAACTGGAGGCTTGGGTCCACAAGGCAAACATTATTCCAAAAACCCAGACCGACTTCAAAGCTGGCATGAATACAACAACAAACTTGCTGCCAATTACTCTTCACGCAGAAAAGGCAAAAAATAACAAGGTTTTTGCCTGTTTTTTTTATCTTAAGTTAGCCTTTGATGAGGTCCCAAGGGTGCACCTTTGGGAAGAAATGGCTCACTGCCGCTCAACCTTTTGAACGCAATTATCAACTTACACACTGACACCTGTGCACAAATCAAGGTCGGCGATGACCGGAGAATGACACATAAGATCAGCACACAAACAGGCTTGCAACAGGGGTGCGTCCTGGCACCATGTCTACTTAAAATCTACACTGCTGACCTGCCCATCTGATTCAAGTTGTGAGCGATCTCCCCAAGCTCGCTCAGGAACAACTACAATGCCTCCAATATGCCGACAACATAGTTCTGCTTTGCCAAATGCCAATAAGTGTGCAGTGCCTTATTGATCAATTGAAGGGATGCACACAAAAAATGGTGGATGGAATTGTTAGACCTGTCATTCTTAGGGTGTTCTTTCAACTAGACTTTTTGCCTTTTGCCTCTCATTTTTGCTGACTCTCTTTGTTGGCCTTAGGACTCTGACCACTTTACCACTGCTAACCAGTGCTAAAGTGCATGTGCTTCTCCCCTAAACATGATGACATTGGTGTATACCTGATTGATATATTTGTTGTACTCGTAAATCCCTTGTAAAGTGGTATACCATATACCCAGGGATGTACTTCAAATGCTACTAGTGGGTTGCAGCACTGATTGTGCCACCCACAAAAGTAGCCTTTCAAGCCTGTCTCAGGCCCGCCACTGCACAGCCTGTGTATTCAGTTTCTTTACATATCGACTTGACTATTAAAACTACTTGTCAAGCCTTAATATCCCCTTCTATTACATATAGGTCACCCCTAAGGTAGGCCCTAAGCAACCCTAATAGCAGGGCGCCATGTAAGTAGAAGGTAGGACATGTACTTGTATGTTTTGCATGTCCTTGTAGTGACAAACAACCTATTTCGTTTTTCACTACTGTGAGGCCTACCTCTCTTATATTCAAGCATTGGGAATTCCTTAATACACTTTTAAGCTGTAATTCCTGATCAAAGAGGAGTAGCTTTTTTATGTTGCCTATGTTTGGAAAGGTAATGACTTCACTGGTGAAGTTTGATTTAACATTACTGCTTTAGAAATATCACTTTTAAAAGGTGGACATTTCTCATTACTTACTGCTCTTTGTACCTGACAGCCTTTCTCCACTACACGTCTGGGTTGGGTGAGGCTACACTTTGTGCATTCCTTCTAGACAGCCACAGGAAGGTGAGGCTCATCTGCATTCTGAGCACTCATCTGCATTCGAATGGGTCTTCCTGGGCAGGGAGGAATGGGAGGGGCTGACACTTAAAAACTTCAATAGGTAATGTCCTGTCCACACACAAAACACTGATGTGCCCCCACAGGTAGCCTGGCACACAGGACTGGATTGAAAGGGATCCATGTGCATTTCAGAAAGTTGCTTTGAAGTCACCCCCTACATCAAAGGTACTTTTGGGTATAGGTACTGGGTCTCTGACCCCCTAAAATCAGACACTTCTGGAACTTGAACTGAACCTCTGGCAAAAGGACTGCTTTGCTACTTAATGGACTTAACTGGTGTACTTTTCTGGAGGACTGATATTTTGCTTGTTGCCCTGCTGCCTGCTGCTCCCTGACTCTGCTGAAGTAGAGCTGGACTTTGCCTTCCTTCCAAGGGATCTCCAAGGGTTTGCTGGATTACCTCCTGTTTTCTGAAGTCTCAGGAACACAAAAGACTTCATGCACTTCTGCTGGTGCTGCTGGACAGAAGTGGGTTCTGCAGCTGTTTTCTTCAAAACCGGTGCATCATCATCACTGCGTCAATTGGAATTGACACATTGCCCTTTGAGGCAGAGGATGTTTGACGGCAGTGGTTCTACTGCCTGCGCGGGCAGACAACGATGCTCTCCGCGGCTCAAGGACGACTCATTGCCTTCACTTGAGTGAAGCTCAACGACGACGCAGCTACCCGTCTGTGTGGAAAAGATCGACGCATTGAGCCCTCCATCCAAGGTGCTTTCTCAGCTAACCCTGCATGGGTCCTGTAGCCAGCCTGCCCTCCATTGCGGTTAGCCTGAACTTTAGATTTGCACTCGACCCTCACGACCTCAAGTAACCTTTGGCTGCTAGTGAATTCTAAGCACTGTTTTTGCCTTTAATCTTTTAAAATTCCTATCTCAACTTCTACTGATTGGATTTTTGTCGTTTTGGTCTTATTTTGCTCAGATTAATATTCTCTATTTGTCTAAACCTGTGTGGAGTATTTTTGTGTTGTATTAATTGTGTTACTGTGTGTGTGTGTGTGTGGCACAAATACTTTAGACATTGCCTCTTTAGATAAGCCTGACTGCTCTGTGCCAAGCTACCAGAGGGTGAGCACAGGTTATCTATTAGTGTGCATCCAGCTTACCTTAACTAGAGTGGTGGTTCCTGCCTGACCTGGTTGTATACCTCAGCAAACCAGGAATCCCATTTATAACAGGAATGAAATCAAAACAAAAATAAAGTAGTCTGCTTCTCGAACTCCTCCTCCAGAACAAAGACAGTGTTCACCTGGTGGGCAAATGGTCAACCCCTAGAACTGGTCAAATCAAATAAGTACCACAGTGTGTACATGAACTTCCATCTAACTTTTAGAGAGCACTTTTCATCCAGAAGAGCAACAGTGAACAAACTTCTGGTTGAATTTAAACTGCTACAAAAAAGTAATGCTACACCACGTATCATCACTTGCTTCAGGTCATCAAGGCAAAGTTTCTGCCGTCAATCACTAATGGCTCTGAATTGCAGAAGGAAGCAATATGACCACCTTAAATTTGCTCCAGTCGACTCTTTTCATAAAGCTACTCGCTTTACCACAATACATCTCACAATCCCAAGTCAGGCTAAAGTTTGGCCTCTTCCACTAGGGACCAGTGAGAAATGGGGCTCTTGTGAAATTGTGCTGGAAACATAGACCAACCCCCCAAACACAGTGGCTTGTCTGTGCTGGTTGGAAATGGAGAACCAGCCCTATTCGAAAACCTCATGGCCCACCGTTTTACAACAAGCTATTCAAGCTTGGAAATTAGAGGAAGCCTGGAACACCATGGGCCTGATTCACAAAGAGCCTCAGTACTTGTGGTGGAGGCCACGCAGTTGTGGGGAAGTCTCCACACTTGGGGTGGAATCTCCACAATGAGAAATCACATTGCAGAGGGTGCCGAGATTTCATCACAAGTGCGGAGATTTCCCACAACTGTGGGGCCTCCCCCACGAGAGCGGAGGCCCTTTATGATTCAGGCCCTTTGATGGAATACACTGCCTTCAAGCGAATTACCAAAAAAGCCGCCAAGTTCCAATCACTAATCCTGTATAAGGCAAAGTTCACTCACAAATAGCATGCATGGGCAATCCTGCCATCATATGTCGCCTGTGGCTCACAGCCATACTTGATCTCCCATTTCTCAGTGGCCCTGAACAATTTTCTGTTTCTGATTCGTCTTGGTGTATTCCCATCAAAGGACCTGGTCCCCACTTGGAAGCAGTCTTGGTCCAATAAACACAGCTGCTTATGGGGGTAAACCCAAGAAAGTATGTTTCACTTAATCTGCGTCGGCCCGATTCACAAAAGTAATTTGAGACAAAATCCTAACTTTACGACTTTCGGTATTCACAAAAGGCATTTTGGAGTAGTAAAGTTACGAATCCTAACTTTACTACTCTTAAAGGCCTTTTGTGAATACTGAAAGTCATAAAGTTAGGATATTGTCTCAGATTACTTTCGTGAATCAGGCCCTGTGTGTCTGGGCCTCCTATCTCTTTGGAGAAAATTACTTTAGCTGGCTTTAAGAGCCCTCCAAATCAGGTCCAGTCGCCCCTATGTGATCTCACTCTCAAAAGGGCATTCAATCCAATTGTCTTGCAAGGCAACTCGATTTCTTACTTATGCACCAAAGCAGCAGGAACACTCATAACCTTTTTAACACCAACGTGTCCATTGAGGCACTAGCATTTTAACAGTTACATTGAAATTAACCTATTGCTTGCAGTTGTCTCAAACGGACCATAAATGAACTGTCCTGTAAGGAAGCTAGATCTACCCATCCAAACAGCTGGCACATCAAAAACCCCTTACACCCCAGAGTGCCCCAAGACCGTCCAGTGACCCCGGAGAGGACTGTTTGGGTCATTTATTAGGTCTCGCCTACGCAGCGCGCATGCGCTGCGTAGGAAAAAGACCTTTAGCCATCGGCACAGCTTTGCGGCCAAAAATGTGCACGCGTTGCATTGCCTTCAATGGCAACGCGTGCACGTTTGGCGATTCCCTTGCGGGAGCGAGCTTTGGCAACATATGTTTGCTCACTCCCGCAAGGGAAAAGCTTTGTGCGCCTCCCACTTTTAAACCCGCGGCAGACTCCAACATTCGGAGAGATGCTCTGTTCATGGCAATAAATTAGTGGTTTCGATTTCTTGGGTGAAATGGTTTTCTTAATTGGAAACAAAAACAGCTTAAAATACCATCCCTGTGTGAACAATTAAGCTTAATAAAACTTGCTTTAGTGAATTTGTTACTGTACCGTATGTTGTGCCTTGTTACTATCCAGGTGCTGTGTCTCAACTTACTTGCGAGTGTGACTCCTCTCATTAGGGACGCCACAATATTTGGTGACTAGGTTCAGCCCTGCAGACCGATGCTAAGGGATGGAGATCCAGTGAGTGCAGAGGAGCTGCCGCTCACGAGGGAACTACAAAGTTGGATGCAGCACAGTAGGGACTGCTTGCTACTTTGAGGATCTTGAGAGCAATGAAAGTGAGGGTTGCACAGGTGGTGATTTTCTCAGTACAAATACTGAACAAATCCTGTACTCATGTGCTTGAGGCTGTATTTGGAGGAGAAGTGGTTCTCAAAGCATCACCAATGGACACGATTGATTCAGCTGACATCGGGTGTGAGTTGTTGTACCCTGCGAGGAAAAACTCTTGCTTAACGTTTACGTTGTATGACGACACTTAACATATTTTGTTTGTGCTGAGAGTATGCGGTTTCATCCCTATTGTTGTGCTGACAGGAATCAAGTGTCGCTGGTGAGGAAATAGTATGACACGGCACCCAGGCGCTGTGGGTGTTAGAGTTCTAAGCTGAACCAGGGAATTATGTTCTCGGAGCGTATACTCTCATTGTATGATAAGCTGAGGCAGACGTGTTTGTACCAGATTGCTTACCAACGACGGTACATGGTACTGAATTGTCTAAGGGGAGAATTTCTTGGTAGGAAGTTAAATTGAACTGGTTGTAACTTTATTAGGACTAAATCTCTTTGACCAACTCACTTGTTGTTAAGAACTTTAAGGTACTACAATTTACACAAAAGGAACAAATATTGCTAATTGACAGTGCATTTAATTCCACACCTGTGTGCTACGCAACTCTCACATTATGCCTCCAAAACCATTCCTTACTACACCTGGAGAATCCTTATTAAAGTGGCAAGAAAGGAAGAAAGACTGTTTGCATTGCAATTGATAGATTTAACTATTTTCAGGCGAAAGCAAAATAAAACGGCGTCAGAAGTTTAGCTTTTTGATTGATGAGCTAATTGGGCGTCAGATAATCATGCATGTCAAAAATGAGTATGTGCAGGAAAAACTATGGGTGCATGGTGATCTGCGATATCTAATAAGTACGGACTAAGGAAATTATTGGAAGGGTAGAGCTCAAGAGAGAAAAGGGAACGAATCCTAAGGTAAAAAACAAGGGCAACAAGCATTGGCATAGCCAATAGGTCTCGCCTTTGGGACCTTATAAGTGTTTAGCCATGCAACACTTGATGTTGTTGCACCAAGGATATTGTGCTGGATAACTAAACACTTATAAGGTCCCAAACTCGAGACCTATTGGCTATGCCAATGCTTGTTTTTTTATGCACCAGCACTTTTTTGAGTCACAATTACATTATCCTTTTTTCGCCCTTGTTTTAATGGCAGTTTCTTTTTCAGTCGAATCCGGAGCGCTCTTACATTCTGCCCCATTTAATCGATGTTGTCCCAGAGACGGCATCCCGCCACTCTGTAATGTTGTGTCACCACATGTAACAACAAGCGGGTCAGATTTGATGCACTTTAATCCATAGGCATAAATTCATGAAAAGGGATGTTCACAATCTTCGATGCACCTCAATTCATAGCACTAGCACTTTACGTCGTGGACTTGTCTAAAGAAAATTAGCGGGAACCATGATTGTCTAAATGAGTCATCAGGGTTTTATTTATCTTGTTATTCAATATTGCATATAATATAAGTATATGTATATTATAATGATTTTAATTAATCAAGCAATAAAGATTACTTACTTTTCTCTGCTATTAAGCTCCACCCTGTTCCACATCCCGGAAACAGCAGAGATGCCAAACAGGGAGCTATGACATACCCACTGATTATATGCACCTCCTCATAATAGCAGAAATATTTTGACAACGTGAGCCTGTGATTCTCAAACTACCAGAGCCATAATCAAGTCTCAATGGGTGAAAAGCATTGCTTAAAATGCAAATATAGCCCCTGCATCTGCTTTCACAGAGGCATCAGGTCGCAATTCACGCTTGTCTGTGCCTGCATTTGCTCCTGCCTTTTGATATGTGAGATGCGGGGACTGCTCAAAGGTGTAGGGGAAAGTGTGGGGTAAAGTACTTCTATGTCAAGGAAAACGCTGCACAGATACTGCGACATCGGGTTTCAACCACGCAGGTGGTACGTCTAGTGGTGAGGTGAAACTGTAACCGCAGACTGAAAAGGGCATACGGGGTTAGGAACAATTGCCAAGCAGAATTGTGCTTCTTACTGGCGGTTTCGCGTAGGAGTTGTGAAATCCAGCGCAAATGTTTTTTTTTTTTTTTTTTTTTAAGTGAAAGCAGTCTTTAGTTCAGCTGTCTACGGCAAATCGCGTGTTTATTGTGGGCGAGTGTCCTAGAAGGCGACAGACATTTACATGCAATAGAAAAAAGATAAGACTTAAGACGTTTTCTGTTTTGTACGCTTTATACAGCTTATGTCAATGTTTAGGTTTTGTAAAGCGCATGGCTGCCCGAGGGCTTCCCAGCACTGATTGGGAGTGCTGAGAGTACAGTGGGCCAAGGAGGCGTCTGGTTAAGAAGGGGCATATCAGCAACAACTGGCGATAATTATCGCTAAGCGCACTTAGGATAGGATCATTATCGCCGGGTATCGCTGGATGTTATCGCTGAGATAGCGCGCTATCAGCGACGCTTATCTCAAAAGCGATAAAAATACCAGCATTAGCTACAAAATGTGCGATTATCGCTGGAAAACCAGCGATAATCGCACAGCCACAGGCGATACCTTGCTGATAGGGCAGGGTGGACTCAGCCATAGTATCCACCTTCCATTGGATACAATGGCTAAGTCAGATTGAGAGCAGGCGTAAGAAAAGTAGCGATAAGCGCGGTTATCGCTACTTTTCTTATCGCCATGCATGTTAGCGGGAAGTTTGTTGATAGGAGAAATGTCACTTAGCGACATTTCTCACGTTATTTCAGTGCGGAACGCCCACTTTGCATATCATTAGAGATGCAAAGCTGGGCGTTGAGGGAAAGGGCGCTAAGGCAAGGATTCACGCGATAGCGTGACCTTGCTGATAATGCGATAAAATTATCGCCGCTTTTCGCCCAAAAACGGACGCTAAAGCGGCGATAATTTTATCGCGGGGCCTTGATGATATGCCCCGAAGTCTCCCAAATACAAAGGCAATGAGAACTTCACAGGAGTCCGGGCCAATTAATGAAGATGTAATTATCTTAAAGTAGCACATTATGGGGCATATTAGCAATGCCTGGCGATAATTATCGCAAAGCGCAATTAGCGCTTGGATAATTATCGCCAGGCATCGCCGGTTTCTATCGCGGAGTTAGCGTGCAATCAGCAATGCTAATCTCCAAAGCGATAGAAACCTTGGAGAACAGTGTGAATATCGCCTGAAAACAGGCGATATTCACACTGTTCCCCAGTTCTGCTTGCTGATAGTGCGAGGGGGACTTAGCCATGTAATCCACCTCTCATTGGATTACATGGCTAAGGCAGGATGGGACCAGGTGTTAGCAAACCAGCGCTAAACGTGTTTAGTGCTGGTTCGCTAATCACCGCCCCTGCCTCGCTGATAGGCGTTAGCGACCTCAGCGACTGTTTCCAGTCGCTGTTAGGTGGGAAACGCCTACTTTGCATGCCATTAGCGATAAATATCGCTGGCATGCAAAGCAGCACCCAACCCGGTCGCTATCGCCTACAAGCTGTCGCTAACAGCAGTTAGCGACAGCTTGTTGATAAGGCGATAATATTATCGCCGCTTTAGCGGGAAAAAGTCCCGCTAAAGTGGCGATAATCGCCTTGCTAATATGCCCCTATGTATCCAGGCATGGGGACACTCATGACAAAAAATAACGAGAAACTGTTGGCTAGCCCCCTTGTGCGAAAGCATACATGTTATGTTATGTTATTTTAACTTATAACGCGCACGGATACTCGAGAGTGTCCCGGCGCGAGCAGAACCCAAGGGAAACAGTGCTCAATTAGGCGAAGAGAAAAGTCTTTAATTTCTTCTTAAAAATTGCAGTGTCAGAAATGGAACGAAGTGCCAGTGGGAGGGCATTCCAAGCGTCTGCCGCCTTTCTAGACCAAGATCTACCTCCAAGTCTGTGAAATTTAAATCTAGGGACCTGTCACAGATGAAGAGACATTGACCGCAACTGTCTAGATGGAGTGTAAAAGGAGAGCCGTTTTTGGAGGTATAAGGGTCCACTACCATGAAGAGCCCGATGGGCAAGAGTCAAAGATTTAAATTTCACACGATCCGCTACCGGCAGCCAGTGTAGTGAGTATAGGTGAGATCGCGCACTTTCCCGTGAGGGGATGTCCAGCAGAAGCCTAGCTGCTGCATTCTGAATGACCTGGAGCTGTTGGAGCGAATATCCAGGTATACCCACGTACAATGCGTTGGCATAGTCGAGTCTAGACAGAATGAGAGCGCAGGTGACTGTTTTGCGTGCTGCCAGCGGGAGGAGGGGAAAGAATTTTCTTAGAGTTTTTAAAATGCCGAAGCAGCCTCCTACTAGCCTATTGATGTGGTATGAGAAGGATAGACTCTCATCAAACCAAATACCCAGGTTCTTTGCTGGTTTTCCCACAGAAGCAGGCACAGGGAATTCAGAAGGCCAAAGAGTGGCACGGAAATCCGAGGGGAACTTACCAAAGAGAAGAATCTCAGATTTCTCCTCGTTGCACTTCAGTTGTGCCGCTGCTAGCCATTTAAAAATGGAGGAGAGACAGTGATGAATCTGCACTACTGATTCATCCTTGTTGTCCCAGGTAAAAAGCAGCTGGGTGTCATCAGCATAGGCCATTACCTTGGCACCTAGCCTTTCAGCCAAAAGAACCAGGGGTGTCAGATATACATTAAAAGAAGGGGGCTCAAAGAGGACCCTGAGGGACACCCGTGGTCACCGGCTGAGCAGTCGAGCAAGAAGGAGGGATCCGAATCTGCTGCGTCCGCCCTTCTAAAAAGGACTTAATCCAGCCCCAGGCCGTGCCTGAGACACCAACCTGGGTCAGGCGCTGTAAGAGAAGGGAATGGGGGACCGTGTCAAAGGCCGCCGAGAGGTCGAGCAGGATTAACGCTGCTCTCCCCCGGCGTCTCGACACTCCCGAATCGCCTCCACCACCTCTACCAGAACCGACTCGGTGCTGTGTGAGGAGCGGAAGCCAGATTGTGATGGGTGAAGAAGGCCCTCTCTCTCAATATAATCGGTAAGTTGGCAATTGACGACCTTTTCACAGATTTTAGACACAGCCGGCAACAGAGATATGGGTCGGTAGTTCACCGGGTTAAGTGGGTCAAGGGATGGTTTTTTCAAAAGAGGTAGGATCTTAGCCTGTTTCCAGGCCTCCGGGATCTGCGCTGTCTGGAGCGAAAGATTGATGATCCCGTTAACCTCACCGTTTATTGATTCTGCCACTGCAGCGAGCAGTCTGGCAGGGCACGGATCCTCTGGGGGGACCCTGATTTCAGACTCTTTAAGATTTTTAACGAGTCAGCCAGAGCGACTGACTTAAAGAAGGTCAGCTCGCACTGTTTCTCTTTGGTAACTAGAGAATCCATGACTGGATCGGCCACCACCTCAACATTATAGGAGAAAGTGTTTTGGATGACGCAAATCTTCTCGAGGAAGAAGTGCGATAGAGTTTCACACCACATAGGGGAGGTAGGGGTAGCCATAGTTAGAGCGGGGGGGGGGGTCATGAAGCTTTCCACAATCGCAAAAATGTCTTTCACGTTATTCTTGGTGGCGGAAATGCGGTTGGTGTAAAACTGATTTTTTGCAGTAGCTATAGCTGCATAATACATTTTTTGCTGGGTTCTCAGTTCCAGCTTGGCAATAGGGCAATACTCCCTGCGATGCCAGGTACGCTCCAGAACCTTGCAGTCATGCTTCAGAGCTTTCAGCTCTGGACTGAACCAAGGTTTGGACGGGGACTCTCGAGAGAGGCGTAGGGAGGGTTGGGGGCCAATATGTCTACTGCCTCACAGATCCAAGATGTAAAGCCCTCCCAGTGATCATTCAGATTACCTGAGAGAGTGGGTCTGGAAGCATCCAGAGTCCTAATGAATTCGACCGGATCCACCTTCCTGAAGGTCGGAGTCCGGGAGGTGTTCCTTGTCAGTGAACCACTCTTTAGCTCCCATGAGAAGCGAATTAAGAAATGATCTGACCAAGTGACAGGGCAAGGGCTGTTGGTCTGAATAGGAAAGTTTGTGCAGATAGGAACTAGCAAGTGGCCTGCCTGGTGAGTGGCAGAGCAGACATGTTGCTCTAGATGCGCCATATGAATGGTGTCTAGAAACTCTCGAGTATCTTTGCTGTCTGCCTGATCTAGATGAATATTAAGATCACCTAATAAAATGAAGTGCGAGAACTTTAGTGCTCTAAGGGCTATCGCATCACCACTCGCCTGGATAAAGGAGCTAGCCAGACCCGGAGGTCTATAGACCAGAGAGCCACCAACCGTAACGTGGCTCGAAATCCGAATACTGAAGTCTAGCACTTCTCCACCAGCCCAAGGAGCCAGTTCTATTTTATGAAGGTCCCACTTATTTTATAGAAGATGGCAAGCCCACCCCCTCTGCCTTTAGTGCGGTCAGTCCGCACCATCTTGTAACCGCCCGGGGTTGCCAGGGCGATGACGGGGTCTGAATAGGCATCGAGCCATGACTCTGTGGTAAACAGGAGGTCTAGGGAGCCATCTTCAAGTAGGTCAAAGACCTCTGCATGGTGTTTACCCAGAGAGCGCACATTTATCAGAGCTGCAGAGATGGAGTAAGTATCCAAAGAGTTGGGGGGGGAGTGAACAGGCAACGTCAGGGAAATTAGTACCCGAGCCCAAAGTGAAGCCACAGCTTACACATACCTCTCTATTCACTCTACTTAAGTCCCAGCTGCCCATTGAAGAGCAAGCAGTGAGATTTAAAGAGCGTAGAGCCTCGCTTGAGTAGTGCAAATCTGGTGTCTGACGGGCAGCAAGGCCGGCACCGGTTGCCTCCGGGACGCTGACGGGCGCAGACGGGCTTGCCTTAGGCGCGCCCGCTGCGCACGTCCGCTGCGCGGCCGCTGACACATCGAGTTAATGTAGGGTAGAGCGCGGGAAACTTCCTCCACCCCCTCTCAAACCGGAAGTGGTTGTTTGGAGGCCCTAATGCTGCCTACCCCGCCCTCCACACAAACGGCACACAGCCGCGATGGACCGGGGCGGGGGAACGATTTTGAAGTGAGTGCAAGTGCAAAAGTGCGCAATAAAAGCAGATAGCAGCTAAGGTAATTTTAAAACTTAAAGTCTAAAAGCATTCAATTAAAACAAAGGTGGCAATATACAACTTAAAATGTCAGAATTCGTAGAGGCAACAATTAAATGTTTAAAAAGAGCAATTGTTAAGGTAGGGACTCGCAATTACACCAGGGAAACAGGCAGCACTGGCAGTGAAGACCGCCCGGCAGCCTTACCCGGTTCCGCTCAGGGACCTTATGTTTACAGTAGCACATTTTCAGCAGAATATTATGGAATAACCTAATTGTAGAGTTACACTGTAGACTGTTTTTACCTTGAAAGCATATGGTTTGTGAATTATATAATAGTTTAGGACATTTTCTCTTTAGCACATAGTGATTATTGATTTACAACTACTTTTTAGGTATTACACCTTCATTTTAATGGTAGGTATGGAACAATACATTCCTTAAATACTTACAAATTATTCCGGTTTAATAAAAATTCCTGAGTGGCTGAAAATATTTATTCTTTTTGATTGCCAAGTGGTACAAGACAGCCTCTTAGATTGGGAAAGGAAATGGGTTATTTATTTTGTTTGACGCCATCTGTTAAACACAAAAAAGTCATATACCTTTGCATTTCTAAAGCAGCTTATTAAACTGCGCTACTAACTGGCTGAATGTAGGGCTGTGAGATATTGAGCTATTGGTTGGACGGGGTGAAACCCTATTTAAGCAGCAATCACAATCCTTGTCAGGGTGAGTCACAAGCAAACCCCAAATTAACTCAACCCTCTGGTAGCTTGGCACAGAGCAGGCAGGCTTAACCTAGGGGCAATGTGTAAAGTTCATGCAGCACTTCAAACAGTAATAAAGTGAAAGCACAACACAAGAAAATCCCACACCAATTTGGAGAAATAGTGCAAAATGTAATAAATAAATCAAGACCAAAACAACAAAATACAATTAGTAGAAGTGAAAATAGCGCCTAAAAGCCCAAAGCGCCACTTGTGACTTTTCGGTCATGTAAGACCGGAAGAAAATCACAAGTTCAGGCCAAGTGCAATGGTGTGAGGCCCAGATAGAGGGACCAAGTTAGTCCCTCTGAAAAGTTACCTTCTTATTCCAGCGCAAAGAGTCCCATTCCCTGTGGAGGGGCCGCAAGGAGCAGGGAAGCGTTGCAGATGGTCTTCAATGTAGCACAAACAGCAGGCCTGGTATCATGGGTGGTGTTAAAAAGTGGTTCTGACACTCTGAGCCGCCCGGATTTTTTGCTTTTTGAGCACCTATTTGTTGAGCTTTTACTGTGGGAGAGCCTCATAAGTTGGGACTCACCCACAGTGAACTCATGATGAAAGAGACTGCGTGTGGATTTTACTGGTGTCCCCCTAGCTTGACTAGGCCGCTGCGCAGCAGCTGGAGTAAGGGGCACCGGGCTGGTTAAATGCAGACACGTGTACATGCGTGTGCACACGTGTGTAGGCTGCGCAGGGGAGATTCCTGGCGTGCGCAGTCCAGGAGTAGCTACAAAGTGAATGGTGTGGCAGGACTTATGCAGAATTGGGTGGTGACATGGAATAGGCTTTATACAGTGGGAAGAAACATGCCAGGGAAAGTCAGTGTGCTCTACAGTGTTTATTCCATTATTCTCTTATGGGGATAGGGAGCACATGGGCTACTTTTACTTTCCTAGGGCCTACAAATTCCAGACACGCACCAAAGTCCACTGTAACCTATGTGAGAAGAAGTATTCTGCAGAGTCCAAAGTCATATTTGCACTGCTTTTGGGTCATCCAGAAATGTTATATTTATCTGAGTCAGCTCATAACCAGGGCCTGGCTGGGGGCTGACCCCAGCAGCCTGGATTGATGACCTTCCCTCCAATGAGAGAAGATGGGTGGAGCTACAGGCTAATCCATCAGCAGCTGCCACTGGGTGCCAGGCACCTAGCTGCACAAGGCAGAAGGCAGCTCTGGGGGGAAGGGGCTTTCAGAGACCATGTGGCAGGAGACCCTGGATGACGCCATCTTGACCAAACCCAGAGGCCTGGGCAGGAAGAAGGTTGGCAGGGGCAGTGAAGTGATGTGTCGCTGTTTGATAGGACAAACAGAGACTTCCTGCCAGCCCCCTCCCCCATTCTCTTAAAAAGTGTTTGCACAGGAAGAGAAGCTCTCTCTGGGGTGTGGTCTGCTGAGGCAGAGGGTGCTGGAGCCTGGCGCAATGGGCAGTTGGAAGGAGGAACCTCCTGACTGTCCCAGGATTCTGAACAGCGCCAGGAGAAGAGTCCAGGACCAGTGCGCAGAAGCAGGGGCCTCTGCGCAGGGAGAAGAGAGGCCCAGGAGGAGAGCCAGTGGAAAGGCTGGCACAGGGAGCCGATGAAGACAGCTCCCTGCGGAATGCACCCTCCTTGAGACCAGGAGGGTGAAGGAAAGTGCTCCCAGTGGCTGGGGAGCGCCACCAGGAGCAAGAAGAGGCCAAAATCAGGAAGATCGGACCCCTGGGGGCTGAGATAAGCCCCCCAGAAGGTAGGCAACCTTTGACCTGTGGCCAACCGACGATGAAGTGCGTGGGGCTCTGCCGCCGGTTCAGAGAAGGCCCCCGGGGTGGGTCAGGTCCCGGGGGCTGCCCCCCAAAGAAGTGAAGTCAGGGTGCACCGTCGCGCACCCCGTGAAGGTGCCCCCGCGGGGTGCCAGGAGCCCACCCTGGCCCCCGCTGAACATGAAGCCGGGGAGCGCCGTCGCGCTCCCCGTGAAGATGGGTAGGGGGAGGGGCCTGGGATCCCAACTCCGAGCCCCATGTGCAGTGGAGGAGGCGGGGAGCGCCGTCGCCCCCCCCTGCAAAAAGGAGGAGGCGGGGAGCGCCGTTGTGCCCCGCGAAGAGGTCTTCAGGGGCCCGGGACCCCATCCCCGGGCCCCAAAGCAAAGCCGGGGAGCGCCTTTGCGTTCCCCATGACAATATGACCGAGGGGCCTGGGACCCCATCTCCGGGCCCCGAAGAGGAGGAAGGAGGGGGAGTGCCGTTGCACTCCCCACAGCCCCGCCCGAACAGCAGGACTCGGGCATGTCTGCCCGCCGGAGCGGGCAGACCAGAGAAGAGAGGCCAGCTCCCATGGCAGCACGCGAGAGTGCTGGCCGATCGGGGAGCCGGCGGGGGCAGCCAGGGGTGGGCTCCCTGGGCTGCCCTCCGTCACAGCGGCAATGCGGGGGCCTGGGTGGGACCGGGCCCCCATCGCAAGAAAGAGCAGCCAGGGGTGGGCTCCCCGGGCCGCCTGAGAACTCACCGCCGGGAGAGCAGCCGGGGGTGGGCTCCCCGAGCTGCGAGATGTCCCCTGGGGGTCCGGGGGGGACCGGGCCCCCCACCGAGGCCCAGGAACGCGGCGAAGCCGCCGGCAGCGCAATCGCGGCTCTCCCCTATGCAGCGGGGGAGCCGCTAATCAAATATTCACTGCACAAGAGGAATCGGCCCATAATGCCTTGCAGGCACGGACCGGCCTGCAAGGGCAGACAGCGTTTTTCTCTGCTTGTGGTGGCCCCAGGAGGACAGGGTCACCACCACATGTGTGACAGGGGGCAGGGGGAGCTGCAGGAGCCACGCAGTCTCCCCCAGCCGAAGGTGAAGAAGTTCCTCCCTAAGTCTCATGGGGACTAAGAAGAATAACCCCTCAAGGGATCAGAAAGGAGTCATCTGCAACCCCATGGCTGGAACTTTTGTTCTACAGCTAGGGGTGCTTTAGGGACTGCATCAAGGAGTGAAATGCTGAGTTGGGGATGTCTGGAGAAGAGCATCCCCTGGAGGTGAAGAGGTGTAACTGCACCCGTAGTGCATTTACTAATGTTATTTTTTTCAGAGGGACTGTAGGTCACATGTGCAATGTGAAGTACCCGTGTAAGGTGATGTCATAAGTCAAATGGGGTTATGTTGCTGGACATTCCTGCTAGGGTGTCAGGGCTGTATATGCTTAATCCTGTGAGTTCATCTGTGATGCCTTTAGGGGCTGTAATTGCAATGCATTTTAAAGACCAACAAATGTGATGAGTACTGTCATTCTAAAGTGATGCTTAAACATGTATTCTTGCTGCTGCGCTTAGGTGAAGAACCCAGACTGTTAGCCCTTAAGATGTAGAGGTGTATACTTCATGGTCAGTAGGAAAGGCTCAGTCAGGGTTGTGTGTCACCAGGGCAGGTATACCTATTTTAAATGCTTGTTGAGGTAATGGGGTGGGTCGCCGCTGGGATGATGCCAGTGCGCAGGGCCCATGCTCCAGGTTATGTTCAACTAACTGCATTTGGGGGCAAGATGATGTGCATACATGGGAGTGGTGGTTCTAGACCCCCCCCTGTGGGAGGGGTGGAGATGTTATGCAATGTCACAAAGTAATTTCAACAGCTTATGTATATTTGTAAATTGGTGCATAGTATTGAGTAGTGTGTGTGTTTAATAAATGTAATTTTACTTTTATAAAGCAAAGTACAGACTGGACAATCAATTATTGAGTGTTATTTCTGCGCACCTGTAATGGCGATTACTAGCCCACACCACCTCCCTTTAGTAAGCCTCAGACTGCTCTGCAACGCTACCCTCTGAGAGTCAGGCGCTACCATTGGGTGTTTGGTTCCCAGTGAAGGACAAATGTAGTCATTTTATTTGTGCAGGCCTCACAGATACTGCCTCGTTTTCCAACATTGGTGGCAACGGCGGGAAACATAGTATCCCATTCTGGTGCGCATTTATAGCATTTGATAAGTCCAGTTTTGCCACACATTACCTATGCAGTAATGAGCAAATGGAAGAGTGCAAGGCTCTGGGAAGGGTTCAAAGTTTTGGTTATGTGAACTATAAGTATGAGAAAGGAAAGCCCCGTGCACATATATGTCATGTGAATATATTATGGTTTAAATGTAAACTGTATTGATATGACTGAGTTATGTTGATTGTCATGTGCTAGCGGGATGGTGCTTTCCAGGAAATGATTGCATACAAATGTTCTAAGCCATATTGTACACCTTTGAACCCTAACACTACATACACTACACCTGCATGAGGAAGGTGTCTCCTCAAGCGATAGGGACAGCAACTGATACCTACATCACAGATTGGGGTGTAGGGGTGGATTGACCTTTATGGGGGACAGGAGAGGTAGGGGGGTCCTGGGAGATTCCAGCGCTTTTTAAGGGCAGGGAGGGTGTCCACAGAAGGGGCCCCAGATATCCTTCCCCCGCTGAAAGTTTCTTGCCATTGGTGCAGGCCAAAACCACTGGAAGGGTGGGGCAGGAGGTTTCTTTACCCCGGGTAGTAACACCCCAAGGGTTCCCATGGTGGGGGACCCCAAGAAACTTTTCCCATGGTGGGAGGAGGGTGTGGTAGAGTTGTGTGTCCGGCAGGCCCCCCAGGTTAACTGGCGGGGAGGTGAGCAACCCAGCAATGGCCCATGGTAGTGGGTGGCCCCAAAGGAGGGTAGTTCTTGAGTGAGGGTGTATAGTGTTAGCCCCTAGGTACACTAGGTGGGCTAGGTAACTGACCCAGTGAAGATCTGAGGAGGGGTGACTCCCTAGATTCCAGGTGAAGGGTTAGTGGTGGACCCTGAGGTGTCAGGGTCGGGTAAGTGGTTACCCAAGGAAGCAACAGGATGTCATTCTGGAGCTGGTGTTGTGAACCTGAAGTGGTGGCTGGGGCGATGCCTAGCCGGTGACCAGTCAGGTAGGTCCTGTGGGGCTTGGACCCCAGGACCAGGAGCATGGGGGTGTTCCCCTAGCTCGCAGCAGGAGGTGGATTTCTGCAAGGTTGTACCACCCTGAACAGAGGTGGGGCCCATCTTAAGTGAAGGGACCCTGTGTTTCCCAAAGGGGTGGTGCAGGCCTAGCCGGGATCTTTAGGGTCCCTGGCTGATGGAGGTAGTACCGCCCTGAAGACAGGTGGGGCCTATCCTAAGTGAAGGGACCCTGTGCTTCAGAGGAGGGTGGTGGCAGGCCTAGCCGGGATCTTGAGGGTCCCTGGCTGAGTGTGGTAGTACTACCCTGAAGGCAGGTGGGGCCTATCTTAAGTGAAGGGACCCTGCTCTTCAGAAGGGGTGGTGCAGGCCATCCAGGGATCATGTGGGTCCCTGGACGGTCTCCAAGGGCTGCAGGAGACCGGGGAGAGCCATGAGATGTGGGCCTGGGTGTAGCTAACTCGGGGCCCACAGGCTCTCTAAGGGTACTCCGAGAGGAGAGCGCGCCTCTCGGAGGGAAGGGTGCATAGGCCCTGTTCTCGCAGCGGAGAACAAGGAGGGGGTCTAGGTTCCCAGGGTAGTTTCTGTGTGGAGCTACTGATGGGGGAATGAGCTGTAGGATGTCTGACGAGGCACCCTCAGTGTTCCTCCCTGGCACTGCCAGTGTGGTAGTGAAGCCGGTCTGAGGTCCTATCAGGGAGCCAGGCCAGTGGCCAAAGGTGCTTTTCTGTGTGGGGAAAGCACGAGTGGCTGTGCTTTCTTTAGGGAAGACAGTCATCCCGAAAGGGGTGGAGGCAGCTGAATGACCCCAGCGGCAGGCTGAGGGTGAGGGTCCAGAGAGGTTGCATCTTTGCGGTGCAAGGACCAAAAGGAGAGAGGGTACTGGTTGGAACAAACTCCGGAAGGGAGACCAGCTAGTGACCCAGGGGATGGGATGTAGACCTATCCCAGAAGACCGCATCTATGCTGAGGCACTGTACCCTTATCCAGAGAAGTGGTAGGCATAGTGTTGCGTGACCAAGGGCAAAGGTGGGCCTAGTTAGGCTGAGTCCATGTAGACCGTGAGTGACCTAGAGGTATCTAACCTAGAGCCCGGAGGGTTCTTAGGGTAGTCTGGGATCCCTGTCATGGGTGGAGATTTCATGGATGGGAGGAGTAGGTGGTCTGAGCGGATAACTGGTAAGTAAGGGGGGTCTGGTCAGAACCCCTTATAACTAGTTATCGCTGACTACGGGACAAATACCCATGTAGAGTGGCTATTTCTTCACTGTAGGAATCAGCTGGGCGCGGCGTGTGTTAGAAGGTGGTTCTGACACTCTGAGCCGCCCGGATTTTTCACTTTTTGAGCACCTATTTGTTGAGCTTTTACTGTGGGAGAGCTTCATAAGTTGGGACTCGCCCACAGTGAACTCATGATGAAAGAGACTGCGTGTGGATTTTACTGGTGTCCCCCTAGCTTGACTAGGCCGCTGCGCAGCAGCTGGAGTAAGGGGCACCGGGCTGGTTACATGCAGACACGTGTACATGCGTGTGCACAAGTGTGTAGGCTGCGCAGGGGAGATTCCTGGCGTGCGCAGTCCAGGAGTAGCTACAAAGTGAATGGTGTGGCAGGACTTATGCAGAATTGGGTGGTGACATGGAATAGGCTTTATACAGTGGGAAGAAACATGCCAGGGAAAGTCAGTGTGCTCTACAGTGTTTATTCCATTATTCTCTTATGGGGATAGGGAGCACATGGGCTACTTTACTTTCCTAGGGCCTACAAATTCCAGACACGCACCAAAGTCCACTGTAACCTATGTGAGAAGAAGTATTCTGCAGAGTCCAAAGTCATATTTGCACTGCTTTTGGGTCATCCAGAAATGTTATATTTATCTGAGTCAGCTCATAACCAGGGCCTGGCTGGGGGCTGACCCCAGCAGCCTGGATTGATGACCTTCCCTCCAATGAGAGAAGATGGGTGGAGCTACAGGCTAATCCATCAGCAGCTGCCACTGGGTGCCAGGCACCTAGCTGCACAAGGCAGAAGGCAGCTCTGGGGGGAAGGGGCTTTCAGAGACCATGTGGCAGGAGACCCTGGATGACGTCATCTTGACCAAACCCAGAGGCCTGGGCAGGAAGAAGGTTGGCAGGGGCAGTGAAGTGATGTGTCGCTGTTTGATAGGACAAACAGAGACTTCCTGCCAGCCCCCTCCCCATTCTCTTAAAAAAGTGTTTGCACAGGAAGAGAAGCTCTCTCTGGGGTGTGGTCTGCTGAGGCAGAGGGTGCTGGAGCCTGGCGCAATGGGCAGTTGGAAGGAGGAACCTCCTGACTGTCCCAGGATTCTGAACAGCGCCAGGAGAAGAGTCCAGGACCAGTGCGCAGAAGCAGGGGCCTCTGCGCAGGGAGGAGAGGCCCAGGAGGAGAGCCAGTGGAAAGGCTGGCACAGGGAGCCGATGAAGACAGCTCCCTGCGGAATGCACCCTCCTTGAGACCAGGAGGGTGAAGGAAAGTGCTCCCAGTGGCTGGGGAGCACCACCAGGAGCAAGAAGAGGCCAAAATCAGGAAGATCGGACCCCTGGGGGCTGAGATAAGCCCCCCAGAAGGTAGGCGACCTTTGACCTGTGGCCAACCGACGACGAAGCGCGTGGGGCTCCGCCGCCGGTTCAGAGAAGGCCCCCGGGGTGGGTCAGGTCCCGGGGGCTGCCCCCCAAAGAAGTGAAGTCGGGGTGCGCCGTCGCGCACCCCGTGAAGGTGCCCCCGCGGGGTGCCAGGAGCCCACCCTGGCCCCCGCTGAACATGAAGCCGGGGAGCGCCTTCGCACTCCCCGTGAAGATGGGTAGGGGTAGGGGCCTGGGCTCCCAACTCCGGGCCCCATGTGCAGTGGAGGACGCGGGGAGCGCCGTCGCCCCCCCCTGCAAAAAGGAGGAGGCAGGGAGCGCCGTTGTGCCCCGCGAAGAGGTCTCCAGGGGCCCGGGACCCCATCCCCGGGCCCCAAAGCAAAGCCGGGGAGCGCCTTTGCGTTCCCCATGACAATATGACCGAGGGGGCCTGGGACCCCATCTCCGGGCCCCGAAGAGGAGGAAGGAGGGGGGAGTGCCGTTGCACTCCCCCACAGCCCCGCCCGAACAGCAGGACCCGGCATGTCTGCCCGCCGGAGCGGGCAGACCAGAGAAGAGAGGCCAGCTCCCATGGCAGCACGCGAGAGTGCTGGCCGATCGGGGAGCCGGCGGGGGCAGCCAGGGGTGGGCTCCCTGGGCTGCCCTCCGTCACAGCGGCAATGCGGGGGCCTGGGTGGGACCGGGCCCCCATCGCAAGAAAGAGCAGCCAGGGGTGGGCTCCCGGGCCGCCTGAGAACTCACCGCCGGGAGAGCAGCCGGGGTGGGCTCCCCGAGCTGCGAGATGTCCCCTGGGGGTCCGGGGGACCGGGCCCCCACCGAGGCCCAGGAACGCGGCGAAGCCGCCGGCAGCGCAATCGCGGCTCTCCCTATGCAGCGGGGGAGCCGCTAATCAAATATTCACTGCACAAGAGGAATCGGCTCATAATGCCTTGCAGGCACGGACCGGCCTGCAAGGGCAGACAGCGTTTTTCTCTGCTTGTGGTGGCCCCAGGAGGACAGGGTCACCACCACATGTGTGACAGGGGGCAGGGGAGCTGCAGGAGCCACGCAGTCTCCCCCAGCCGAAGGTGAAGAAGTTCCTCCCTAAGTCTCATGGGGACTAAGAAGAATAACCCCTCAAGGGATCAGAAAGGAGTCATCTGCAACCCCATGGCTGGAACTTTTGTTCTACAGCTAGGGGTGCTTTAGGGACTGCATCAAGGAGTGAAATGCTGAGTTGGGGATGTCTGGAGAAGGGCATCCCCTGGAGGTGAAGAGGTGTAACTGCACCCGTAGTGCATTTACTAATGTTATTTTTTTCAGAGGGACTGTAGGTCACATATTCAATGTGAAGTACCCGTGTAAGGTGATGTCATAAGTCAAATGGGGTTATGTTGCTGGACATTCCTGCTAGGGTGTCAGGGCTGTATATGCTTAATCCTGTGAGTTCATCTGTGATGCCTTTAGGGGCTGTAATTGCAATGCATTTTAATGACCAACAAATGTGATGAGTACTGTCATTCTAAAGTGATGCTTAAACATGTATTCTTGCTGCTGCGCTTAGGTGAAGAACCCAGACTGTTAGCCCTTAAGATGTAGAGGTGTATACTTCATGGTCAGTAGGAAAGGCTCAGTCAGGGTTGTGTGTCACCAGGGCAGGTATACCTATTTTAAATGCTTGTTGAGGTAATGGGGTGGGTCGCCGCTGGGATGATGCCAGTGCGCAGGGCCCACGCTCCAGGTTATGTTCAACTAACTGCATTTGGGGGCAAGATGATGTGCATACATGGGAGTGGTGGTTCTAGACCCCCCCCTGTGGGAGGGGTGGAGATGTTATGCAATGTCACAAAGTAATTCCAACAGCTTATGTATATTTGTAAATTGGTGCATAGTATTGAGTAGTGTGTGTGTTTAATAAATGTACTCTTACTTTTATAAAGCAAAGTACAGACTGGACAATCAATTATTGAGTGTTATTTCTGCGCACCTGTAATGGCGATTACTAGCCCACACCACCTCCCTTTAGTAAGCCTCAGACTGCTCTGCAACGCTACCCTCTGAGACTCAGGCGCTACCATTGGGTGTTTGGTTCCCAGTGAAGGACAAATGTAGTCATTTTATTTGTGCAGGCCTCACAGATACTGCCTCGTTTTCCAACATTGGTGGCAACGGCGGGAAACATAGTATCCCATTCTGGTGCGCATTTATAGCATTTGATAAGTCCAGTTTTGCCACACATTACCTATGCAGTAATGAGCAAATGGAAGAGTGCAAGGCTCTGGGAAGGGTTCAAAGTTTTGGTTATGTGAACTATAAGTATGAGAAAGGAAAGCCCCGCGCACATATATGTCATGTGAATATATTATGGTTTAAATGTAAACTGTATTGATATGACTGAGTTATGTTGATTGTCATGTGCTAGCGGGATGGTGCTTTCCAGGAAATGATTGCATACAAATGTTCTAAGCCATATTGTACACCTTTGAACCCTAACACTACATACACTACACCTGCATGAGGAGGGTGTCTCCTCAAGAGATAGGGACAGCAACTGATACCTACATCACAGATTGGGGTGTAGGGGTGGATTGACCTTTATGGGGGACAGGAGAGGTAGGGGGGTCCTCGGAGATTCCAGCGCTTTTTAAGGGCTGGGAGGGTGTCCACAGAAGGGGCCCCAGATATCCTTCCCCCGCTGAAAGTTTCTTGCCATTGGTGCAGGCCAAAACCACTGGAAGGGTGGGGCAGGAGGTTTCTTTACCCCGGGTAGTAACACCCCAAGGGTTCCCATGGTGGGGGACCCCAAGAAACGTTTCCCATGGTGGGAGGAGGGTGTGGTAGAGTTGTGTGTCCGGCAGGCCCCCCAGGTTAACTGGCGGGGAGGTGAGCAACCCAGCAATGGCCCATGGTAGTGGGTGGCCCCAAAGGAGGGTAGTTCTTGAGTGAGGGTGTATAGTGTTAGCCCCTAGGTACACTAGGTGGGCTAGGTAACTGACCCAGTGAAGATCTGAGGAGGGGTGATGTACTCCCTAGATTCCAGGTGAAGGGTTAGTGGTGGACCCTGAGGTGTCAGGGTCGGGTAAGTGGTTACCCAAGGAAGCAACAGGATGTCATTCTGGAGCTGGTGTTGTGAACCTGAAGTGGTGGCTGGGGCGATGCCTAGCCGGGTGACCAGTCAGGTAGGTCCTGTGGGGCTTGGACCCCAGGACCAGGAGCATGGGGGTGTTCCCTCAGCTCGCGGCAGGAGGTGGATTTCTGCAAGGTAGTACCACCCTGAACACAGGTGGGGCCCATCTTAAGTGAAGGGACCCTGTGTTTCCCAAAGGTGGTGTGCAGGCCTAGCCGGGATCTTTAGGGTCCCTGGCTGATGGAGGTAGTACCGCCCTGAAGACAGGTGGGGCCTATCCTAAGTGAAGGGACCCTGTGCTTCAGAGGAGGGTGGTGCAGGCCTAGCCGGGATCTTGAGGGTCCCTGGCTGAGTGTGGTAGTACTACCCTGAAGGCAGGTGGGGCCTATCTTAAGTGAAGGGACCCTGCTCTTCAGAAGGGGTGGTGCAGGCCATCCAGGGATCATGTGGGTCCCTGGACGGTCTCCCAAGGGCTGCAGGGAGACCGGGGAGAGCCATGAGATGTGGGCCTGGGTGTAGCTAACTCGGGGCCCACAGGCTCTCTAAGGGTACTCCGAGAGGAGAGCGCGCCTCTCGGAGGGAAGGGTGCATAGGCCCTGTTCTCGCAGCGGAGAACAAGGAGGGGGTCTAGGTTCCCAGGGTAGTTTCTGTGTGGAGCTACTGACGGGGGAATGAGCTGTAGGATGTCTGACGAGGCACCCTCAGTGTTCCTCCCTGGCACTGCCAGTGTGGTAGTGAAGCCGGTCTGAGGTCCTATCAGGGAGCCAGGCCAGTGGCCAAAGGTGCTTTTCTGTGTGGGGAAAGCACGAGTGGCTGTGCTTTCTTTAGGGAAGACAGTCATCCCGAAAGGGTGGAGGCAGCTGAATGACCCCAGCGGCAGGCTGAGGGTGAGGGTCCAGAGAGGTTGCATCTTTGCGGTGCAAGGACCAAAAGGAGAGAGGGTACTGGTTGGAACAAACTCCGGAAGGGAGACCAGCTAGTGACCCAGGGGATGGGATGTAGACCTATCCCAGAAGACCGCATCTATGCTGAGGCACTGTACCCTTGTCCAGAGAAGTGGTAGGCATAGTGTTGCGTGACCAAGGGCAAAGGTGGGCCTAGTTAGGCTGAGTCCATGTAGACCGTGAGTGACCTAGAGGTATCTAACCTAGAGCCCGGAGGGTTCTTAGGGTAGTCTGGGATCCCTGTCATGGGTGGAGATTTCATGGATGGGAGGAGTAGGTGGTCTGAGCGGATAACTGGTAAGTAAGGGGGGTCTGGTCAGAACCCCTTATAACTAGTTATCGCTGACTACGGGACGAATACCCATGTAGAGTGGCTATTTCTTCCCTGTAGGAATCAGCTGGGCGCGGCGTGTGTTAGAAGGTGGTTCTGACACTCTGAGCCGCCCAGATTTTTCGCTTTTTGAGCACCTATTTGTTGAGCTTTTACTGTGGGAGAGCTTCATAAGTTGGGACTCGCCCACAGTGAACTCATGATGAAAGAGACTGAGTGTGGATTTTACTGGTGTCCCCCTAGCTTGACTAGGCCGCTGCGCAGCAGCTGGAGTAAGGGGCACCGGGCTGGTTACATGCAGACACATGTGTACATGCGTGTGCACACGTGGGTGGGCTGCCCAGGGGAGATTCCTGGCGTGCGCAGTCCAGGAGTAGCTATAAAGTGAATGGTGTGGCAGGACTTATGCAGAATTGGGTGGTGACATAGAATAGGCTTTATACAGTGGGAAGAAACATGCCAGGGAAAGTCAGTGTGCTCTACAGTGTTTATTCCATTATTCTCTTATGGGGATAGGGAGCACATGGGCTAGTTTTACTTTCCTAGGGCCTACAAATTCCAGACATGCACCAAAGTCCACTGTAACCTATGTGAGAAGAAGTATTCTGCAGACTCCAAAGTCATATTTGTACTGCTTTTGGGTCATCCAGAAATGTTATATTTATCTGAGTCAGCTCATAACCAGGGCCTGGCTGGGGGCTGACCCCAGCAGCCTGGATTGATGACCTTCCCTCCAAGGAGAGAAGATGGGTGGAGCTACAGGCTAATACATCAGCAGCTGTCACTGGGTGCCAGGCCCCTAGCTGCACAAGGAAGAAGGCAGCTCTGGGGGGAAGGGGCTTTCAGAGACCATGTGGCAGGAGACCCTGGACGATGCCATCTTGACCCAACCCAGAGGCCTGGGCAGGAAGGAGGGAGCAGGGGCAGTGAAGTGATGTGTCGCTGTTTGATAGGACAAACAGAGACTTCCTGCCAGCCCCCTCCCCATTCTCTTAAAAAAGTGTTTGCACAGGAAGAGAAGCTCTCTCTGGGGTGTGGTCTGCTGAGGCAGAGGGTGCTGGAGCCTGGCGCAATGGGCAGTTGGAAGGAGGAACCTCCTGACTGTCCCAGGATCCTGAACAGCGCCAGGAGAAGAGTCCAAGACCAGTGCGCAGAAGCAGGGGCCTCTGCGCAGGGAGAAGAGAGGCCCAGAAGGAGAGCCAGGTGAAAGGCTGGCGCAGGGAGCCGATGAAGACAGCTCCCTGCAGAATTCACCCTACTTGAGACCAGGAGGGTGAAGGAAAGTGCTCCCAGTGGCTGGGGAGCGCCACCAGGAGCAAGAAGAGGCCAAAAGCAGGAAGATCGGACCCCTGGGGGCTGAGATATGCCCCCCAGAAGGTAGGCAACCTTTGACCTGTGGCCAACCGACGACGAAGCGTGTGGGTCTCCGCCGCCGGTTCAGAGAAGGCCCCCTGGGTGGGTCAGGTCCCGGGGGCTGCCCCCCAAAGAAGTGAAGTCGGGGTGAGCCGTCGCGCACCCCGTGAAGGTGCCCCCACGGGGTGCCAGGAGCCCACCCTGGCCCCTGCCGAACATGAAGCCGGGGAGCACCGTCATGCTCCCCGGGAAGATGGGTAGGGGGAGGGGCCCGGGATCCCAACTCCGGGCCCCGTGTGCAGAGGAGGAGGCGGGGAGCGCCGTCACGCCCCCCCATGAAAAGGAAGAGGTGGAGAGCGCTGTTGCGCCCCCCCCGAAGAGGTCTCCAGGGGCCCGGGGCCCCATCCCCGGGCCCCAAAGCAAAGCCGGGGAGCGCCGTCGCGCTCCATGTGAAGATATGGCAGAGGGTGCCCGGGACCCCATCTCCGGGCCCCGAAGAGGAGGAAGGAGGGGGAAGTGCCATTGCACTCTCCCGCGGCCCCGCCCGAACAGCGGGACCCGGCGTGTCTGCCCGCCGGAGCGGGCAGACCAGAGAAGAGAGGCCGGCTCTTGAGGCAGCACGCGAGAGTGCTGGCCGATTGGGGAGCCGGCGGGGGCAGCCGGGGGTGGGCTCCCTGGGCTGCCCTCCATCACAGCCGCAATGCGGGGGCCCGGGTCGGACCGGGCCCCCATCGCAATGAAGAGCAGCCGGGGGTGGGCTCCCCGGGCTGCCTGAGCACTCACCGCCGGGAGAGCGGCCGGGGGTGGGCTCCCCGAGCTGCGAGATTTCCCCTGGGGGTCCGGGTGGAACCGGGCCCCCCACCGAGGCCCAGGACCGCGGCGAAGCTACCTGCGGCACAAACGTGGCTCGATCGTGGCTCTCCCCTACGCAGCGGGGGAGCCGTTAATCAAATATTCACTGCACAAGAGGAATCGGCCCATAATGCCTTGCAGGCCCGGACTGGCCTGCAAGGGCAGACAGCGTTTTTCTCTGCTTGTGGTGGCCCCAGGAGGACGGGGTCACCACCACATGTGGGGCAGGGGGAGCTGCAGGAGCCACGCAGTCTCCCCCAGCCCAAGGTGAAGAAGTCCCTCCCTAAGTCTCATGGGAACTAAGAAGAATAACCCCTCAAGGGCTCAGCAAGGAATCATCTGCACCTCCATGGCTGGAACTTTTGTTCTACAGCTGGGGGTGCTTTAGGGACTGCATCAAGGAGTGAAATGCAGAGTTGGGGATGTCTGGAGAAGGGCATCCCCTGGAGGTGAAGAGGTGTAACTGCACCCGTAGTGCATTTACTAATGTTATTTCTTTCAGAGGGACTGAAGGTCACATGTGTAATGTGAAGTACCTGTGTAAGGTGATGTCATAAGTCAAATGGGGTTATGTTGCTCGACATTCCTGCTAGGGTGTCAGGGCTGTATATGCTTAATCCTGTGAGTTCATCTGTGATGTCTTTAGGGGCTGTATTTGCAACGCATTCTAATGACCAACAAATGCGATGAGTACTGTCATTCTAAAGTAATGCTTAAACATGTATTCTTGCTGCTGTGATTAGGTGAAGAACCCAGACTGTTAGCCCTTAAGATGTAGAGGTTTATACTTCATGGTCAGTAGGAAAGGCTCAGTCAGGGTTGTGTGTCACCAGGGCAGGTGTACCTATTTTAAATGCTTGTTGAGGTAATGGGGTGGGTCGCCGCTGGGATGATGCCAGTGCGCAGGGCCCGCGCTCCAGTTTATATTCAACTAACTGCATTTGGGGGCAAGATGATGTGCATACATGGGAGTGGTGGTACTAGACCCCCCCCCCACTGCGGGAGGGGTGGAGATATTATGCAATGTCACAAAGTAATTCCAACAGCTTATGTATATTTGTAAATTGGTGCATAGTATTGAGTAGTGTGTGTTTTTAATAAATGTACTCTTACTTTTATAAAGCAAAGTACAGACTGGACAATCAATTATTGAGTGTTAATTCTGCGCACCTGTAATGGCGATTACTAGCCCACACCACCTCCCTTGAGTAAGCCTCAGACTGCTCTGCAACGCTACCCTCTGAGAGTCAGGTGCTACAATTGGGTGTTTGGTTCCCAGTGAAGGACAAATGTAGTCATGTTATTTGTGCAGGCCTCACAGATACTGCCTTGTTTTCCAACAGGTGGGCGTTGCTTTAGCACAAAAATCCTGTTGTCATTGCGAACGGCTGGGCTGGTGCTTCGTGGTGGCGCTCCCCATGAGTGTTCAATGCTATAGCAAGAAAGGTGGAGCTGACGTAACTTTGCGTTGGTGCACTGTACGAGTGACAAGGTTTCAGTGCCAACAGGCTCATTTGCGGTGGTGAAGACCCCAAAAACTTCAATTTGGCCTCTCTGAGGCTACAATAGAAGGCTAAGAACTGAGGGGCACCACTTGGGGGTCAGGGGCTTACTCCAGCTGGATCTGGGTGCTGGTTCCGGTGGTAGTAGTCCTGTTATATCCCTGTGGCTCTGAAGAGGAGGCCGGCAGATTAGCCCATGGAGTCACTCTGGGAGTCCTGGATTCAGGTGCATGTTCAATACCTCTGTCTCAGGCAGTAGGGCAGCAGGACAGTAGGGCAGCAATCCAGAAACGAAGCAGTCTAGCAAGGCAGTGGCAGTCTGTTCAGCAGCACAGCAATCCTTCTTCCTGGCAGAGTCTCAACAGGTCCAGAAGAGTACTGAAGAGTTGGTGTCTGAAGTCCAATATTTATGCCAGGTGCCTCCATTAAAGTGGAAGAAGCACCTAGAGGTGTCCCCTTTGAAGTGCGCAGGTTTCCTACCTCCACTGCTCTGGCTCCAGACTAACTAGAAGGGGTATGCATCCCTTTGTTTGGAGGCAGGACACAGCCTATTCAAGTATAAGTAGGGCTGTGCCCAGCTCTTCTCTCCCATCCTGCCACTGATGGCTCATCCAGGCACACCTAAGCTCTTTATTGTGGGTGGTTGTCCAGGAGGAATACATAAAGCCCAACTGTCAGCTGCACCCCGTCATGTGACCCAGTGACAGGCTGCATGCACTGAATGGCTCAGACAGGAAAATGGCAACTTTCTAAAAATGGCATTTTCAAAATTGTTATTTAAAATCTGACTTTACCATGAGAGAGGGTTTTTCATTACAATTCCAGAGACACCAAACATGAACTGGTTTCCTGTTCCCATTTGGAAGTTACAGCTTATTAAAGGTAATAAGGTAACTCCAACTCTGGTATCCTTTAGGAAAAGCATGTCTTGCAGTAGTGAAAAGCGAATCTAAAAGTTTTTCACTACCAGGACATTCAAAACTTAGAAGTATATGTCCTACTTTTTAAATACACCCTGCCCTCTGGGCTGTCCAGGACCTACTATAGGGGTGCCTCATATGTATTAATAAGGAAGATTTGGGCATGGCTAAAGGTTTATTTTGCCAGGTCGAAATGGCAGTTTTAAAACTGCGCACATAGTCCGCAATGGCAGACCTAAGACATGTTTAAAGGGCTACTTAAGTGGGTGGAACAGTCAGTACTGCAGGTCCACTAGTAGCATTTAATTTACAAGCCCTGGGCACTAGTAGTGTAGTTTACAAGGGACTCATAAGTAAATTAAACATGAAAATTGGGTATAAGCCAATTCTACCAGGAGAGAGCACATGCAGTTTAGCACTGGTTGGAGTCCTAAAAGCCAACATAAACGGGTTCATAAAACAGCAAGGGGAAGGCAAAAGTTTGGGGATGACCCTGCAGAAAGGCCCAAGTTTAACAAGAGCAAACACGGTTAAAGGCAGAAGTGTGTGCATTTTGGGCGAAACAGCACAAATGAGGTACACACTGGAATTGTCAGCAGCTGAAATCCAAATTGGAAAGTTTAACGAGTCATTTAATATTGAAAACAATTTAGCAGTAGGTAGTTTGAACGTGTAGTTCCCCTACTTATTTTTTTCTTAGAAACAACTGACTTACCTCATGTATATTGTATATGACAATCCTGTTTTCAATTCGGAAGTGGGTGCTGAAATTTAGCCATGATTTTCACATAGTAATGTCAAATCAATGTAGAATAATAAAGCTGTCTGCCAGCATTTTAGTAGAGCATAGAATGCTTTGAACCATGTTTTTGCTGCCTTCTGAGGGCCCTAAAGACCCAAATAAAAGTAAGAAAATTCATATGCTCTGGCTCAACCTAAACCCTCCCAATCTCAGGACTTTGCAAGTATGTCAAACTCCAAGGGAAAACTAGAGTTGATTCCGCCACCTCACCTACCTGCACTTGCCGTAATCTCTGCTGGTGACTGTGTATCACTGACCTGCATTCAAGTGTTCTAGCACTTGCAGTGCTCACAGAACTTACTTTATATCAAGATAAAAGGCCCATATACAGGGGCGTAGCTTCAGGCAAGGTGCTTGGGGTGTGACTCTCCCCCTCCGAATAAATTCATTCTTGGCTTGGTAGTTGGGTCTGGAGAAGAGTAACTACCACAAACATTTGCAATAGTAGGCCTGGAAAGCTACACCAGTCTCAGGTTTCCTGGCATACTACTGGCAAAGATACACCCAAAAAGTGATGGGAGAGATGCTTGTAAATAATCTAACCACTGGTAATTCCTCGTGGTAGCATTCCAAACCATTATCTTTTCACAAACATGCCACTCTAGACAGAAGGCCTGATTTAGCAGTTTGAAGGCAGACAGGATGGCGGAGGACTTTACTGTCTTGACTTCGCCTGCCAAATTTCAAGATGTCTGCCAGCCCAGTGGACATCTCTATACACTGGCAGGAACTGCTGTCACTGTAGTTCCTGTCAATGTCGGAAAAGCTTAATGGACGGCCATCAATGTTTTCCAAAGTTTTTTTATTTTTCAAAAACAAACTCCCAAAGTGAGAGTTTGTTTTTGAAGAACAAAAAATAATGACCCCCACACCAGATTTCTCCCATGGTGCATGGATCATTTTTATTTTATTAATGTTCATCACTGCCAGGATATACCTGTCAGTAATGGACAGTAAAACAAAAAGATGTCCACTCTAAATAGGATGGACAATCAGATGGCCTGCTTCCGATGCCCATACTCGGTCAGGCCGTCGAAGGAAGTTTTACACTGCCAGAATACAGTTTGCTCCATTGGCATAAAACCTGCAGTTCACCCTACTCGAAATCGTGCAGGTGTACCATTAGTTTGGTAGCCACGGTATTCCGTCACCATCACAATAGAGTACCTGTCTGCCAAACTCTAAATCAGCCCCAGAAGCCCACATAATGCAAATCAGTACTGACTCTGCACCTCATGGGAACAGTCTACCCCGAACCTTGGTCACCTCACACATTCACCCTGTGGCTCACTGCATTTTTAGTTGGGAAATGTGAGATTCCCACACCCCAAATCTCACTGACTGAGCTACCCCCAGCCCCTATATGCTCTCACGATTGTTTTTGATAACATGCAGCAGCCAGATACAAGAAATTAGCATTCATGGGGCAGAAATTATAAAAGGTCTGGACCAATTAGTATGAACACACAGATATATGTTAAGAAGCTGGAGCTCGCAACCACTCTTTTGTTGTTCTCAAGGCACATAAGTATATTCATTTCACTTTTGCGTAACTGAGTTTCCTTTCATTTAAATGGTGTTATAGGAGTATTGTGGTGCTGCTCCACATGTCTAGTTGTTAAAAGCATTGCAATAATGTGTTTAATCTTCCCCATGAGAAAGCAGACCTTCGGGCCACCCACTGTCTCATTTTTGAATAGAAGTCACTCTGGTTCCTGTCTGTTATACAGGTTGGAGGATAGCCAGTGCCATGCTTCTTATTCTCCTCTCTTCTCTAGGCCTCATTCACCTGCGCTTATTCATGCCTCCGAGGTGACAAACTACTTTCTCCATCGATTAACTGACACGCTCTCCTGCCACATGCAGCTTCCATCCACATCCTTTAGACTTTCTGACCCACGAGGGAATCAAGAATAAGATGCCAATTTTGAATACAGCCGTTCATCACACTCGTTGCCTCATGGAGCAATGGTGCTCTTAGCTCTTTTATTGAATTTCCTGTCTTTCATCAAGGGGCATATTAACAAGAGGGGGAGATAAAATTATCGCCGCTTTAGCATCCGTTTTCGGCCGAAAAGCGGCGATAATTTTATCGCAATATTAGCAAGGACACGCTAGCGCGTGTTTCTGTGATTTAGCACCCGCTTTGCATCACACCGTTAATGAGATGCAAAGTAGGCGTGCCTCAATAGACTACATGAGTAAATATCGCGAAGGCAGCTTCGCGATATTTACAACAATGCCCCGGCCAGCGTAGCAATAAACAAATTCGCTCTAACCGGACATTAACGCTGGATTTTAACGTCTGCTAAAATCCTTTGCATGGGAGGTGGAATGTGGGGTTACGACCACAGGGTCGTATCAGCAAGGTCATCGCTGTGTTGTAGGGAACATCGCTGGTTTTCCAGCGATGTTGGGACATTTCCCTGCTAGCGCTGGAATTTTCATCGCCAATGCGCTAAGCGTTGTAAATACAGCGCTAGCTTGGCGATGAATTCCAGCGAGAGCCGGCGATAGGGAAACTCGCGCTAGGCGCGGCCAGCGATAATTATCGCTGCCGCTTGTTAATATGCCCCAAGTTGCTTATCATTTTTTATTAACTCAACATGTCACAAAACTATGAAGGTGACATAGAGGGATCTGAGGTGGAGCAGTAGGAAGGTCTTTAAACACCAGTTGCACATATTTATGTAAGTCACTGACGCTGTCAAAAGGCAGTTGTATCATCAGTGACATCCATTTGTACAGATACTCGCAAGCCTTTTAATGATGTTTTGGCTTCACAGTTATCGCGTGCTGGTCAAGGGAGTAGCCAGAAAATTAAAATACCCCCCACTTTGAACCAAAGGTCTTACGGCACCAAGCAAGTGAAGCAAGTCATTGCAACATTCCCCAGAAGAACTTGCTTGTCTCTTCCATCCAAGCATATATCCATTCACCTTTTCATCCTTTCATCCACCTGCTGATAATAGCTATTTCACAATTTAAATTCTGCCATCCATTCAGTCTTTCATCCAACATTCAGTCTGTCACAATTCTGTCCATCTCTCCGCCCATCCATATACAAACCTATTCATATATCTTCAAACCTATCCATCAATCATATCCATCCTTTCAACCAGCCATCCATCCTTTCATTTATTCATCCCTCTTTCATCCATCCATCCTTTCAGTCATCCATCCATCCTTTCACTCTTCCATCCACCCTTTTACTCATCCATTCATCTATCCATTCGCCCTTTCACTCATCCATCCAGACTCCCTTTCACTAATCCATCCTTACATCCATCCTTTCACTCACTCATTCATCCATGCATCTATCCATCCACCTTTTCACTCACCTATCCATCCACCATTTCACTCACACATCCATCCATCCACCCATCCACCCTTTCACTCATCCATCTATCCTTTCACTCAATCATCCATCTATCCTTTCACCCTTCCACTCATCCATCTGTCCTCCTTTTCATCTGGCCATCCATCTATTCTCCATTTCACTCATTCATCCATTCTTTCACTCATCTGTCATATCCATCCTTTCACTCATCCATACATTCATAAATCTATCGACCTTTTCAACCCATCCTTTCCTTCAGTTTTCCATCCATCCATCCATCTATCCATCCATTCATCCATCCTTTCTCTCATCATCCCTCCATCCACCCTTTCACATATCCATCCATTCATCCATCCTTCCTCCCTTTCACTCATCCATCCCTACATCCATCCTGTCATACATTCACCAAGCATCTATCCATCCACCCATCCACCATTTAACTCACACATCATCCATTCATCCATCCATCCACTTACTCACCTTCCGTCCCTTTTGCAATAAATATGAGCCTTTGTCCGTGGAGTTGCAGACAGAAGAGGCCCATCAAAAATCCCACCCCAGCTGTAGCTGCTAAAGCCAGGGATTGACGACGCTTCTGGTGCTGGTGGTAGCAAGGTCTGTATTTTTCTTACTTGGGTTGGGAGCCTAGACCAAAGACTTCCCAAAAGGTGTCTGATGATAACTCAAACTGTAGACTGGTACAATCATGCACACACTAATACAAATAACCACTGACACCCAGTCACATATTGATACAGGCACTTAGTCATTAAACCAAACAATCATATATCCTCTCAAACACACACATACTGACAAGGTCACTGATGCACCCAGGCACACACTGATACAGCTACTTACACACACAGCAACACTCTGACACACAGACTCATACATTCATGCACACACCAATAGAACCACTGATGCACCCAGGCACACACCGATACAGCTACTGTCATATCCTGCTCACATTGAAACAATCACCGACACATTAAAAACACAAAGTTAGCTCTTTCTTTGACCAGGTGGTTCTAAAAAGAAACGTTTTGTTTGTAGAAGGTATTTTTAACAGTTCTTTTTTAAATAGTTTTTTTTCAACAAATAGTAAACAGGGTACTAAAAAGGTAATGTAAAGGAAATACAAAGAAGCAATTAGCTGCAGTGTTCAAAAATCATTAACTGGGAACTGGAAGCATAAAAAAAAAAACTAACCAATGCTTCTTCCCTGTATTAAAAAATGCACCCACAAAAGACATTTTTACAGTGGCAAGCATGTGACATTTCGCAGTGAGTAACCATCACACTCAATTCTTCGATGCAGCTGGTATTGTAATCACTGCAGCTGATGATGGTTGTCCCAAGGTTGCTGTAGAGGTGGACTGTTCTGCTGCACCTGCTTTCTCCCACATCATCCAGTTGTAGACCCTTTCATGAACTGTTTTTAGGTGCTTTCACATGGAACTTTTCCCTTATGGATACTTCTTTGCAGTGCCCCTGGATAACTGTTTTCCGCATATACTGCACTGCACATATTTAGCAGTAACCTTCTTTTTCCCTGAAGGTATTGTGAAATGCTTCCAGACATCACTTCGTGTTCTTGCAGATGGTGTATATTTGTTCTCATCCTCAATAGGTTCTGGATGTTCATCCTGGAGAGAAGAGAGTCAAAATGGCAGCTGGGTTGCAAAATGGCTGCATCCCACTAGAGCCCAAGGCTGCCCAGCACCCTCCTTGAGAATTTAGCACCCCCTGTGTGTTTCCGGCCCACATTGCTCTAAGATCCTGGCGTGGAGGTCGGGGGGGCTCCACTTAGCCCTCTTTGATTATTATTTGAGGCAATGCATGTGAGGAACAGCATTGTCGACGCCAGGGCACTTGGGATGGAGACTTCCAAGTTTGCAACCGTTCGGAGTCGTTGTGCTGGAGGTTTCCTGCAGTGAGGAGTAAAAGTATGGGGAAAACATAATTTCCTTTATTTTAATTTTAAGAACATTCTGAGCTCCATAGGAGAGAACATATCAAGGAAACGGACACGTAAGCACTGCTTGGTTAAAACGTACACAAGTTAACTGCAAATTACAGTGCACAAGCAATGTGTTTAGCTGCTGAAGGGAACACACTAAAATCACCCAATATATATATTCGAACATTGTATGCCAATCTTTCTCTATTATATCTCTCATTGCAAGTACTTCAAAAGTGATTAATTATAACCAAGGACAAGCAGTTTCTATTCGATGTGCCTCTGTCTCCCAAGGAAGTCAGGCACACATTAAACATGTGACCATGTGTTGAGGGCCGAGTAGCCAGACAGTAATACCTGCTTCATGAAGTGGAAATAGCCAAATCTCAACATTATATTAATATTTGGCACCGATTTGAATTTGAATTTTTCAAGTTTAGTATCTCATTTTATGCTGACTAGGGAGGTCTGGAGCTCACAATTTGTCATGTATACTGTGAATATCAGCCTCTTTTAATGCAGCAGCAGATAAGTGGATGGCTGGTTTGACATTCATTTTTTAAAAAAAAGATTGTGACTACTAGGTTCATCAGATTTTGAGACGTGGTGTTGGACATTCCGGGGAGGTTTCTCTCATTTAATTTTACAATTGAAGCAGGCACCCTTTGTCCTCTGACCATAAGCCCTATGTGGGCCATTTGGAGAGATTCAACCCTACTTTTGAGAGTGGATAGTACAGTTCATAAGGGCACGCCACTTTTGAGCAATGAGGGAATTAGTGTAGATTGACAGCCAATCAGTTGGGCTCTGTAGGAAGAACAGGGAATTAAATCAATTAAAGATCTGCTTAATGGGGACTCGTTTCATTCCTTTGAGACATTAAAATTGGAACTTTCTTTTCCCCAATCACAGCTCTGGAAGAATTGGCAAGTGTGGCATTGCTTGAGAGGTAAACTAGGGCGAGATCCGATTCAATTCTCAGCTTCACCGATTGTGGACTACCTAAGCTTGTAGGGCTTTTCCAAGGGTGTTGTGTCTTATATGTACCAAATCTTACTGACAATTAATACTCAGGTGCTATTTGTTTTGCTGCAAAATCCTACTAGCAGGAGCAGTTAAGAGTGGACTACTCAGAGGCCGACTTGAAGGAAATCTTAGAATAAACACAAGGAGATGATGGATGGAGCGCTGAAACTTTTCAGACACTCACCCCCAGTCACAGATCTGGGTTAAATCCATCATCATTCTTTAGCTCACTTCACCACCCCAGTTCAGATACAGCTATAAGCAAATCAGTCTTGACCCTGTGCCTCATGGGAACAGTCCAGCCTGAACTGCCAAGCCATGTCTTCCCTGGACCGGAAACAAGCATCCTGGGACCGGTTTCGGGCTAACAGCCCTCATCAGCCAGGCTAGCTTGAATCCAGTGGCAAAGTGAGCAAATGACCCACGTCTGGGCATACCCTGCCAACTTAGGGCGAACAAAGCAAACACAAGGAGATGATGGACGGAGTGCTGAAACTTTTCAGACACTCACCCCAGAAATCTTAGAATACCAGGATCGCTCGCTCAGAGAAGCGTGCTTAAAGTTTGCTTATCTTAACCTTCAACATAATTGGTACTGGTCTCCTTTCAAATTGTATAAAGCTCATCTAGTTCCCAATGCAACTTGTTGGAGGTGTTCTAGCATAGGATGTGATCTGTATCACATACTTTGGTCATGCCCTGCATTGGATACATATTAGTGTTATATATGGGAAACTAAAAGTTCAACTAGTTTTATCACTTTTGAGGAGTCAGACAAAATGGCACTGTTACATGACTTTGTCGATTTGGATCATACGACTTCCCATTGACGTAGAGGGATATCGATGGCCCTTATGGTGGCTAAGATCTGCATTTTGAGACATTGGCGTACAGCACATGTGCCATGCATCAAGAATGAATAGCTGAGCTTTATAGGCTGGCAATATATGAATGCCGAATGTAAAGGTTCAAGATCAAAACCAAGTTTTTGATGAGGATTGTGATCTTTTTTGAGACTTTGTGGTCATTGACAGTTTTTTTTTGGCATGGGATTACTTCTTTTATCCATTTAATTGAGATAGAGTTTGGAGTGCTTTCATTTTAGGATTAGAGTCTGGAATGATTTGTTTGGGGCTTGTGATGTTATATGTTTGTTTGCTGGGAGTATGTTTTATGTGTGGGATGCTTAAAATGTGCTGGTTAAGCGTGATGTCCCTTATTGGTTTCTTATTGGAGTTTATTTTTCTTCTCTATTTCTATCTCTTCTTTCTTTCTTATGATCTTAATATTACTTATTGGAATCACAATTAGTATAGTTCCTTTGTTCAAGTGAGGTACTTTGTGGGGAACTTGGTGCTTTATTATAGTTGTTTTCTTTTTGTGTATTATGAAAAATCACAATAAAGAAATGTTTAAAAAAAAAGTGAACAAAAAACAGAGCACCACTGCTTCATGTCATATCACTGGCCATGTCATGAATGATTTAATATGTGAGGTCATAAGCAGTGCATAGGGGGGTGTAAGTTTTGGTTAGCTCAATTAACTATAACTGCTGAATTTCGATGGTTTTGTGGGTGTGTAATAAGAGCCTAACTATAACCTCCCTGTAACCTTTGTTTTATATATATATATATATATATATATATGACCTCACATATTAAATCACATAGTCAGTGACACCACCGATGACTTCTCAGATGACATCACTGATGACTTCTCAAATGACATCACTGATGACATCATCCACAGAATGACTAACACACCCACTTATGCCCCCATAATCATTTCATACACCCACTCCCACACAATCACTAAAAATGTAATTCACAGAACCCATACAAACACTCACACATCTCGTCAATTATCCATACAGCCAGTAACTCATCAAATCACCCATAGAGCCACTAACGGAACCACTAACTCACATATACAGCCACTCATGCACCTGCTCACTTACCAATACAGCCACTCACAGATCCAGTCATAGAGACATAGATACACTTACACACCCACTCTTATAGCTACTGACACAGTAAATGAGTTAACCATACACCTACTCACATACCTACTCACTCACCCATACAGTCACTCACATAACCACTAACTCACCCATACAATTACTCACACAGCCACTCAGTTACTTATACATATACTAATGCATATACTCACTTACCTGTACAGTGACTCTGAGAACCACATACTCTCCCATACAACCTCTCTCACACTCACCTACTCACCCATACAACTACTCAAACACCCATTCGCTCACATATACAGCCACTCATACACCCACACACTCACCCATACACCCACTTTCATACCCATTGATGCACCGAGACAGCCACTCATATACCCTGTCACTCGCTTATGCAGACACTTATGTATTTGCTCAAACACCCATTCAGTCACTCATGCACCCTCTGATTCCTCATTTACAACCACTCATACACCAACTCAGGCAACTATACAGATACTCAAACAGCCATTCACTTACTCATACACGCACTGACACACCCACTCGCTCACCTATGCAGAAACATACACACCCACTGTCTCATGTATACAGTCTTTTATATACCCAGTCACTCTTCTATACACCACTCACACACCCACTCGCTTACCCATATAGGCACTTCCACAGGGAGTTACCTTAGTATATATGTTTAACACTCAGTAACTTTTAGAAAACACTCACTGTTGGAACCGGGGTTACCGAGTCCGACACGGTAGCATGGCGTGAAGCGGGAAAGGCACGCGAAGGCAATGTGTAAGGCAGTTGTGCAGCCCACTCTCACTTTGACCCACAAATGCGAACGCAATAACGTGACACCACACCAGGCTTTTGTATTTAAAATCAAGATCTTTTATAAATAAATTAAGTTGGCATCAGCTAAGGCAGGTTAATTCAGATCTACATTCAAATTCATTAAATTATTCAACTGGTGCACATTTTAAATAAAGCTGCATAGCTCATCAACATTGTAGGCCACTAAGAGGCCGCAGGAATTATCTCCTACACGTAGCACTTAATAATGATCTCAAGGTACGTTAATAAAACAGGGGCCTAGACATGCAGTTCACTTTAGCATATTCAATTTACTTAAAAGAAGGCTTTTCACTTTACATTTAAATAGGCCTGCATTAATCTAGGCGCGCCCACATTCAGTACAGTGGGCGTCGCAATTCCAGTACACCTGTAACATAAAATACTTCAACTCTTGGCGGTGTACACTTCAGCTTACTTCAATTAATCACTTTCCCCTGTGGTAAAGACTTGGCAGTTATCAACATAGGCCTAGGCAGTAATTACAATAGGCATCTGCATTAAATTACCAAACACTGTGGGGAACCCTCAACATGTCCTGTATTCTGGGGCTTTTGTGTCCCTCAGGGGTTAATTCTAGGCTAGGCCCACTCCTCTCCGGGGCCTCGCCTCATGGGGAAAGTTACACGGTTCATTTAGGGTTAACGGTGGCCCCCGGCCCCCAGTGGCATTTTTGTGGGCCCTAGGGGCCTCCTGGGCTCACCTTGTGCTCGGTCGTTGGTCGCGCTTCTTAGCGACTGGTTAACTCCAGGCCCGGCCCGTGTTCTGGAGGGCGGGGCCCGGTCGGGTACCTCGGCCTTCTGGCCGGAATGACGGGTCGCTGCGGGGGCCGGGATCACCTTCCTCCGGCCCCCGGGATCAAGGGATGCAGCTGCGGCACGTTGCGGGGCTGGGATCTCACTCCTCCAGCCCCCGGGATCAGGTAAGTGCTTGGGCGCAGGCTCGGGGTCTTGGAGAAGGGAGCGGGAGCCGGCAGTCCTCTCCGGCCGGCTCCCCGTCTCCCTCTGCACTGCCGGCTCTTCCCGGGCTTCCGCCGGCGCTGGGGGCGTGACCGGGGCCGGCGCCCAATCGTTGCGCGGCCTTCCTGGGGTCACGCCCGGCGACCCCGGTTGCCTGGAGACGGCGGCCGGCGGGGCCTGGAGGCTGCGTTGATCGCGCTGGCGATTTCTTGGGCCGCAACGGCGGCGGGGGCACTTTCCGGCCGCGACGGCGGCGGGGACAACTTCTTCGGCCGCGCCGGCGGGAGGGGCACTTCTTCGGCCGCGACGGCGGCAGGGGCAATTCTTCGGCCGTGATGGCGGCAGGGGCAATTCTTCGGCCGCGACGGCGGCAGGGGCACTTCTTCGGCCGCGACGGCGGCAGGGGCAATACAGAGGCTTCGGTGAGGGCGCAGACGGCGCACCTCACCACAGAAACTTGAGGGGCTTCCCTCACCTCAGTGCTCCCCTCGGTGAGGGCGCAACGGCGCACCTCACCTCACGGCACTTCTCCTCAGGCGGCGACGGCCGCGGTGGTGATCTCTACACAAGGTCAGTGACCTGGGGGTGCCAGAAAGCAGGACGCACCAGCAGCCTGTGGGCAGGGCTGACTGGGAAAGTACTTGAGGGCAGCCCAGTAGTAGGCAGGAATGGTGAGGGGGTGAAGGTCTAGCGCTTCAGGGTACGGTGCTTTACCTGGTGATCCCCAGTTGGGCAGTTTAGGCTTCAGGCCTGGCAGGACGGTCAGGCCTCCTCAAGTTAAGGTGTCTTGCGACTGCTCCAGCTTGGTTGCTTCTTAGGCGCTTCTGGTGATGAGTTTCTTGTCAGAAGTTCCTTAGTATAAGTTTCTTGTCAGAGTTTCTTGTCAGAAGTTTCTTGTCATGAGGGGGGAATGAGTTGGTGGTCTGGGAGTGCTTGATGTTCCTCCCCGCACGCTGAAGGTGGTTCCCTGGGTCCCCTCACACTGGGCAAGGTCAGTGGGTGGTGGGCGTTCCTCAGCTATCTTACTACAGCAGGGCCTCAGCCCTGTCAGCAGCAGTAGTGTAGGTCTCCCCTAGGCCCTAAAGCCTATACTCTGGCGGAGGTTCTCCCAGGTTCAGTGGTGCCTCATCAACTGACTAGAAAGTTTTCCCTCCAAGCCTTTTATACTCCCAGGTCAGGTGACTCTCCCAAAGGCGGCAAAACATAACTCCTCCCACAGCCCGGAAGGTTCTGGAACCTTCTACATGCCTGACTATGTGGCCCAGAGGCGGGGATGGAATGGATACTGTATCCCTATACCCCAGCCTGACCCTGGCTACTAGTGTGTATGCGTGTCAGGCCCCTCTGCAGTAGCAGGGGCCTGTGGCAGCCATCTTGAGTGAGAGAGAGCACCTGCACCTCAGCACTGGCTAGCAGTGGCAAGGTGCCCAGAGACCTAGGTCCAGTAAAAATATGGTGGCAAAAAGGAGGCGAAAAAGGGAAAAAAAATAGGGAAAGACCACCCTAGGGCTGACAGGTCTAACACTCACAATCACTGGATGATGTCATCAGTGATGTATTTGAGATATCATCAGTGATGTCATTTGAGATGTCATCAGTGATGTCACTGACCATGTAATGAGTGATGTAATATGTGAGGTCATAAGCAGTGCATTGCGGGGGCATGAGGTATAGTTAGCTCAGGTAACTATAACTGCTGAATTTCTCTGGTTATATATGAGTGAAATGCCAGCCTAACTACAACGTCCCTGTAACCTTTGTTTTTTTCAGTGAATTTCTAAGGTTATTTTATTTCTATTTCCTAACTATAACGTCTCTGTAACCTTTGGTTTATAGAGAAATTTAAAGTTTTTTTAAAATTCTATTTCATAACTATAACATCCCTGTAACTTTTCATTTTTTCACTGAATTTGTAAGGTTTTTTTAAATTCTATTTCCTAACTATAGCGTCTTTGTAACCTTTGTTTTCTTTGGTGAATTTGTAAGTTTTTTAATATTCTTATTCCTAACTATAACGTCTCTATAACATTTGTTTTTTAAGTGATTTTCTAAGGTTTCTAATATTTTATTAATTAACTTTAATGTTCATATTTCCCTTTTTTTGGTGTACTTGAATAACTTTTCAATTTTTTTTCTATAATTAGATATTGAACATTACATCTGCATGGCACACCACTTATTGTTGTATTTGTCATCTATTTATTTAAAAAGTACATTAATGATCTTATTTTAAGAAATTTTTGTTTTTTGCGGCAACGTCGCAATCATTGCGGACACACTGCGAACACCGCGAGTTTTTGACAAAGTGTAAAACACATATATAGACATATTTTATATAAAGTTTGAGTCTAGCTGTTTAGTAAGATATTAATTTAACTTTCCCCTTTGTATTCGTTTGTCGAAAAAACAACATCAAAAATGCATTTTCCTTGTTCACGGCAACACCAGACGTCGCGATGACGTAAGTAGTTGCGAATACCGCCTGTTTTTGACAAAGTGTTAAACACATATATAGACATATTTGCATAATGTTTGACTCTACTTGTTTAGTAACATATAGGTTTAACCTAATTTTCTCTACGCATTTTTCAAAAAGAGCAGGTTTCAAAAATAACTTTCCGTCGTCACCTGGCTCCCCTGTTTTTGCACTGCTGGTTCAACCATAACATCCCGGAATCGTGGAAAGGTGCCATTATCCATCCCATCTATAAAGGTGGCAGGAGAAACGACCCTAAAAACTACAGGATGATAGCTCTTCTCGATGTTGAATCTAAATACTATGCCAGTATTTTATTGGAAGAGCTGTCGTCCTGGGTAGAAACAAAAAGCGCCTCCCTTATAACCAGACCGGCTTCGTGGCCAAGTCAGGAACTATAAGCAACCTACTTGCACTATTCGTGTTGATGGAAAAAGCAGCTGTACAAAGTATGCAACTCCACTGCTGCTTTGTCGCCTTTAAAGCAGCCTTCAACCGGGTGGCGCGGGGCTACCTATGGCAAAAATTACAGAACTGGGGAATACCGCCGGCCCTTTTAAAAGCCATAATTCAACTCCACTCAAACACCTGGATTCGAATAAAGCTGGGAGAGGATTCCCACGTCTCAAGGAAAATACAGACCACAAGTGGAGTCAAACAAGGTTGCGTGTTGGCTCCTCTCCTTTGTAACCTCTTCATCTTGGACCTTTCTCACTTACTGGGCAAAGTTAATTTCCACCCCCCTCAAATAGACGGAACTCGTACCAGCAACTTGCTATACGTAGATGACCTTGTGTTACTTAGTCACACAAGGGTCGGTCTACAGAGACTACTTGACCAGCTGCTCCCCTACACAATAAATAACTCCTTCGAATTAAATCTATCAAAAACAATCACTTTCGGGAAGCGGAAGCAGCAGAGAGGTGGGTGGTATTTTGACGGCAAAAACATTGAAGCAGTATCTTTTTACAAATACTTGGGGATTTTCCTGAATTCTAGAGGAACTTTTTTGAAGCAAAAAGAGGTGGGCAGCGCTAAATCCCTGTCACTCAAGGCTGCCTCAGTGAAGCTTGTGAAACAGCTACTCGGCCCAAGCCTAACCCCATTGTTAACGGTAATGAAGGCAAAGATTACTAATTCCCTATCATACAGGCACGAGATCATGTTGGGGACTAATAGCATCACATTGAATAAATTAAAAACAAAAATCTTCAAACGAGCATGGCGCTTGCCAAGATCTTCATCACTAGCTCAAGTCAGGCTGAACTTGGCCTATTAGATCATCATGGTGTCGAGGCCGGTGCTTTTTCAAGCTCTGTAACAGACTGCGCAACTTTTGGGAAGGCAGCCTGGAGGCAAGACTCTGGAAATAAATATTAATCAGCCAAATCAGCCAAAAACACCGACGCCACCTAGAACACTCCCTGCAGATACTTGGGAATACTGGGGAACAAATCCATCCCAGCAGGCGTTAAAATCTGTCATCAAGAGAAGAGTCCGGCTCTGGTCTTTTCATTCTGACAGGGCTAAATTGTCCAGAAGGAAACATGCCTGGGCGGTTATTTCTGACTTCAAACCGGCGGTCGAATCATACTACCTATCAAGCACGTATGCACTTTTTTGGAAGCTAAAGTTTGTGGCACTTAGGATGGGGGAATGGCCTTTCTTAAAGTACTCACCTAAATGGCAAGGCCCCAGAGTTACCATCGAATGTAGGGAGAGCGGCTATCATTCTGAAGCAACGGAGCACATAGTCTGTGCATGCCCCACATTGCTAAATGACAGAAGGACCTTGCTGCGGGGTGAATGGAACAAACTCGGATTGCGAACATGCTGACAGGCTATAATATCTGCTATGAACTCAGAAAATACGATGCTCAACATCCGGTTTACTAAATTTTTGTCCAGAGCGGCCAAAAAACTTGGGAATAACAGGGCCACAAATTCCTTTGTCCCTTGCAGCACCATCATGCCGCCCCTGGATCTATTTACGAACCCTTTGATCATCCTGTGGAGTTTATTTGAATACTGCCTTTTTCCCCAATTTTAATTACTCACAAGCTCTTACCTTAGAACTTTTTAGAACATTTACGCCCAACTTGTTCCTTGCCTGACTTTAAAAACGATGCTACAGCCTTTTGACATCCGAGGTTCCGGACATTATCGCCTATTAATCAATTTTGGGACATTTTATTTTAACACTTCCTTTCCAACAATCCGTCTTTTAAACTTTTTGTATACATGAAATATACGTTTTAAATGTTTTTTTTTTTAATGGTTTTAAGCAATCAAACAAAGATCAATTGAATTGAATAAAAAAAAAAAGAAAAAAAGCATAGCTTGGGATTTTTTCACTATTCCATCTGGTGAATCGAAGACCACAGCTAAATTTGTTGTGGTGCAGCATATGTGAGAAGACATTATCTCGGGCACAGCAAAAAAATATTCATGTGGTACAGCAAGCTTGTTGTGCCACTTGAAAACTAACCCTGGCTGTAGTGGGCGTAGATGGGCTACGCGGAGGTCCACGGAGTTCCAAACAAACTCTGTGGAACTCCGTGGAGCTCCGCTACGCCTCCCGCCTCCACCCCCTATTAAGAAGTAAGTTTACAGGAATTAAAAATGAACGTAAAACCACTTACCTCTTTATTGCGGCGTCCCTGGGTTGCCCTCTTCCTCGCCGTACCGGTAATGCTTAAAAAAACTGCGTGGGCGCACGCGCATGCGCAGTTTTCTTAAGCATTACCGGTACGGCGAGGAAGAGGAGGAGGGCAGCCCGGGGACGCAGCAGTAAAGAGGTAAGTGGTTTTAACTTTATTTTTAATTGCTGTAAACTTACTTCTTAATAGGGGGGCGGAGGCAGGGGCTGGCCAACTCCGCTCTGCTGTGGAGTGTGCGGAGGTCTCTGCCCGGGCCTATTGAAAGCATACCACAAGAAGCAACTTAAAATTGCACAGAGAGAGAGAGAAGGAGAGGGATCATCAGCCTCCAGACCTCCAGCACATGCTCCTGGTGACAAAGTTCCAGCTGAAGTGGAGAGAAGATGCAGTGAACTTTCACCAGAACTAAAGCGTTTTGCTACCTTCTGCATGGACTGTAACACCATCGTAACAGGGGGAGCAGTCTGTGGATGTTATTTTGCAGAATGTGAATAACCATACTTGTTAATTTTTTTCCCTTTTTTATTGCAGCCCTTCAACTACAATTTTTTAGTCAGTGGTCACAATTACGTTGTTTTCATTGCCATTTTTTTTTTTTTAAACTACAAAAATAGTAAAAAATGAAGAAAAACAAAAACAAAAAAAACAAAATCAGTTCTGAAAAAAGAGGTTCTTTTCAGAACCACCTTTTCTGGTTAAAAAAAGATATGTTGAATGAATGAATGAGTGCATGAGCAGTGCATGGATGTTAGAATGAGTACATGGGTTGGTGCAAGGATGATTGAATGAGAGCAAAAGTGGTGTGTGGATGTTAGAATGAGTGCAAGAGTGGTGCCTGGGTGATTCTATAAGTGCGTGGGTAGTGGCTGGGTTATTGTATGACTGCATGGCTTGTACCTGGATGATTGGATGAGTGCATAGAAACTGTCTTGGAAATTAGATGAGTGCATGGGTAGTGTCTGAGTGTTTGGATGAGTGCATTGGTAGTGCCTGGGTGATTGGATGAGTGCATAGGTAGTGCCTGGGTGAATGGATGAGTGCATGAGAAGTGCATGGGTGATTGTATGAGTTCATGGGTAATGCCTGGGTGATTGAATGAGTGCATGGGTAGTGCTTCTGTAATTGGATGTGTGCATGGGTAGTGGTTGGGTGATTAGGTTAGTGCCTGAGTAATGATTGGATGTGTGCATGGGTAGTGCCTGGGTGAATGGATGAGTGCATGGGTAGTGCCTGGGTGACTGTATGACTGCAAGTGTAGTGCCTGAGTGAATGGATGAGTACAAGTGAAGTCCCTTTGTGAATAAATGAGTACAAGTGCCTGGGTGATTGCATAACTGCATGGGTAGTGCTGGAGTGAATGGATGACTCTATATGTTCCGCCTAGGTGATTGGATGAGTGCCTGAGTAGTGGGTGGGAGATTGGATGAGTGCAAGTGCAGTGCCTGGGTTAGTGGATTAGTGCAACTGTAGTGCCTGGGTGAATGCATGACTGCAGGTGTAGTGCCTGGGTGATTAGATGAGTTCATGGGTTGAGCCAGGATGATTCCCTCAGTATTGCCTGGGTGACTTGTTATGTTAATGGATTTTGTAAAGCGCGACAGCTGCCCCAGCAAAGAGGCGTCCCGGCGCTGACAGCAGTGAGTTGGACAAGATCAGGGAGGGGCCCCAGGGAAGGCCTACGGAGTGGGAAAGAGAAAGGTTTTTATGGCCTTCCTGAATTCTAGGTAATTGTTAAGCCCACGAATGTGGGCAGGCAGCGTGTTCCAAAGGATGGCCGCTCTGTTCCGGAAAGAGCGACCTCCGGAGCGAACCCTCCTAACCCGGGGAACCACCACCAGGTGTTGTCCCATGGAACGGAGCTGGCAGGGGGGGCATAAGGTAAAAGCAGGTTGGCCAAAATACCAGGAGAGGCAGATTTCAGGGCTTTGAAGGCTATACAATGCAAGTGTACTGCCGGAGTGAATGGATGACTATAAGTACAGTGAGTGGGTGAATGGATGAGTGCATGGGTGATTTTTATCAGTGCAAGTGCAGTGCCTGGATGATTGATGAGTGCAAGGGTAGTGCTTGGGTGAATGAATGAGTGCAAGTGCAGTGCCTGGGTGAATGAATGAGTGCAAGTGCAGTACCTCAGTGATTTCATGAGTGCATGGGTAGTGCCTGAGTGAATGGATGACTCCATGGGTCAAGTCAAGTCAAGTCAAAAATAAAGTTTATTTAGACCATTGGTCTTTAAACCACATAAACATATACATTTTATATAAAAATTCTAAAACAATAGAGATTCATCTTCTTATGCCAATCTAAAATCAAAATTTCCGTGGATTACACTCCTTTTTATCTAAAAACTTCATTCCTGATAGTTTTTGCGAGCAAGGTACATACAAATCCAAATATTACTAAAAATCCTATTATATTTTTTTTTTTTTTTTAAACAATAAAATTTCATTAAGATCTCAGTTCTCATACCTTCAAGTAGGATTACAAACAGGCGATTTCCTTTTCCATAGGGGACCTATTTACAGCCTGCATATACTTTCCAATGGCTATTACAGTATTGAGATTTTCCATATCAGTGAGAAGCTCCCATGCTTGAGTACGTGACCTAACATCATATTTTAAAAAGATTGGACGTACAAACAGTTTGCGCTGGTTTAAAAAATGTTGACAATCCAATAAAATATGTAAAATATTACATTTCGTACCAATCTTACACGTACATTTACCATCAGGTCGCATCAATCCTGATTTGATTTTACTATTTGACAAGGCCGGGTTAATACCAATTCTCATCCTTAAAACTTCCATTCTCAGCCATTGGTTCGGTAATGTGTCTAGATAGGGGTAACTGATTCCTTTCTCCCAGCTATTTCTCATAAACTTTACAGAGTCTTTCTTACTCAGGTACTCCCTATCTATCCCTCTAGACATTTCCTTCCCTAACAATTTAAGTACACTCTTTGTTTCAACAATTTGCAAGGTCTGCGGGTCAATGTTTGCATTCAAGTGTTCACAGATGGTCTGGAGTTTCATTCTTGTAGCTTTGGCCCATTTTAATTCACTGAGCTGAATCTCCTTCATACACCATTGGGACACTTTCGTAACCTCCCCCGTTCCCAAGCGTTTCCAAAATCTAAGTAAACCTATTTGCACCTGGACATTCCTCAGCCCGACGCTCTTCAACGTCTACATGGCTCCACTCGCCCCCATCGTCAGAACCTACGGACTCAACATCGTGTCATACACAGACGACACCCAGCTCATCCTCTCCCTATCCAACGAGCCCAACACCGCCAGACGCAACTTTCGAGAAGGCATGGAAGCCGTCGCCAAATGGATGAAAAACAGCTGCCTACAACTAAACACCAACAAAACAGAAGTACTCATCATGGGCCCAAACCCCGATGCCTGGAGCGACACCTGGTGGCCCCCCGCCCTCGGAAACCCGCCAACCCCCACGGACCACGCACGCAACCTGGGAATCATCCTGGACTCCGAGCTCAAAATGGACTGCCAGATCAACTCTGTCTCGTCTTCCTGCTTCCACACCCTCCGCCTCCTTCGTAAGACCTTCAAATGGATCCCCTCGAACACCGAAAGACCGTCACTCACGCCCTGGTCACCAGCAGACTCGACTACGGCAACGCACTCTACGCCGGAATAAACAAAAACCTCACCCGCAAGCTACAGAACATCCAGAACGCCGCCGCAAGACTGTCCTCAACCTGCCAAAACACTGCCACATCTCCCAGCACCTGCGCACACTCCACTGGCTCCCTGTCGAGGCAAGAATCACCTTCAAGATGCTCACCCACGCACACAAGGCCCTTCACGGCACCGGACCAGCATACCTGAACAGCCGACTCAAATTCCACGCACCCCAAAGGACCCTACGATCAGCCCAGCTCTCCTACGCCGTGGTCCCCCCCACCAGAAAGACCAAATCGGGAGGCCGCTCCTTCTCCTTCCTCGCGGCCAAAGCATGGAACGCCCTTCCGCTCCACCTCAGACAGACAACATCGCTCCCCATCTTCGCAAGAAACCTCAAAACCTGGCTCTTCGACAGACCCCCTCCTTGATGGATGGAACCTGCACCCCCCCCCAGCGCCTTGAGACCCTTACGGGTGAGTAGTCGCGCTTTAACAAACCCCTGATTGATTGATTGATTGACATTCCATGCGGTCAGTCCTAGCTCCAATCTAATTGCCTCGATTATTGAGGAGCTAGGGAGGGACAATAATGATTTTAGACATTTCCCTTCATCCTTATCCCAGGACCTTTTGCCATCTATGCAAAGAATTTCAGCTCCATATTGGAATTGCGGGGGGATCATTGCGTTATAGGCCGTTAACAACGGTCTATGGGACATATCACCATAACTGCGATTGAATTTTTTCAGCCCACATACCGCTAATTGAGCTTTTACTTTCTGTGCCTCCAAATGCGTGCCCCACTTTAAGGAATTAACAAACCATATTCCAAGGTATTTGTATTCATTTACGATATCTAATTTGGTTTGTCCCAAATACCAATTAAACTTCGTATTCCTCTTCCCAAAGCACAGGATTTTCGTTTTGTCCATATTTACTGTAAGTCGCTTTGCCGTACAGTATGAGCTAAAGACGTTTAGCTTCCTTTGTAGACCCATCTCAGTTTGGTCTAGGATTACTAAATCGTCGGCATACAGCAGACAGGACAAATGCTTCCCATTCACTTTTGGGCTGGCACCTCTGGCAGACCCCAAGATAGAAGGCAGATCTGCCAGAAATATGGCAAAGAGAAGCAGAGCCAGAACACAGCCCTGTCTGAGGCCATTGTTTATCACTACTTCAGGTGTTAGGCCCCCTGACATGTCTTTAATAACCTGTGCCCAATTCTGGCTGTGCAACTCCTGTATTACCAATAGGAGATCCTCAGGGGCCTCATAGTTTCTCAGGGTCTCCCACAAGCACTCCCTGTCCACCAAATCAAAGGCTGCGCGGAAATCCACGAAGCAGCAATACAGCTTACCTTGCTGCTCCAAGGACTTTCGGGCCACTACCCAAAGGGCAAAGCAGTGATCAACAGTAGAATGTCCCTCCTTGAATCCTCCCTGTCCCACTGGCACAATCGACCGCCGCTCCACCCACTCCTTCAATCTGCCCAGGATTATTTTGGAGAATACCTTCTCTCCTATATCCAACAAATTGATCAATCTGTAGTTCTTTGGAACCTTCCTATCACCCTTTTTGTGTAGTGGTCTAATAACCGCCCCTCTCCAGGATTTTGGGATATGGCCTGAGTCTAAAATAGCAATGAACATATGGGATAGGAATTCTGCCCACCAGTCTATTTGTGTTTTAATTATAATGGCAGGTAGATTATCGGCCCCTGCTGCGCGAGATAAGTTTCGCTTCTTAATAGTTTCTTTTACTTTTCTACCGTAAAAGCTGATTTTAAATCTTCTATGGACCCTGTCCAATTAGGTTTTTCCTTAATTATTTCCGGTACTCTGATCGCCTCATATAGTTTTCCTAAATAATTTACCCATGCAGCCTCCTCCACAACACAGCTCATGTTTCTAGGGGTCCTACTTGAAGCGTCCTGTATCAACCTCCAAAACCCTTTAACATTTTTAGTTTCTATTGTCTCTAGCAGGTTTTCCCAACATTTTTCTTTAAAAATCCTTTTATGCTTCCTTACTAGAATTTTATATTCTTTCTTTAAGTTATTCAGAATAACTAGGCTTGCCTGGTCGTAACTTATCCTCAGGTGTCTTTCTATTTTCCGTATAGTCCTTTTTTATTCTGACATGCTAAATCAAACCACCTGGATTGCCTTCCTTGCCTGGATTGCGTGTTTACCTTATCATGTTTCCTATTTTTAAGTGAACTCTAAGGCATTGCACGGCCTGTTCTATTTTTCCCACAAACCATGCTACCTTCTGGCCTTTAGCACAATCCATCTTTAGATTTTGTTGGAAACTTGCTAATTTCTCTACGTACTCTTCTGTCAATTTTGTAGTCAAGCGTTTGGAGTATACCAATTTTTGGGTAAGAACTCTTTCACGATGGCATGTTGGCCCCCTTAGCAATTCACAATACAAAGCAGGTAGTGCCTGGGTGACTGTATGACTGCAAGTGTAGTGCCTGAGTGAATGGATGAGTACAAGTGAAGTCCCTTTGTGAATAAATGAGTACAAGTGCCTGGGTGATTGCATAACTGCATGGGTAGTGCTGGAGTGAATGGATGACTCTATATGTACCACCTAGGTGATTGGATGAGTGCATGAGTAGTGGGTGGGAGATTGGATGAGTGCAAGTTCAGTGCCTGGGTGAGTGGATTAGTGCAACTGTAGTGCCTGGGTGAATGCATGACTGCAGGTGTAGTGCCTGGGTGTTTAGATGAGTTCATGGGTTGAGCCAGGATGATTCCCTCAGTATTGCCTGGGTGACTTAATGAATGCAAGTGTACTGCCTGAGTGAATGGATGACTATAAGTGCAGTGAGTGGGTGAATGGATGAGTGCATGGGTGATTTTTATCAGTGCAAGTGCAGTGCCTGGATGATTGATGAGTGCAAGGGTAGTGCTTGGGTGAATGAATGAGTGCAAGTACAGTGCCTAGGTGAATGAATGAGTGCAAGTGCAGTACCTCAGTGATTGCATGAGTGCATGGGTAGTGCCTGAGTGAATGGATGACTCCATGGGTCCCAGCAGGGTCATTGAATGACTGCAAGTGTAGTGTCTGGGTGACTTAATGAGTGCAAGTGTACTGCCTGGGTGAATGGATGACTGTAACTGCAGTTTATGGGTGAATGGGTGAGTGCATGGGTAGTGCCTGGGTGATTGTATCAGTGCAAGTGCAGTGCCTGGATGATTGCAAGTACAGTGCCTGGGTGAATGGATGAGTGAAAGTGCAGTGCCTGAATGAATAAAGGAGTGCAAGTGCAGTGCCTGGATGATTGCATGACTGCATAGGTAGTGCCTGGGTGATTGGATATGTGCATGGGTAGTGGCTATTTGATTGTATGAGTGCAGTGCCTGGATGATTAGCTGAGTGCAAGTGCAGTGCCTGGATGAGTGCAAATGCAGAGCCTGGGTGAATGGATGAGTGCAAGTGAAGTGACTGGAGGAATGGATGAGTGCAAGCACAGTGCATGGGTAAATGAATGAGTACAAGTGCAGTGCCTGGGTGATTGCATGACTGCATGATTAGTGCCTGAGTGAATAGATGAGTGGAGGGGTAATGCCTGAGTGATTGTATGAGTGTAAGTGCAGTGCCTGGTGGAATGAATGAGTGCAACTGCAGTGCCGGGGTGAAAAGATAACTGCAAGTACAGTGCCTGGGTGAATGAATGAGTGCAAGTGCAATGCTTGGGTGATTGCATGAGTGCATGGGTAGTGCCTGAATCAATGGAAGACTCCATGGGTACCACCTGGGTGATTGTATGGCTGCAAGTGTAGTGCCTGGGTGAATTGATGAGTGCAAGTGCAGTGCCTGGGTGAGTGGATGAGTGCAAGTGTAGTGCCTGGGTGAATGCATGAGTGCTACTGTAGTGCCTGGGTGATTAGATGAGTGCATGGGTAGTGCCTGGGCGACTGGCTAAGTGCATGAGTAGTGTCTGGGCGTTTGGATGAGTGTACGGGTAGTGTTGGGTGATTGTATGAGCAAATCCGCAGTGCCTGGGTGTTTGGATAAGTGCAAAGGTAGTGTGTGTGGGTGATTAGTTTAGTATATGGGTACTACCTGGTTCATTGCATGACTACAAGTGTAGTTACTGGATGATGGAATGAGTATATGAGTAGTGATTCAATGAATCCATCACTAGATTAGTGATTTCACTTACACAATATATCCCGATCTGCAACCACTGTGAAAAAATATAAACAAAGAAAAATGTATTAGGATTTGACTTTCAACATTAGGCAACCAAAACAAGAAACAATATGTTTCCTCCAAAACTTTAATACAACATAGTAAAATGTTTTACTGTGTTTTACTGTTTTCAGCTTTCATACTTCTTCACTTTCAACAGTGGTCTGTATGAAGCATCATTATCAAACAGAGGGAAAAATCAATCAATGATTGTAAAAAAAAGCAAATGTGCACAGTGCATCATTACAAATATGTGATACTATGCATTCTACTCACTGCAACTTTGTTAATAGTGGCTTGATGACAAGTTACTACCTTAATGAAAGCAACTATATATTAAAATAGTTTCTGATATTTTTATATCTGGCACAAAATGTCCAACAATTATGAAACACACTTCATTTTTGGATAACAATTTTGTAAACATCATCCCTGTTAGGCCAAATGATGTCTAAAATGTCCTTGGTCAATGTACGAAAAACATAACACACAGTACTACGTGGAAGTTGCTATACCAGAAACAAAAGGGGGCATTTTTTAGTGGTTAAGAGACTTCTTAGATGCAACTTATGGCTGCTGGTATTATAGTATCTCCTTTTAGTTTTTATCTGTAGTAACAGAATGTAGTCCTGTAATGTTTTATAAATTCCTTCCCCGCAGTTAAAAAGAGTCTTTCATTTCTAACAGCTTGCTGTAGACAATACCCCTAATAGGCCAAATAATGTCTCAAAACAAACAATCCACATACATGTCAACACAATACCACATTTTGTTATCCTAAATTATCCTTAGAACTTTGGTTCTAGAAATAGCAGATATGAGTTTGGTAACTTTTTAGGTAGTCTTGATTTGAATGCCATTGCACTCTGTCCATCCTGTTTGACATCTTAAATATATTGTGTAATTTCCAGAGGTTATATTAACTCCTTTATGAAATATGATTGCTATAGTTGTGAAAGTTCTTTTGAAATGAAAATTTGTCCAGCTACAAAGTGTGTAATTTCAGTTTCTAATTTAGTACCATCCACTCTGCATCATTGTAGCAAGATTATGACATCTTTGCCATACCTTTGTAGTAACAACATAGGCCTAAGTTCTGATCTGCAGTTTGGACCGGTCATATCTTGATGGACACTTTTGGTTAAATTTTCAAAAGCCACAGAATTACAATTTGGTAACGTCAAGCAGAGGAATCGTTCCAAATTGATTTCAGTGCTAGAGGTGAATTTACAATCTTCACAGTTATGGTTCCATTTATAAGTTAAACCAAGTAATTCATTGATATTCACATCTTTTTCCTCTAATAGTCCTAGCATTACCATTAAAAATTCTAGAGCATCTTGCTGAAGATTTTGAGAAAACACTATTGACCCAATACACTCATTTGTAAGTTTTCTTATTCCAGAAGCAGAATGTATAACAGGTCTGTAATTCTTAATTCTTCAAGTAAACTACATAGTTGTGAAGACATTCTTTTATCCACTTTTTCTTTAATAGAATTTGTAAAATGAGGCAACTGGTACAGTCCATTTAACACTACATTTGCATAACGGTTCACTCAAGATTTCTTATCAAAGTGATAGCCCTCCATTTTCACATTGTGTTGTAATTTTCGTTTCATAGGTCCGTGTCATTTTTCTTTTTGCTTGTCTTTCTGTTTAGTTCTGACAGTCTGCTTTGATATTTTCCACTTTGGACACATTATCGTTTTTTTGAAACACAGAATACTGTTCCAAACTTTGTGACTATGTGGAGCACCTCTGGCTTGGTATTCTTTACACCCCAAAAAATCAGTCACTTCACCGAGAGGTGGATTAGTTTTATTACAGATAAAAGACATCATGGCTTGATATCTGTGGTTAAAATATCTGCAAACGTTTGCAGGGTCCAATGAGCAGAGTTCTCCTGGTGTCCGTAGATCAATGTCTTATATATTTGAATTTGCCTCTTGCAAGAATTGAAGCAGGTCATCCCATGCATACTAAGCACAACTGAGTGTTGCAAACCATGTAAGTACGAGAGGCAAGATGGCGTGTGGTTAGCTGCTCCGTTCCCGCTATCCTCCCTGAATGGATTGGCGTATCGGTCAGCGGCTGGTTGGACTGGTCACCCGAAGGTTGGAGTCAGCGTGCGATACTGTGGACGTCCTTCTCCGGCTGATTGAACTGCGGCTAACAGAGATGTGTGTGTGCCGCGAAAGAGCCGGACCTTCCCGACGGACGCAGAGGAAAATTTCACGGACCATGGCTGCAAGGAGTGGCAAAGCTGTAAAGGCTCGCGTGGGAGTCGGTGGCTCTACGGGTGGCGGCTCAGCACCCATGGCACCCGCGGCATTACCCGGCATGAACGAGGCAAACGGGAGCGGGAGCACCGGTGAAATCAAACAACGGACCGCGACGGGCAGAGGAGCCAAGAAAGACCAAGGAACTAGGAAAATACTGGGGAAACCAGGTCGGCGGGCTGAGGATGACCCTGCGCAGCCCACTCTCACCGTGATGTTTGGGAATCGGCCTGCACCAGAGACTACAAGTAAGGAGCGGTCTGAGTCAATATCTGGGATAGAGAGTGTGCACTGTGGGGAGGTGAGCACTGAAGAAACAGGCCTGAAAGGAACCAACCTATCTACGGAGATTCCGCCCCTGGCCCAGAGGAGGGTGTAAGTGCTGCCGGCAACGTAGAGAGAGCTAATGACCACCAAGATGGTATAAATTTAATAAATAAAAATGAAGACAAAATAGCCACCCCAAATCGTGAAATGCTGCCGCAAAAGCCTGCAAGTGATCAGGGCTTGAAAGAAAATCTGGGAAATAAAGGAGTGGTGAGAGTGTGGCATCAGAACAGAGAGGAGTCTTCGCCCGACGGGGTAGGGGATAAATTCTTCTCTCTCACTGACGAATCCGATCCCTCTGGAAAAGACGACATCTCCTCGAACAGTAGCGAAGGGGGCCTGGAAACAGATGACTCCGCATCAGGGGACCACCTACAAACAATTCAGAGGAAAAAGAGTCTAGGAGGCCATAGAAGGAAAGAAGGCCAGAGATGGCAAGTGGGGAGACAACTCAAGTGGGACTATTCTGATACGGAAACATTTTAGGCCGAGGAGGCAATGGAGGGTGCGAATGAGATGGCTGAGCCTTCACTATCTACAATTCTAAGCTCAATCCAGCAGATGCAGGAGGAAGTAAGGGCGGATGGTCGCAGGGCCACAATTGCCAATAAAAAAGTACAAGCCGGAATCAGGAAATTAAATAAAACATGTGGGGATTTCGCGGAAAAGCTGACAATGGTGGAAACACGGATGGAGGCTCTCGAAGGGGAAGTTGAGGTACTAAAGGAACAGAACGCAGGACAGAGTGGAACTATGCCCGATGTTATGCTCAAGCTCGAGGAGCAAGAAAATAGACAGAGGAGAAATAACCTGCGATTTTTGGGGGTCCCGGAAGGGGCGGAGGGCAGCAACCCGAGACTATATATCGTGAACTTGCTGAAGAATACTTTTCCGGATCAAGTCCAATTGGACTGGAACAATGAGATACAAAGAGCCCACCGAGTACCCCTAATGATGAGGAAGCAGCCCCAAAACCGACCAAGGGCCTTTTTAGTGTTTTTGGTAACTTCCTACTGCGCCAATTGGTGTATGATCAAGCTCGACCTAACTCTCCAAAGACGCATGATGGGGTCTCCTTCTTCACTAAACCAGATTTCGCCCATGCGACGGTGGAACGACGGTGGAGGCTCAGGCAACTGATTACACCTTTTCAGAAAGCAGGGGCTGAGGTGTTCATACAGAACCCGGCCAGGCTCAAAGTAAAATACAGGGGTACTATTCGAGTGTTTGCTACAGAAATTCTGGCCCAGGGGTATCTAAATGAGATTATTAAGTCAGGCAAAGGGGTGGAGAGTACGAAGACGGGAGGCCAGTAAATTCCTGAGGCTATGGCTGAATGGGGAGATGAAAAGCCGCTTGATTATTTTTGGTTTTGTATTTCTAACACAGGGGGATGGCGGGGCAGTTCATCAAACGCACATCATTCAGGCTTCGCCTGATTGCCTAGGTTTTTGGGGGGGAAGGGGGGAGGAGTGCGCTGGGATGGGGGGGAGATGGGGGGAGGGAGAGGGGAGGGAAGGGGTGGACAAAAGGCTGATGAGGAATGGGCACTTGGGTTAGGGAGGACACACGAGGACACAGGTAGGGGAGAAAAAAAAAATGATGAAACAAAACAAGTTCTTACTGTATGGTCTTGCATGGTCTTGACATTAATATATATATATGAATAAATTAAGGATTGGATCATTAAATATCTGTGGGTTGAATGATAGAAAGAAAAGGCAAATGGTCTCGCAAGGGTTGAGATTATTACAAGCTGACATTGTTTGTCTCCAAGAGACCCATGTGGAAGGCAGTCAAAAAGATTTGTTAAAACATTTGGGATATAGTGTTGTAGGAGCAACGTCACAGGGTGCACGTAATCGGGGGTTGCAATTTTAGTCCGAAATAAAATTATCCAGTTCTTAACAGTAAAGGCAGACACAGCTGGGCGGTGGGTCATAGCCAGTTGTAGCACACCCGACCTTCCAAAATTTACGTTATGCTCCCTATATGGGAGCAACATTGATGACCCAGCCTTATTGGAATGGGTCTCAAATGAATTGGCGCATTGGGAACTACCTATAGTGGTGTGCAGTGATTTTAATATCAATCTCTATAGCGACTGGAAATTGGGGGAACCATACACTGGTAAAAAGCCCAAAGTTTATCAGGCTCTATGCAATATGTGTCAGGAGCATGGGTTGTGTGATGTCTGGGGAGAATTAAGACCGCAAGACCATGGGTATACATATTATTCCGCGCCCCATAGGAAACATGTGAGATTGGATTATTTTTTTGTTTCATATACAATTAGACAGAAGAGTACAATCGAAAAAGCACCTAGATATCTTTCCGATCACAGGCCACTAGTGCTGGAGATACAGGGCTGGGCCGATAAGGCAAAACCATGTTCATCATGGTCGTTTGAAAGAGCGTTATTGGTGGATGAGATGTACTTAGAGCATATGAGGAAGTGGATTCCGGATTTTCTGGAAAGGAATCTTGGGTCAGCCGCCCTGAACACAGTATGGGATACATTAAAAGCCGGGGTACGAGGGGAAACAATTCAATTTGCATGGAGGAAAAATAAAATTGAGAAAGCTGAAATGCAGAAACTGCAAAATGGGTTGATGCAAGCCGAATGCAATCTAGTTAAGGTCATACAACAGAAGGGAGATATAGAAACTGCTAGTCTAGGGGTGGCAATAAGCAAATCTTTGATAGGTGAGACACTACTAAAAAAAGCTGTGGATAAGGCTACAACCCACCATGAAGAGATGTATGAATGTAGTGAAAGGGTGGGGCCATTCCTTGCAGTAAGAACAAGGCAGGAAGCTACCCGGAACGAGATAAAGGCAATTAAAGACCCTGTTGAGGGATTGAGAACGAACGCTGGGGAAATCCGAACTGCATTTTGTGCCTTTTATCGGACCCTTTACACAGAAAACCAGGAGGGGTGCGCATGTAGGGCAGAACAAATAGAGCAATATTTAACTTCCCTTGAGGAGGATCTCTTGACGGGAGAAGAAAGGGATCAGTTAGATCAATTATTAGAATGGGAGGAAATTGTAAAAGCTCTTGCTGATTTACCAAAGGGTAAAGCGACGGGGCCAGATCTGATTCCTACCGATTTTTACAAGGTTTTCCATGAGCAGTTAAAGGATACTATGATGGCTTTGTTTGTACAAATAATAGAGGGGCGGATCCACCTGCCTCCTGGGGGATGGCAAAGATCGTAATTTTCCCTAAAAAAATAAACCTATGGATGAGTTAGGGTCTTATCGGCCAATTACCCTTATTAATGGGGATGCGAAGATATACTCTAAAGTGTTGGCCTCTCGCCTGGCATTGGTGATCCACAGTATTGTCTCACAGAAGCAACATGGGTTTGTCCCCGGTAGAAGCACTATTGAGCATGTCCGGAAAATCATTACACTCTTTGATGTGAAACAAGTAGCAGGAGACCCTATGGCCGCTATCTTTCTGGACGCTGAGAAGGCGTTCGATAGGGTCTCCTGGCAATTCTTGTGGGCCACTAGGTCTTGGAAAGGAATTGGCGAGCAGTTTATTCGAGCAGTAAAAGCCCTGTGTAAAGATCCAGAGGCAAAAGTGTTAGTGAATGGGGGTTTAACAGAGGTAATTAAAATAACCAGAGGTACAAGGCAGGGGTGCCCCTGTTCACCCTTATTGTTTGCCATCTATATCGACCCCTTCTTGAAACATCTGGAACATGCACCGAATATTCCCCCTTTATTTGACACCGGCCCCGTAGAAAAAGTTTTAGCTTATGCTGACGATGTTGTGTTAATCACTTCACAACCCGACATGGCTATGAATGCAATTAAAATCGAGGCCCAAAGATTTGGTTCTATATCTGGCTATGCCCTGAATAGGGTTAAAACACAAATAGTTGTGAACAATTTTGCCCCAAGCACTGATAAGAGAGTTGTTAAAAAAACAACATACTTGGGAGTTGTGATTAACGCTGAGATTGATGAGATAGTTAAAGAAAATCTCGAACCATGCGCAGATGAAATGAAAAAATCACTAAAGAGAATGGACAATCTACATCTTACCCTGATTGGACGAGTAAATATAATTAAGATGATTTGTTTCCCTAAGGTTTTATATTTTCTAAGAACAATTCCCCTGATCTTCTCGAGTTTCTGGTTTAAAAAATTTGAGAGCCTCTTTTCACAGTTTATATGGGCCTACACTAAACCCAGAAGGGCGATAAAATTTCTGTACCTATCTAAGGAACGGGGAGGGCTGGCGTTACCCAACCTTAGAATATACTGGTGGGCAGCTTCCATTATGCAGTATATACCACTGTTGAATGCATATCCAGGGGTTGAAAGGTCAAACTGGAGCTATCCATATACTTATGTTAATTCACATGATGTAAGAGGGTGCCTATGGCGCCAGGTGAATTACGGATATTACAAAAGAGTGCGTTTCAAGACTCTCATGGCGGCTTTTAGGGTTTGGTCGGCAGTACGACGGCTGGTAGGACTAGCAAAAGTAAACTATTATACACCATTTGTGCAGAATGTAGAGTTACCCGAGATTTTAAAGGACCAATACTTTCAGAAATGGATAGATTCCGGAATTATACAGGTTGGATGCCTATTTTACATCCGAAGGGTTAAAATCATTTGAGGCAATAAAGGAGGAATTCGCACTATCTAATAGGGATTTTTTTAAATACCTACAGTTGAGGGATTTTCGGTTAAAAAAGGCCGGAGGGATGCCGAAATACGAAAGTTGTGAATTGGTGGAGAAACTAAAACAACCTGAAGTACCAAAGATTGAACAAATGTATGTATTATTAAACACCTTTATGAAAGATGATCTGGGAAAATGTTCAGTAAAGTGGCAAGAGTCGCTGGGAATAACAGATGGTGATTTTCAGGAAGCATATCTTAATTCATTAGAGATTTTAATGCCAGCCAATCTTCAGGCGCAATTTTATAAAACGTGTTTTGAACTATACTATACGCCATATCGGATTGCCAAATGGGGAGAAGGGAAAGGCACGCATTGTCCAAGATGTGCGCTATATAAAGCAGATTCGATACATATGTTCGCCATATGCCGGGAACGCTCCCCGCTCATTCGAGAAATTGAACTCTTCCTACAGGAAAAGCTACAGATACAGGTGGAAATTACTCCTCAGGTAATAATGCTTGGAATACACAATCTGAGTCTAGAAGATGGCGGGGCCTTAATTTGTATAGCCATGGCAGTGTATCGAATTATTATTGCATCAGCATGGATAGACCATAAGCCACCGACCTTTCACCAGTGGTTAGCTCGGTTATTGAAAACTTATAGCCTCGAGAAAGCCATATATGATCGGCGGGGTATTAAAGCTAGAAAGAGAGGAGGGAAAATCTGGGAACACTTCACTACTTGGAGGGAGCAAGTGGAGGAATAGCCCCCTCTTCATCCTTGGATCAAGTATCATGACGATACGAGTTTATAGAAATTGTATATGTACTTTATGCTCTATTTTACCAACTGGGCTGCTAGAAACTGATGTATGGATAAGGGGACAAGTGAAATTATGGTCGAGAATTATAAAAAGCGTATTAAGAACTTAGAAATATATATATTTTTTTTAAATGCACCTTAACAATAAGGCTGTTATAATAAATGTTGTTTTTTTTTTTTTTCCTTTCTCCCTTTGTACATTTGCACATTTGCACATTTGTACTCCGGAACATGGCACTTGCACTTTATCAAATTAAGCTGATATTGCACAAATACGGGGGACTGAACAAAATGAATTCAATAAGATTAATTGTACGCACTAGCATTCTAGAGCAAGAAGAAGGATAGGTTAGGAGGTTAGATAATGGAGTTTTATGTAGTGCTATCCCTTCTTTTGATTTTTACTTGATGATTGGATAAAATATGCATTTTGGGTCTTTTAATTTTGTAGATGATGTGTAAAAAGGCATGGAGTGTAATGTGTAATGTTTAATGCAATATATGCAAAATATGTATACGTAAGTCAAATTAAGAATAATAATTGAATTGTGAGAAGGAAGAGATTTTGTTAAAGAACTACCAAAATAGACAAGAGAAGGATGTTGGATAAAGATGTCTTAGACCTTAGGTTTTAAAAACTCATCAGGTAAAGTGTTTTTGATTGGTGATTGGGGCGGGGGGGGGAAAAACTGTCAAAAAAATGTGTGCGAGTTTTCCTGTAGAAGCTCGAACTGTCTTTGTATAAAATTTGTTTTCTCACGCAATAAAAAATATTATAAAAAAAAAAAAAAAAGGAAACCTTTTAAGTACTCCTAAATTTCTCAACATGCATTTTAGGTCGCCGTGCCCATGATATCAATATTCATTGGTCCCACGTTGACATGCCATTAGATTAATCAATCTGTATTTCAGCTGTTCATCTTTTCCATGAATTATCTCAACAAATTCTCTTGCAGACATATTTTGCAGATTTACTCCCGTTTTCAAAATGTGATTTATGGCATAAGACAATGCAGACAAATCACTTTCAAATAATAGATGAAACATATAAGGGATATATTGACGAAATCTAGGGTCCTCTGAATAAAGTCTAATACATCTGTACTCAGCCGCAGATATTTGTACAGACTGATTATCATACCTACCACCTACTCCAGTAGGAAAGAGATGAGGGAAACAGCGAGCTTCTAAACTTTTTTCCCATACATGTAAGGGAGTTCCTTTTGCTTCTTTTAGTTGATATAGATCAATAGCATCACCAACAATTTCTTTGAATGTAGGCGATGGAAGCTGTAATGTTCATAAATTTCTTCTACTCTGAATTGATCCACTTTTTCTATCAGACCTGTCAATGATGATGTATTGTCTTCCAGATGTGTGATATCTTGAAGAATTTCTGCATTTTTATAATATATGTTATTTTGTACCAGATATGAAGTTGCGTTTTTAACTTTACTAACATCTACTAATTCTTGCCAAATCTTTTTACTCTTGGTCAGGACACCATTCACTAGAATAACAAGTCCCTCTTCCAAACTTCTCTGTACCCCTATAGTTTCGATATTTTCCTTAAAATCTAATGGCAAGTACAAAACTTTACCTTTGAGACCTTTCTGGAGCTCAGTTGGAGGTAATTTCCTGTTTTTGGCTCCATGCGAACTATAGCTTGAAATGGATGTATAGACTGTATTAATATGAGTTCATAAACATTCAAATCTTTAAGTACTTCTGGAACAGGTACTATTTCTAAGTTGTTGAGTACTGCTGTAGTAGGCATTTTGTTTTCCTCTAACTTATTATAGCAGCACTTACATATAACTTGTCGGGTGGACAAGTCAAACCGTTCTTCCACAAATAAGTAAACAGCAAATTCACACCACTTATTATTATTCTCTTTTTCACTTTTAATGTACACATCAACATTACAAGTTTGACTTTTGTAGTGAGTGTGTTGCCAACATATACAAACACAGTTTGGTTTCTCAGAACACATTGTTTTAAAGTTTGTAATCTCTTTTTCAAAATAGCCAACACTAATACCTGTCTCCTGTTCTGCAACTCCTGTTGTTACCAACTCTTCATTTTCCCTACACTCCTGTTCCAGTCCAAAGAAATGGAACTGAGCTTCATCACAAATATTTTCTATCTCTTTACCATGCAAAAGAGCTCTATTCATTTCCCCTAAACGTAGAGGAGCAGTTTTCACCTAGTAAAGCCTCCTAACAAAAGTTCGCATTTTTGAGTGGTGTACACCTAACATTCTGAAAGGAAAACAGTTGGAACACTGCAGTCTTAACCACAGTGTTGTCGTGTAGTTCCTATAGTACCCCTGCAGGACCTGCGGTTTGGATAACATAAACCGTGGGCTTGGTGGCAGATTGGCTCTGTGCACCCCCACCGCGTATGTTTGCCGGATTTGCATTAGCTAGCTCACAGTGCCACTAGAATCTCCTCTTATCGGGGAGAGATTAGTTTCTGGCAACCTTAGATCATGACAACCCAAATTCCTCATAATCGTGGAAACAATGTAATACCTTTCGCTCAGTCACTCATGCTTACTTATTCGGTTTGTCTCAGAGAGTTACACAGAATAAACAGTCTGGGCGTTTCAACAAGTATTTAATGAACAGTTGTTATTCTAGTGTAAAATATATGTGCTGCAGCAATCAGCAGACAATAGCAGAGATATATTATCAGCAGTACGATCAAAGTGAAAGGATAGAACAGTTCTACCATATTTCAATAATCATGAATACATACATGAATATATAAGGCACTATGAAAGTGTGCGTACTCCTACGATGCCTAACTAGATGTACCTGAGTGTACCTAGCATATGTGTAGGTCTAAAAGCCTAAGAGCCAAGAATCCTTCTAGGATTTAGTCGAACCCCCATACCTGAATAGAGAGAGTATGGGACACCGTCCTGGTCTCGAGTTGGACACCCCGCAAGGGCTGTGTTAGACCGCTGTCAGCTGGAGCGAATGCATGCAGGAGCCTCAGCGTCTCTGGTCAGTGTGTCAGCATGGAAGTCTCGGTTCCCTCTGTCTCACCGTGGCAAGATGTGATGTATTTATACCCTAAAGTGTCTTGTCCCTCAGTATGGTTTGTATTGGTCTTTGTTGGACATGAGGAAGACGTCAGGGGTGAACTTTGTACATACATGTTATGCGGGAGATGTAGCTGGTGAATACTCATGCATAATTTATGAGTACAGTGTAAGCCTGTGTTCTGGAATGACCTTGCAGTGTTCTAACCACAGACTAGATAACGTTCATCCCTCAGGGCTAGTTGTGTACTGTAAGGAGCTGATGTAGGTGAAAAATCATGCCTATATTAGGAGCCATGACTATAATAGGGCATATACGAGTATGACCATAATAGGGCATATACGAGTATGACCATAATAGGGCATATACGAGTATGACCATAATAGGGCATATACGAGTATGACCATAATAGGGCATATACCAGTATTTCTACATTATGGCATATATGAACGGGTCTACATTAGGGCCTATATACGAAACATAACAGTGTTCCAACTATGCAAGCTCAACCACGCTTGCCTTAACCATGCTTGCCTTAACCACGCTTGCCTTAACCACGCATATGCCATAACCAGTCATATGCATGGTTAAGGCAGTACGAGGTCTAGCTGCTGGCTGCTGCAAGCAGCAGGGACGGAAGCAGGATGACCTCACCAGGAAAAGAGCTGCAGTAAGGTAAGTGGGGCTGAGCTGGGTAGTTTGTTGGGCTGGTGTAGTTTTCTGGGCTAGGGGTCGGGGTAGTTTTCTGGGCTGGGGGTGTCAGGATAGTTTTCTGGGCTGGGGGTAGTTTTCTGGGCTGGGGGATCGAGGGTAGTTTTCTGGGCTGAGGGTCAGGGTAGTTTTATGGGCTGGGGTTTGGGAATAGTTTTCTGGGCTGGGGTTCGGGGGTAGTTTTCGGGGAAGTGGGGTTCAGGGGTAGTTTTCTGGGCTCGGGGTTCAGGGGTATTTTTCTGGACTGGGGGTTTGGGGCTAGTTTTTAGGGCTGGGGGGTCGGAGGTAGTTTTCAGGGCTGGGAGGTCGGAGGGAGCTTTCAGGACTAGGGGGTCGAGGGTAGTTTTTGGGGCAGGGTGAGGCTCAGAGTAGTTTTCAGGGCTGGGGAGGGTCAGGGTAGTTGTTTTGATTAGGGGTTAGGGTATTAGGCCTAAGGGCAGTGGAAGGGGTTGGGGTAGTTTTAGGGATAGTGCTGGGGTGGGAGGGGGTCGGGTTTGTTAAGGGACATGGTTTTAGGCCTCAGGGCAGGAGAGGGGAATGGGTAGTTGGGGTCATTTTTAGGGTATAGGGGAGGGCGGGGTAGTTTTTAGGGGTCAGGGTAGTTTTTTCAAAATAGGGGTTTGTATTTTAGGACTAGGAGCAGTGGAAGGGGCTGGGGTAGTTTTAGGGACAGCGCAAGGGGGTGAGAGGGGGTCAAGGTATTTGGACCTCAGAGCGGGGATGGGGGAGTTTTTAACTTAGGGGAGGGGGGTCGCAACCTTAGCCATGCATTTCCCATTCATGCCTTTACGTGAAATTACGTGGTAAAGGCATGCGTGGTAAAGGAATGCGTGGTTAAGACACATTCGTGGTTTAGGCTGCGTGGGAGAGGCACGCGTGGTTTAGCCATGGGTGCCCCTATCATACAACCACTCCGAAATGATGGAAGGTGCTTTGGCACACATTCTTTGATGGACACACTAGTGTGTGTTCCTGTATATTAGTATACTTCCTCAGTTTGCATGGATCTAAACCTTGCAAAGCCATAATTTTCTCTTTTAGACTTTTCCTTGAAAAGTTACTCAAGACATTTCTCAATAAATCAATTGATTGCTGTTAAATATTGCAAACATTACTACAATTCCATTTGTATACAGGAGCCTGTCTACACCTTCCTTGCATCTCTTCAGCAATCACTTCTTCTACATTTCTAGGTACCATTACTTCTTTTGGAATGGAAGTACCATTCTTCACTTTATAACAAAGTCCAGATTCATCAACTGCATGCACTAAAGTGTTGTCTTGCAAGTAGCCTTCTTTATCAAAGAAAGGCTCAGCACTCGAAGTATGTATACATTCACCACTAAAAACCGTGCAAAAGTTCATTCTATTCTCAAGTCTTTTCTTTTGGCTTTGTCTTTTCATTGTCAATTGCATTTTGTCTAGTGTTTTCATTCTCTTTAGTATAAAAAAAAAATAGCTTCCTCTTGAGAGCAAACGCCTTATTGACTACACCCTCAACACATCCCTTTTGTCCTACTGCTTCTCTTCTTCTTTTATACTTTTTCAGACTTCTACTTAAATTTTGTATTACTCTACTGCGAAACATTCTAATTCTAATTTACTTAAATTGCTTATGTCTCCTAGTAAAAGTGTCTCCTTTTCTCTTCGGTTTCGGTGTCTTCTTTCCATATATTTGTACACCTTTCTTAGTGCGTCTTATATATTCCTGTGTATTAACTCAATTTTCCACTTTTTTCTAATTGAGCACATACAATTTTAAGAAATGTCTTTGTCCTCTTACCAGCAGTTCTTTTCTCTTCCTGACCCCAGCAGGCCACCCTCCCCGTGATTTTAGCAATTCCTAAGGGGTCGCAAATTGCAACCTACCTCATTAATATTAATGAGGTAGGTCAATTTGTGACACCCTATGAATCACTGTATGAAACTCTTGGAGTTTCATACTTTTGTAATAGCGATTACTTAATTGCGATTCACCGAAAACACAATTAGATAATCACTATTACAAATGTTGATACATGTGGCCCTTAGTGTCTGTCTACTCTACTATGTAGGTATGTCAGATTGAAATGTGGATGGCAGGTTGGATTTATAATTGGGCACATGGGTCTCTAGCACTGCATATAGCTCACTAAAACCTCACAGTAGACGTGTTACTTTTTGCGCATATAGCACCCTTCCCTATCATCTAGCTGTAGCCTACCTTAGTGGTGAGTTATACGTGGTAAAAGAGAAGTTTATGCCTTCACTAGCACTTTTAAATGTTAATGTTGGCCTAGCAGTAAGACTGTATGCACAGGCTCAACTGTAGTAGGTCCAAGATATGATGCAAGATCTACTTCTCTATATGGTAGACTTAAAACTGTCAGTTCTTTAGCAGATATCTGAATGCATGGCTCAGTTCCTATCTGGGGTATGATTACTTGTGTATGTAAGCTTATAAATAAATCATTACCTCTCTGTGTGACATATATGCGTCTCTATATGTGTCTGTAAAGTACTGCATGGATTGCTTCCTCAGTGTGTTAGTGACTATTGGGTTATTGAAGAGTGTGTGCAACTGCCTCCATTAGCGCTAGATACATATCACGTCTGCCTGTCTATATCAATGAATCTTTAGATGCATCTGTCACCATGTCAGTGGGTGCTTTCGTGCCTATCTGCTTTTCTACTAAGATGTGTCAGATTAAACTCTAGGTAACAAGATGGAGGCATATCAGTGTATATGAGCGCATATAGCTGAGTGAATTTTCAGACTACATGTATTACCTTTTAAGGACATACCAGCCTGCCCAAAGGGCTAGCTACAGACTACCTCAGTGGTGACTTATACCTAATAAAAGATCAGTTTATGCCTTGTGGAGCAGTTTAAAAAATGAAAGTTGGACTAGCAGGAAAACTGCATCCAGGCGCTAAACTGTACAACGTCCAAAACATGATGCAACAGCAACTTCTGAGGATGCTACACTTGAAAGTGTCAGTTGATTACCAGATAGATATGTGAATGACTGTCTCAGTGATATCTGGGGCTGTGATTGCATGTGTATATAGGTATGTGTGCAAATGGCTGCCTCTGTTCATAACCTCTTTGTGTGCTTTTCTGTTAAGATGTATCAGATTAAACTGTGAGTGGTAGAGTGGATGTTTAATAAAGCACATGATTTCTTTGACCACATACATCTCTATGAAACTTCAGAATACATATGCTAGCTTGTAAACACACACCAGTCTGCCCTGTGGCCTATCTATAGCCTACCTCAGTGCTGACTTATATCTGGCAAAGATCAGTTTCTTCCTTGTCTAGGAATTTAAAATATGAAGGTTGAACTAGCACTAAAACTACATCCAGAGGCCGAACTGTGCAAGGCCCAAAACATAATGGAAGGGCGACTTCTGTGCATATTATACTTCAAAGTATGACTTCGTTAGCAGATATGTGAAATAATGTCTCAGTCCATATCTGTGGCTGTCACTGCATTTGTCTGTAACTTTGTGTGTAAATGAATACCTCTCTTTGTAAACCTCTATAGTTATCTAAATGTGTCTGTAAGGGGTTACAGGATTTGCCTTGTACATGTGTTAGTATTAGTTTTTTTTAGGTGTGTGTGCAAATGCCTTCATTAGTGCTACATACATAACAGTTCTGCCTGTCTGCATGAGTGAATGTTTAGGTGCTTCTATCAAAGTCTATATGGGTGTTTTAGTATCTGTATGCTTGTGTACTTAGGTATGTCTGATTAAAGCATAGGTGCCATGGTGGATGTATAATTAGGCACATGGGTCTCTAACTGTGTATGTAGCTCATTGAAATTTCAGAGTACATGTGTTAAATTTTAAGCTCATAACTCCCTACGGTACGGCCTAGCAGCACCCTACCGCAGTGGTGAGTTATATGTGCTACAAGAACAGTTTATGCCTCATGGTGTCTGTGCAAGTACCTTCATTAGCAGTACATAAATATGACTTGTGCCTGTCTATATCAGTGCTTCTTTACCGCCTGTCTGCTTTCCTACTAAGGTGTGGATATTTAATAGGGCATATCAGTTTATATGAGCATATATAGCCCAGCCAGTCTTTGAAATACATGTGTTAGCTTTTAAGCACATACCAGACTGGCCTATTTGCAGCCTACCTCACTTTTCACTTCTATCTATTAGAACATCAGTTTATGCCTTGTGTAGGGACATGCATAGCTAAATGAATACCTCCGTTCCTCTATTACAAAATGCAAACCATATTTGCAACTGCTTTTCATACTGCTAGAAATATATGCCTACTTTTTCACTATGTTAGTGAATGTGTAAATGCTTCTGCCAATACATTACTGGGTCAGTAACACCTTATATACTTTTTAAGCATCTATGTCAGTTGCATAATAACTGAAATAGTCTATAAACAGCCTCACATAACAATCTCCACATGATGACTGAGTAACAGAAACTCAAACGGACATCTCTCACTTTTTTAACCATACTTGAAAACATACCTACAGCTTATATCAGAGGTTATCTATATATACCAAAACATACATTGAAAACGTCACAAACAAATTTTACATGCTGCTAGTAACAGTACAAAAGCACACTTTACACTACTAACTGTAATCCATATTTAAACACTGCATGTTTAACTATGCCTAGCAGTGTTATATTACACATCGCACTTAGAATAATAATTAAAGAACATAGCTCACCATCTGTGCACATACAAATCTGCCCTGAAATTATCCAACAACTACACCAAAGAGTACGCAAAGATAGCTGTCACTTTTCACAGATTCATAATTAATGTACACCCACAGTGCAGCTTTCCACATTTAGTAATAGTAACTGTTCTAGTCCTCTTTTATAATGGACCAAATAGGATTACAACTCCCACAAAACAGTGTTTGTAAGCAGAACATCATGTATACACATCTAAAACTATCACATCTTATAATACATAGTTATGTATAAATTTAGCCATTAGCGTACACTCTTTCTTTCTACCACTTACACAATAGAGTAAAGGAGAAGAACTACAATATGCAGATCCATGGAAACATGTTGTAAACTAACCTCAGAGATGCCTAAACTGTGTCTTAGACAACCTATTAATTGCAATATAAAAATATGCATACTATCAGTTATAAACCATCTTATTTTTTATTAAATACTTGTTTTATATAACAAACAGTTTTTTACAATACTATAGAAATATACCTTCTTAATCAATTTTTTTATTTATAAAAAAATGTAATTGACACACAAGAATATTTAGTTCATTGGTAAAATAGCTATTTTTCTCTTATTAGATAGATGCAATACTCCCAGGTTATGTAAAAACTTAGCATAAGAATGGCACACCACTCTCACACAAAGCAACCATAAATTGCAACTTTCTGAACTTTGCATCGCCTGATACTGCAAAAGTCAGCAAATAAAAATATTCCTTTCATATTTCATTGTTGTAACTGCATTTCTGAATGGTTAATGTCTGTTAACTCTTTCACTCCTGTTTTAAGGTAGTTAAAATGCATGCCTGTGTGTCAATATTTGTGACGTAATCGTGATCATCACGATGAATTCGCAAAACAAAAGGGGACTAGGAAAACCTACTTTCCTTTATACTTTTATATTTTATCACTATAATATACTTTATTGGAAAATCCTCACTAGGGAACTTTATCTACCTTATAAAACAATCAACCTAAACCTCTCCAATTTGTAAAAACTGATGCCTGTCTCTTTTATTCATCTTACTGCTGCTTCACTTCAAAATGCTTAGAGTGTGGATTGTAGGACACAGCTATATCTATTGGTCTGGTGAGGCTTCAAGAAAGAAAAGTATTGAAAGGGAGTTGGGTTTTGACCAATGTGTGCATTAATTGGATTGGGCAGAGAGGATTAAAGTCTCAACAATTGCTGCCTTTGGTTAAAAGCATTGTGGATTTACCAGCCCCTGACCTCATGATTGTGCACCGTGGTGGCAATGACCTAGGCACATTGACTGGGGTAGGACTGGAAACCCTAATGAAGGATACCTTTACTGAATTGATGATGCTTCTCCCTCACACTGTCTTGGGGTACTCTAATATGTTCCAAGGGAAAAAATGGAATTGGTCTAATCAATTCTGTCAAAAAATTTACAAAGCCAGGAAACATGTTAATAAAACAGTTTCTGCATTCCTCAGACAACATAACATGGGCTCAATCTATAAAAACAACCTGCGTTTTGAAATGCATGGAATTTATAGAAATGATGGAGTGCACTTTACCGACGAAACTCTAAGTAACCTGAAACTCTGCATCCGTGCTTATGTGTAGCTGTTATATACACACAACCAACACAAAGGCTCTTGTCAGAGCCACCCTAGTGCCCGAAATATTGGTAATTTTTTTATAAAGATCCTTTTTTTTAGTTTTTGGGAATCTTTACGACGACGTCGCGATGGTCATGAATAAGTTGTGAAATCGCAAAACAAACGCAGACATTCAACAGCCACCAGCACATGCAAAAATAATAACTAAAAAAAATGCATTCTAAACATTGCACCACACATATTACTATATACATGGCTGGTTAAAAAACATATTCAAACTCATGTTTTTGTACTAAGTGTCTTTAAAAACCATCTCTAAATCCTATTTTCCAGGTTAACCGCAACAATCGTGTTTTTTTCATAAAGTGTAAAACACATGTATGCACACATATTACAGTATTTTACACACCAGGGGTTTATTACTGTATTCTCTAAAGTCATGCTTTTCTAGTGAGTTTCTATAAAAACCATCTCTAAAAGGTATTTTTCATTTTCACGGTAACGCCCTGAGACGCGATGACGTCAGTACCCGCGACGATCGCACCTTTTTTACTGACTGAAAAACACATATTATAATATTTTGGCACTAGGGGTTTATTACTGTACACTTCAAACACATTTTTTCTTATGAGTTTCTATAAAAACCATCTTTAAAGCTTATTTTCCATTTTTTTAGTAATGCTGGGAGCTGCGATGACGCTGGTACCAGCGACGTTCACGGATACGTTGTGAAAACACAAAGCAACAGCAGGAATTCAATAGCCACCACCACATTAAAAAAGTATAACTTTATAATTCATTTAACCATCACACTAGAAAAATCACTATCTAAATAACTCTATAAAACATTTATCAGTCTCTCAATACCTCTATAACAGTGTGTATTAATGATTCGCTGGATTATGTGAGTGGGTGCATAAGCCTCATAGTGGGTCTGTGACTGGGTATATATGTCTGTGAGTGGGTATGTGAGTAGACTCATGAGTCTTTGAGTGAGTCTGTGCAAGAGTGTTTGAGTGGTAATGTGAATGGGTGTATAAGTGTATGAGTGGGTATGCCAGTGAGTACATGAGTGTGTGGCTGGATCTATGACTGAGTGCATAAGTGTTTGAGTGGGTCTGTGAGTGGGTGTATGAGTCTGACTGGGTCTGTCAGTGGTGCATAAGTCTGTGAGTGGGTGTGTGAATGGGTGTGTGAGTATTTGAGTGGGTCTGTGAGTGGCTGTAATAGTCTCTGAGTGTGTCTGTAACTGGGTACATATGTCTCTGAGTGAGTACGTGAGTGGGTGCATCATTATCTGAGTAGGTTTACGAGTGAGTGCACAAGTCTCTGTATGGATATATGAGTGGGTGCATGAGTCTCTGAGTGGGTATGTAAGTGGGCACATGAGTCTCAGTGAGTCTCTCACTGGGTGTATAAGTCTTTGAGTGGGTATATGAGTAGACACATGAGTCTCTTACTAAGTCTATGAGTGGATGCAACAGTGTTTGAGTGGGTAAGTGAGTGGGTGTATAAAAGTCTGAGTTGGTATGTGAGTGGATGTATGAGTCTTTAAGTGGGTATATGAGTGGGCACATGAGTTTTTGAGTAGGTTTGTGAGTGGGTGTATGAATCTCTGAGTACATATGTGAGTAGGTAGCTAAGTTTCTCAGTGAGTCTCTGACTGGGTGCAAAAGTGTCTGTGTGGGTATGTGAGTGGGTGTATGAGTGTCTGAGTTGGATTGTGAATGGGTGTATGACTGTCTGAATGGGTATGTGAGTGGATATATCAGTTAGTGATTGGATCTATAAGTGGGTGCGTAAGTGTTTGAGTGAAACTCTGACTGGGTGTATAACTCTCAGAGTAACTCTCTCAGTGGGTGCACGAGTGCCTGAGTGGGTCAGTGACTAGGAGCATAGGTCTCTGAGTTGGTATTTAAGTGGGTGCATGAGTCTCTTAGTGAGTATACGACTGGTTGCATGAGCTTTTTTATATGGGTTAGCAAGTCGGTGCATGAGTCTTTAAGTGGATATGTGAGTAGGTGTATAAGTCTCTAAGAGGGTTTGTGACTGGCTGCATGAGTCTTTCAGTAGGTCTATAAGTGGGTGCATAAGCCTCTGAGTGGGTATATGGATGGGCATATGAGTCTTTGAGTGAGTTTGTGAGTGGGTGTATAAGTCTCTGACTGGGTATGTGAGTGGATATGTGAGTGTCTGAGTGGGTATGTGTATGGGTGTATGAGTGTCTGAGTAGGTATGTGAATGGGTACATGAGTCTGTGACTGGATCTATGGGTGGGTGCAAAGGTGTCTGAGTGGGTCTGTCTATCAGTGGGTGTGTTAGTGGAAGCATAAGTATCTCAGTGGGTCTGTGAGTCGGTGCATGAGTGTCTGAGTGGGTCTGTGACAGAGGGTGCATGAGTCTCTCAGTGGGTCTGTGAATGGGTGCATCAATCTCTCATGGGTGTGTGAATGCAAGCATAAGTCTCTCAGTGGGTTGGTGAGTGGGTACGTGAGTGACTGGGTGGGTCTGTGAGTGGGTGTATGAGTCTCTGAGTAGCTCTGTGACTGGGTGTATAAGTCTCTGACTATGCATGTGAGTGGGCGCAAGAATCTCTGAGTGTATCTGTGAGTGGGTACCTGAGCCTCTGAATGCTTAAATGAGTACACTCATGGGTCTCTGAGAGAGTCAGTGAGTGGGTGCATTAGTGTCTGAGTGGGTATGTGATTGGGTGTATGAGTGTCTGAGTGGATATATGAGTAGGTACATGAGTCTGTGACTGTGACCAGCAAGGGTGTGTATATAGATATAGACACTTTTTGTTTTATAGTTCCACAATATTCACAATGACGTTGCGATAGTCACCAAATCCCTGCGACGGGACACGGGAGGCCATGCTGACAGCCGTGGCATCGGCGCAAATATCACGTGTGATTAAAAAAATCTATTTTGGACACATAACTTGTGTCACTAACACCCCCATTTCTCAAACATGGGGTCAGAGTACATCCACCCTGGCCACTTATGTTATATATATATATATATATATATAGCGGTTGCCAGTAGGTAGTTATAGTTAGGACCAAAGTTTCCATAGGAAAAGCATTTTTTGTTTTGCCAATAAGAAATAACTTTGGCACTGCTTGATGAATCTCTACGAAATTTTCACAAAACTTCCCTTTTGGTTCAGCTGCTGTGTTGAAACTGTTGGGGTGATCCGTCAAGCAGAGGCCGAAAAAAAAGGGGTGTTCCAAAACGCATTTTCTCCATGTTATGTCCATGGGGATTTTTCATTTTTTGAACACGTTTACAGCACTAACTTCTGAACTGAATTACACCAAATTTGGCAGAAAGCTAGATTTTGGTCCAGAAAGGGTGCTTTTTTTGTGATTTGGTGTAAATCCATTCAGTAGTTTCCGGGAAATTAAAGTTTTAAAAATAAAGATATCTGGGGTCCTTGCACTGGACTTGCGGATCCTACTAAAATTTGATTGGCTGCCAACACTTCAACAAGGAAGTGTTGGCAGCCATCTTAGGATTCGTCTTGAAGCCGAGTCCCAGAATAAAAGTAAAAAATAAAGAAAAGAGGGCAGGGTAGGAATACCCTGACCCCCGAGATATGGTGGGGGGTCCCACATTGTCCCTGCCGTGTTTGAAAGCATTTCTTTTATTTTGCCATGGACTTGTGAGTAGATCTGCAAATCTGGGGCAATTCTTTTTTTTTAAAGACGTGTGGGCCTGAGAGGGGGGCTCATGGGGACCGCCACCTCCCTGGAGCTGTAATCAATGAAAATGCAGGGGGCCCGCTTGGCCCCCGCAGCCCCGGAGACCGCCACCTCCCCTGGGCAATGAATAGTCTAAATGTGGGGGTCCCCTGGACCCCCCTGCAGCCCTGGAGACTGCCATCTCCCCGGGGCACTGTTGCATACAAATGCGGGAGAGGCCCACTCGGCCCCCTGCTGCACCAGGGGCCACCACCTCACTGGGGCAGATACATTAATTCATTTAAAAAAAACAATGTGGGTAGTCCCTACGCCTCCCCGCAGCCACCTCCCAGGGGACTTCCACCTCCCTGGGGCACAAATACAATAATAAAGGGGGACCGTTGAAGACCCTTGGCCCCAGGGACCACTAACTCCCCAAGGCTTAATTCACAAAGGAAGAGGGCCACGTGCCCCCCCTCCGCAATCCCTACGTGGCCCTGGGGACCATCATCCCCGAGGGCCGGCTCCAGCAATGTCCTAGGGTGCCCGAACCGGGATGTTGTAGTTTGCTATGGCTTGCTCCAGCCAAGCCATAGCAAACCTGCTCTGCTTTCAACAAGCGAGAGCAGGAAATGCTCTTGCTTGTTAAAAGCAGAGCAGTGTTAGACATTGCTTTGGGAATCTAGGGAGCTGCATGTTAGTAGCTCCCTGGATCCCAAAGCAATGCCGGCTCCTGCAGGAGGCGGGGAGCCAGCAGGGACCTCGAGGGCCTGAAGGCTCCCCCGCGGTGTCTAACAAAGTGGCCAGGCACTGGGGGTTTGAGTCTCTGGGGCCGAAGTTGGCCTGGGAGAGGGGCCCCATCCCCTTTTAATTTTTTTTTTATTAGGGCATGGCCCCGGGGATGTGATCCCCGGACTGAAATTGGCCTGGGGAGGGGTGCCACACATCCCCTCTCCCCTTTTTTAAAAAATATATAAAGGCCTGGCCCCAGGGGATGGTGTCCCCGGGGCCAAAATTGGCATTAGGAGGGGGGTCACACGGCCCCCTCCCTGTCGCAGCCTTGGATCCTCAGGGTCGTAAGTTGCTCGTTATGGTCCACCTCTCGATACCACCATGGTCTGACTTAGTATACAGACTCCATGGAGTGATCAAGCGGGGGAAGGGAAGGATGGGGACTGCGAGGAGGGAGACCTGCAAGACAATAACAATCTGGTAATGTACTGGAATACACACAACCTGAATTCTACCATAAGACTACAGATGCTTCATACCCTATCTATGTACCTGTAAAGAAAATGTCCTTCGTATTCTAGTCAGCATATAGGGTTATCATGGCTCCGCACATATCTAAGGAATGAAACAACACGTTTACCATATAATTACGCTGTCTCACTCACACCTCTCTTCTGACTCTCTTGAAGAACCTACCCAAAGATGTGCTGTGCGTGGCCTTACAGGGGTGCAGGGCTGACTTGAGGAATTTCAGGTTCCCCTGTAACAAAACAACACAAAAAGGGCCCCAGGCATAGGCACGCAGACATACGATGCATTAAATACGATGTTCCTTAATTTCAGGAAAGAATCATAATCCAGCTCCACAGTTGTCAAGCTTTTATAATTGAAACAATTGTACCCCACTTCTGATACGTCTCAGAATAATGATTTATAGAACAGATTGTTAGTCATCTGCCTCTATAAACATAGGAGCATTAAAAGAACAAGTTATCAAGTTATACGCTCTCTATCTTCCTTCAGTGCAAAAGAATCCAAAGGAAGATCCGATATAAAGCATTTAACAAAAGGTACTTTAGGAATACCACCGTTCAGATCACGGCTTGGACAAAGTAAATATTGCGATCTCTCAAGTTAGAACACTCCTCAAAGAGAGAACGCCATCGAGGATTTAGGAAAGGCTGCCGCCTCCCTTCTGAACTGAAACTAGAAACAATCAGGCAAACAAAACTCCCTGCTTGTTCTCCAATTTAGAACCAACAGGGTTCCTTCCGCTCTCCCGCAAGAACCCGGTATGAGGTTCAGCCAACGGGACAGCAGCGATATTATTCAGGATACCCACGGTACGCCGCATCCGCTGAGCGACCAGGAAAATAGGAAGCAAAGAGAAGCGGTGCCGTATTGCACCCTTACCAGACCTCAAGGACTCGGCGTCTCAGCGGTAGGAGTAATCGGCACCCGCTGCTTCCTCGGAGGAGAAGAAATAACGCTCTTCCTGAAGCGCGATGACATCATCAACGTGGTCACCGCAGGGAATCATGGGATTTGCAGTTCTAATCCCGTTCGTATGCCTCGTCAGTGTCTTCCCTGATGAAACCTGACACTCCCATGTATAAATAAATCAAATAAAGGCCTGGCCCTGGGGGATGGGATCCCTATGGCAGAATTCGTCCCGAGAGGGGTCTGCGTGTTCGCCTCTCTTTTTTAATAAAATAATAATTAACAATAGGGGCAGTTCCCGCCAGGTGGGGGCAAAGTTGAGATGCCTGCCTGGGAAAGTGTGAGCAGGGTAGGGGCACATTCTCCCGGGCAGGGAACCACAATGTCCGGCGGGAGCAAGGTGGCAGAGGGAAAAATACTACCGATGGCCAATCAGAAAGCTCTACTTTTTTAAGTTGAACTCGCTGGACTCTTGCGAGAGTCTCTTGAACCCAAGCACCCACATATACAAATATCTTTGATGCTTAATTTCTAAGTTTCTTAAGACTACCAAACTCAATTACACCAAATCATAAAATGCACACTTTCTGGACCAAGATCTAGTTTCCTGCTAAATTTGATGTGATTCTGTTTAGTCCCTATAGAAACTGCATGGCGATTTTGCATAACTGGACCCCCTTTTTTCTCAGCCCCCACTTGACGGTTCACCCCAAGACTTTCCATAAAGAAACTAATCAATAAAGAGCACTTTTTTAAAAAGATATGTGAACATTCATCAAATGGCGCCAATGGGATTAAACTTATTGCCAAACCAAAATAGGCTTTTCCTATAAAAACGCAGACAGTATTGTTATATTTCATATAGGTAACCCGATATAGGTCTAGGTAACATCATAACCCTTCGCCTACATTCTCTCCTATACTACATATATAATGGATTTGAAGGACTGACCTTTTACCCAGTTACAATACTACACACAAGTACGTAGGGTTTTTTCCCTGGACACTGGCCTCATAAATTATGCATGAGGATTCTTAGTTTCTTAGAATCACAGCAGGACCATCATCTCCTGCACAATAACTGTGTATAAAGTTCATTCCCGACGTCATCTAAGTCCGACACTGGCACAGCAAGATAGAACCCCTGGGGATACCTTAGGATATATAAACACCACATCTTGCTGGGATAGTCAGAGGAGATCAGGACTTCCCGGCTGACACACTGACGCAAGGCGTTGAGGTTCCTGCATGCAGATACTCCAGCTCGCAGTGGTCTGACATCTCTTGCGGGTTGTTCAGCTCGAGACCAGAACGGGGTCCCGCAGACTCACATCAGGTAATGGGGTTGGCGTTATCCTAGAGGGATTCTTGGCTTTACACCTACTCACATGCTAGGTACACTTAGGTACATCTAGTTGGGGTGCATCGTAGGAGTACGCATTTTATTGCCATGTATTCTATATACTTGCCTGTATTTATGATTTTAGCAAAATGGTAGAAACCTACCACCTGTTTACTTTATTAGTGCTTCTACTCATTTATTTATGCTACTGTCTACTGGTGATTTCAATGCACTTATTTTACGCTAGATTAACGACTGTTCAATAAATACTTATTGAAAACGTCCCAACCGTTTATTCTGTGTATCTCTCTGAGAACAAGTGAGCACGAGTGACTGAGCGAAAAATAAGTTACTGTTTCCACGGTCCTGAGGGAGCAGGGTTGTCATGTTCGATAGTTGCCAAGAACTATTCTCTCCTTGGTAAGAGGAGGTTATAGTGGCATTGCGAGCTAGCTGGTACACAGGCCAACATACCCGGTGGGGGTGTCTGGAATCAGTCTGGACACCAGTCCCGCAGTGTATGTTGTCTAAACGCGCAGATCCTATATAGGTCTTATAGGAACTACACGACAGTATGTCTGTTTTTCAATTTTGTAAGGGCAAAATATTGATTAGACCACACTGAGTCTGCGTTCTGGGTTTTAAGGGAAATATAGTGCAGTACAGTGTATTTTTAATTTTGTACATCTTTTTTTTTTGTAAATCTTTTTATTAACATACATCAGCATCTTAGGTTCAATCCAGAGGAAGTAGCAAAATCTCGCATCAAGGAGACAATAAGTGAAAACAATAATAATAAGACATCATAAGGAAAATCTAAGGGGAGGGGGGATCATCATAATTGACATTACAAGGCGGTTGGCATATATCCCCACAGTAGGAGTTCCACAAGCCCCAAATGCGAGTCCATTTTTTAGGGCAGCCCCTAGCCACATATACTGTCTTTTCCCTGTGCATGCACCAGTCAAGGTCTTTTTTCCAGGCCTCTACTGTGGGTGGGTGGGATGCGCCCCATAACTGTGCAATATTCCTTTTGGTGAGCATTAGACCTAGAGTGACCCATTGCGTCAGAGAAACATTCAAATCTGTCGGCTCCCAAACATTCAAGAGGCACCTGCGGGCTTCAGGGTGGAGGTGTGTGGTCAGTACTGCATTGAGGGTGTCATGTATTTTCCGCCAATAGGGACGAATAAGGTCACATTCCCAAATAATGTGCATAAATGTTCCCACTTGGCCGCATCCCCTTCTACACTCCCCTCCATCAGCTCTCCCCATCTGCACCAGCCGGGGTCCTGTCATGTATATCCTATGAAGGATTTTGAGTTGTACCAGTCTAAGCCGCGCTGGAATAGCAACGACTCTTGGAGAAGATACTGCTTCCTGCCATTCTTCGTCATCCATCTCGACCCCATCCCCTGTCCATCTTTCCCGCAATGCTTGGAGAGGATTTGCCATATTGTTTATCAGTTTTCTATATATCAGGGAGATGGCTTTTTCGAGAAGGTGGCCGTCTAGTACCCTATCTTCCAGTGGGGAAGATTCGGGAAGGGTGGTACCCTGCGGCAGAAGGGATCGCAGTGCGTGTCGGGTCTGTGTGTAGCGAAAGTGTTCTGTGTCAGCAAGATAAAATTGCTGTTGCAGGGTGGTGAATGATTTAATATCAGTTTTATCCCAGAGGTCTTTGATCTGCGAAATTCCAATAAGGTCCCACTTGTCAAACCCTTTTGATTTCCATAGGTTACCCAGCTGTTCTGAGTCCCACAGTGGAGTCGCTAGTGTCAGCCGGCGGTCCCAGCCAAGGCATTTAGCTGCGGCATGCCATACGTGAACTGAATGTTTGGTGGGGCCAGTCAATCTAGAACGTTCAGGTTTGGAATAGAGAGCTCTATTGTAGGTTCCCCCGGGAAGAAGCCATCTGTCCATGGCATAACCAGGATCGTCCGGCCGAGCGTAGAGGCCGTGATTGATGGCTGCTAGATGTGCCGCCCAATAATAGCTTTTGATATCCGGGAGGCTAATGCCTCCGTCATACCAATTCAGGGTAAGTTTGTTCAGGGCAATACGTGGCTTGCCGTCCCACAGCAAGTCCCGCTGAAGGCTCTCTACTTCTTTAAAATAGGACATCGGGACAGGATCCAAAGAATTCTGCAGGGTATACAAAAAACGGGGCAAGGACACCATTTTAAAAAGGGCTGCTTTACCCAGTAGCGAGAGAGGGAAAGACTTCCAGTTATTTATATCCTTCCTCAGCCTGGTCAGGGGCGGAAGTAAGTTCCAAGCATACCGAAGCGATGGGTCTAAGGAGAGGAAAATGCCTAAGTACTTGAAGCCCTCTGTGTTAATTTGTATAGGGCAGCCCTTCGGTGGTATAGTTGGATCTCCCGTAAGGACAAACAACAGGGACTTACTCTAGTTGACGGAGTATCCGGAGTATTTACCAAAAACTGCCAGGATATCCAAGACTGCTATCAGGGACTTTCTTGGGGAGGCCAGATAAAGTAGGATGTCATCCGCATAGAGTGAGATGCGGTCTTCCCACTCCGGGGACCAACGCAGCCCCCTTACAACTGGGTTCCTGCGCACCCACGCTGCCAGTGGCTCCAAAGCCAAGGAAAACAAGAGAGGGGACAGTGGACACCCCTGGCGTGTCCCACAGCTAAGTGCGAAAGTAGCTGACTTTTTGTTGTTGACCACTACCTGCGCCAAAGGCTTGGTGTATAAGAGCTGTACCCATTGGATATATTTCGGGCCAAACCCCATTTTTCCCAATACAGCACAGAGATAGGGCCATTCGATAGTATCAAAGGCCATGGTAGCATCCAGGGAGACTATTATGGCCGGCTCTTGGATCATGGCGACTCTACCCAGTTCCCCATGGACTCTTCGCAAGTTGAGAGCTGTATTACAGTGTGGGATAAAGCCAGATTGGTCTGGGTGGACTAGGTTTCCAATTACTTTGATCAAGCGGTTGGCCAAGAGCTTGGCTAGAATCTTAGGTTCGGCATTCAAGAGAGAAATCGGTCTATACGACAGTCAGTTTTGGGTTTCCCTTCCACGTGAATAGTGACTATGGTGGCAATCCTCTGATCTCTAGGAAGTGTCCCCCTTTCCCTGGATTCTTCAAACATGGACCTCAGATGTGGGGCCAGTTTGTCAGGTCGAAGTGTATATAGCTCGATGGGAAGTCCATTAGGACCGGAGGCCTTCCCTGAATTTAATGATCGGATCGCTTTCGCTATCTCATCATTCGATATTGCGCTCTCCAGAAAGTCACATTCCTCCGCCGAAAGCCTGGGAAGTTTAATGTCCGTCAACAATTCACGGGAGTCCTCTACAGTATAAGGGGCGATGGCAGAGTAGACAGTATTGAAGTGGTCGGCAAATTTGTCCGCAATGTCTTGCGGATCCGTAAGAGGGGTGTCTTCTCCATCACGGAGTTCAGGCACCAGCCTGCTTACCAATTCTTTTTTGTCGAGCCAGGCTAACAGTTTACCGGCCTTATCCCCTAGGTCATATATCCTTCCCATTTTGTCTCTTCCCAGGGTTTTGGCCTTATCAGTCACTAATGCTCTATATTCTTGCTGCCGGAGCCTCAGAGAGTGGAGTTTGTCTGGTGATACTCCCGATTCCAGGTCAGTCTCCAAGCGACTAATCTCCGTCTCGATGTTAGCAATATCTTTTTGGTTTTCTTTCTTTGCTCCAGAGATTAGGGACAAGGCTTGACCCCGGATCACTGTCTTAAAGGCCTCCCACAACGTCTGAGAGGAGGTCACAGAGCCGTCGTTATCTATAAAATAGTTCTCTATGGCTTTGATGAGTTCCTTGCGTATTTTAGGGTCACAAAGATACCATGGATTAATAGGGGCCAGCCTTCCCACTTGCCTATAGTTAAGAACTAAGTGAATCCATACCGGAGAATGGTCAGAAATGCCTCTGGCTAGGTGTTTAATCTCGTGAATGTGGGTGGCCTGAGATGCAGGAACTAAAAAGTAGTCTATTCGAGAGAGGTTACCATGCGCCCCCGAATGAAAGGTGTGCTGCACTTTACCTGGGTGATAAGTCCGCCACCCATCCACCAACCCCATGGTCTCAAGGAATTCAGGAAGCCAGCATGCAGTTGACCCCACCTCCCGGGGGGGATGTCAGTCAAGTTCGCCTGAGACCACTGAATTAAAGTCTCCCCCAAGTATTAGTAGGCCGTCTGGAATAGCTAGCAGGATGGTTCCAAGATCTTTAAATGTGGTGGCCTGTAGGCCCGGTGGCACATAGATTGACATAAGCGTGATGGGGTGCCCCTCCCACGTGCCCGAAATCCCAATGTATCTACCCTGATCGTCCGTCCAAGTGGCGTACTGCAAGTGGGAAGGATTTTTTAATCATGATACCAACTCCTCGTGAGCTGGAAGTGAACCCTGCGTGTGCCAACATGATGTATCCCCATCTGTGCATTGCCTTACATGCATTACCGATCAGGTGAGTTTCTTGAAGCATGACAATATCAGGGGCCTGGCATTTAATATATTGGAGAGCCACACTGCGTTTGATCTTGTCCCCTAGCCCGTTGACATTCCAGCTCAGTATCTTAACACTCTTGTCCCACTGTGTAGCCATGAAGAATTAGAAAAGGTCATTACGTCCTCTGTGAGCGATATCGCCGAAGCAAAAACTACAACAAAAACAAACAAAGTTCCCCCTCCCAACAACCCCCTACCCTGCTGCCCTGCACTCCGGGCATTAAACTGCCCATCAAAAACCTTGCAGAGTGCCTGTCGCCCTAGTGAAAAACTAAAAGTAGAAGAAAAATGGGGGTGGAGCACTCTGTTTCTCTGCCCCCAACCGGGCTTAAGTGTATATTCCCAACTGAAAGGCACGCACCAAATTCGTAGGAGTCAACAGTGATGGAAAAGGGTCCCCTTTGTGGTCGCCATTGGTAAGGCAACCCACCACCCTACCCAGCCCCACCTTAGGCCCAAATTACCCAACTCAGTCTCAACCGCAGACTCGGCTTCGTCATCCGGGAGGTTGTGAAGTCTCTTCGTCCCTGCCGCTGCGATCCTGGGGGCTCTGGACTTTCCTGTTCTCAATCCAGTTGGCAGCTTCTTCTGGATGCTCGAAGAACCAGGTCCTCCCCTCCGCCTCGACTCGAAGACGTGCTGGAAACAACATGGAGTATTTCAGGCCCCTTTCCCTGAGGTCCCTCTTTACCGCAAGGAACGTGCGCCTCTGTTTTTGCACCCTCTGCGTGAAGTCTGGAAAAAAGGTGATGTCCGCATTTTCATAGCGGAGGGGGGCCCCCTCCTGGCATTTTGGAGAATCACATCCCTGTCCCGAAAGTTCAATACTCTTGCCAGCATCGGGCACGGGGGAGCCCCCGGCTTAGGACGACCTCCCGGGACCCTATGGGCCCTCTCAATAATAAAGAATTTGCTGAGGCATTTAGGTTGCAGGTGCTTTAGGATAAGGTCTTCAACAAAGAGATCCGGGGACTGCCCCTCAGCCCGTTCCGGACCCCCCAGGATGCGTAGGTTATTGCATCAGAGGCGCCCTTCATAATCGTCCAGCTTAAGTTCTGTAAATTTGCGGAAATTCTGTAGATCTTGGATCTCTCTTTGGAGCTGCGTGACATCTCCCGTCAAACTGGTTGTGGTGATTTCCACCTGTTTGACCTTCTCATTAAGTTTGGCCAGGTCCGCCTTAATCAGATTCACATCAATTGCTATAGTGTCCATTTTGTGTTCAAGGGAGGTTTTGACACCGGTGATAACATCCATGACATCCTTCAACGACAGTTCCTGGTCGTCTTCCCCCTGTTCGCCCAGGGAGGCGCCTCTGGACTGACGGCTCTGCAGCATGTCCTTGGGCAAGGCGTAGCGATCTAGTTTGTTGGACTGTATTGTTTTAGGCCCTCGGGACCTCGTTTTCTTGTTTCTGTCCATTGCGCCAATACTTTTTTATTTTTTTTATTTGAGTTTTATATAGCGCTGGCTAGACCCGGAGGTATCAGAGCGCTTTACATGAGGAGAGTTACATAGGTTACATGTTATACATTGCTACAGAGGGTACATCAATTACAAGTTACATCCAAAGGTACATCAATTACAAGTTACATCTGTTGGTTCATGGCGTGTAGAAGGGTAAGAGGGTGGTGTAAAAGGGCGTCAGGGAAGGAGATTAAGCGGAGAGTAGGCGCAAGGAAAAAGCAAAAGTAGGTAGGGGGAGAGAGATTCAGGGGAGAGAGGTAAGGAAAGGGAGGCAAGCCAAGAATGAAAGGAGGGAAGAGGGGGGAGGGGTAGAAGACATAGCGAGGAGACGAGGAAGTAACTGTGTCCGCTGTCCGATAATGGTAACATTCCCAACCTCCGCTGTGTGAAGAATCCCTTAACACTGTGGACTCTCTCAGAGGGGTGTCTGAGACTCCAGGGCATGAATGCTAGGATCCCTCCCCAACAAGGGGAGAAGGAGTGCTTTGGTAAGGGGCACATTCGAGGAGGCCAATTAAGGCCTTTTCCGCTATGTGTGAAACCCTTAACACAGTGGACTCTCTCAGAGGGGAATCTGAGACTCCGGGGCAAAAATGCTGGATCCCTCCCCAACAAGGGGAAAGGGAGTGTTTTGGCAAGGGGCCCAAACAAGGAAGCCGTTTAGGGACAGTTGGGCGATAGGGGAGGACTTATACAGCAGACAGGGGGATATGAGAGTAGGTACGCTAGTACAGACGCCTACTGCCCTAGGGCAGCTAACGATGAAGGTAGAAGGGAAAAAACCATGAAAATAAAATAAGTAGTCTGCCGAACTGAACATAGTTTAATCCATGTCAATAACCCTCATGGTCTAAAATGGGAGGGCTAGCAGAAAGGAGTGAGTTAAGGGTGAAAGAGCGTAGGCAGCATAAGGAGATCGTAAAGACAATGGGAACAAATGATAGCAGAGGGGAAGGGAAGATGTGGCCCGGGGAAAGTTCGGCCGCCATTTTAATGTCGGGCCGTACAGGCAGTCTTCAAAGGATGGCCATCGGGGATGCTGGAAAGACCTGGAGGATTCAGCGTGCTAACAAGGGAATTAGTAAGATACAAAGTTACACAGAGTAAACAAAGGATAGATGCTGTGTTGTACTAATACGAACCATGGTGTTAAAACATGAGAATAAACGGGGTGTAGAACATGACATAAAAAGAGTGGGGGAACAGCGGTATCAGCAATATTCTTGGACGCTGCGTGGATCAGTGGAGAGGAGAGATAGCGCTGACTAGACCCGAAGGTATCAGAGCGCTGTACAAGAGGTTCCAAAAGTTATGAAATTAGCATCAGTTAAAAAGTCATATCAGTTACTAATAAAACATTTGAAGAAAATAGGTGAATCACGTATTCAGTGTCATGATGGGTGATCCGAGAGGGGAGGATGGTGGGAGAGCATCCCTAGCCTCGCTGGAGTAAGCTCGGAGAGCCAGACCATGTAGTCCGGTGTGGTTGGCAGCCATCATTGGGTCAGGCAAGGGTTCAGACCTTGGTGTTACATTCAGCCGTTCCCCATCTTTATCTTTCGCTCAACAAGGGGGAATTTGTTGTGCAGAGGAGCTGCTTATGGGCAGAGCCAGTGTCCGCTTGCCTCTCGAGGAGGAGAGTGTTTCCCAGTTATAGCTGCCAGGGGGAGAAACGGCCGCCATTTTAGGATCAGGCGGGGCGCCTCCGGTGTCCTCTCGGTTGATCATAAGGCCGATCGTGGTCATTCCTTAAGAGGCCGTAGCAGTTGCTGCTATTCTCATCTAATTTTGCAGCCTCTGCGCTGTAGGTGCTAAAAGGGGGGATCCCTAGGGGTGTTGTTTTTGAAACCCCTGGCGGCGGTCTTCAGCAGGCGCCATTTTGGGGTCAGGCGCGTCAAACAAAGGCCCTCGAACAGAACCGAATCAGCTGCCCTAAAAGACCAAGGAGGACAGCGTCAGGAGCCCCCAGCCCCACGGGCCCACCACCAGGACCCCTGGCGCTCCCGTCGATGTCAACAATGTCCCCGCTCACCGTCTTTCAACTCTTGGTGAGTGTCTGCAATGGCGGGCGGGATCCTCATGGGATCGGTGTTATCTCCTCCCCGGGTTCTCGGCAGGCGGCTAGCGTCTCGGCGACTGCCGCGCGTTCTCGTCCATCTGCCTGTCCCGCGGCCGCCTCACAGTGCGGTGATAGAGTGGTGACACCTCTCGTCAACGCCTCACCTCCGATGGAGCGCAGAGCAATCAGTCTGCCATCTTCGCTCGGCGCGGAACCGTGAACTCTCGATTCTGGGCCAGATATTAAGGTTAGGGCAGCGATGTTATGCCCAAGCGCCTCCAACCATATTCCGGCGCCAGAACTTGCCTTATTGTTCCGGAGTGGAGTGCTGGAAAACTCCTTTTTGAAGCCTGGAGTGCGGGGTCGACACGGAGCTACAGCTCCACGCGGCCATCTAAAATGCAGAGGAAGGATTGTCTGTGCAGGCCCCTGCCTGATTCAAACGGGGCAGATGGAGAGATCAATTATATGGCCCCTGCTTGTTCTCGGCCAGCGCAGCCACAAGACACCCGCTCCGCCACTCAGACGGTGCAGTGGTCCGTCAATCAGAGAAAATGCAGCAGGCAGGACAGTGTAGCACCCCCACTCCACTTGTCGAGGGTCTTTGCCTCTCCAACGAGCTCCTGGGCCCCGGCGTTTGTCCCTCGCTGACTCCTGCTACAGTGCGGAGCGGGGGGAGTAGTACCAGTGCATACTGCTCCCGTACACTGATCGGATCCCTCCCCCGACTTGGCTCAACGGCTATATTTCAGGGCCCCCCGCACCTTACCGCACCTACAGGGAGGCGATGCCAGGCATCTGCTGCGTAATGGTGCTCAAGTCTTAGGCACCTCAGTGCGATCTCGGCTGTCTCCCTGGGCGTCCGCGGGCACTCGGTCCCGATGTCTGCCGATTCTAGCGAAATGGCGCTCAAATCTCAGGCGCCTCAGTGCGATCGCAACTGTTTCCCTGGGCGTCTGAGGGCACTCGGTCCCGATGTCCGCTGATCCTCGCGGGAAGGTTGTGGTCGCTCCTCTCGGCTTCAGGCGCTTCCCGCGCCGTCACTCAGGTCCAGCGCCACCGCGGGAGGTGGGCGGCACCGCTACGCCCCAGCCACGGCGTCTAGCAGCACTGTGTTCCCCGGCGTTTGTGCTGTTGATAGGCCCCTTTCAGTGAACTCCCGCAACTCCGGCCACAGACGTCCGTCGAAACCGGGAGTTGCTGGATTCGTTGCTGTCGGACCTCCGGTTCACATTTCTGGCTTCAGGGAAAACGGATCGGGGTGTCGGATAGACGTGGGGGATTCAGGGTTATGGAGCTGCTACTCTAGGCGGCCATCATGGTTCGATGCTTAGCCACGCCCCCAATTTTGTACATCTTTAATTTTTTTTTATTTCTGTAAACACAGTGGTACTTTCAAGGCACTATTGCGGTGCTCCGTAAACGTTTTTTAAAACTACCTTTACAGACTTACCTAAACTGCCTCAGTCCTTCCTATGCACTTCTAAAACAGTACTACACTATATTTCCCCTTAAAATCAAGAGCGCAGAGTAAAGATAGTCTAAACAATATGGCTGCCTTTTAATTTTGTAAGGGCTTTTATTACCCAATCATATACTGTTTGGTCATCGTGATGTACCAAGGTATACCACAGCCCAACATATACCTAAGAAAACTACTGAACCAATTTAGATCTACTACCAAAAGGACCCCTTTCACCCCATAATCTAAATTTCTGCCAAATTAAATAAAATCCGTGCAGCCATTTTCTCGCTATGTCTGTTTAAACATCACTCTACGACATGACACACCACTCCACTCCACTCCACTGTACAACATGCCACACCTCTCTATGACAAGTCAATCCACACTACAACATGCCTCCCCACTCTACAACAGTCCACTCCACTCTATGACACTCCACAACACTCCACTCTACGACACACTACTCCACTCTACAACATGCCACTCCACTCCACTCTAACACACGCCACTCTAATTGATGACATGGTATTCCACACTATGACAATCCACGCCACACAACTCCCTGACATGCCACTCTGCTCTCTGACATGCCACTCCATTCCACTTTACCACATGCCACTCCACTCAGCCACATGCAATTCCACTCTATGCCACTCTACTCTAAGAAATCGTTGCACTTTAAGACACTGTAGCACCCGCAACACTATGAAACGCCACCCATTCAACTCTACTTTATGGCATGACACTCCACTCCACTCTAATCCACTCCACTCTACAACATGCCACTTTACTCTACTCTACGAGACCCGACTCCAGTCTATGCCAGTCCACTCTACAACACACCATTCCACTCTGCAACTCAACACTATGCCACTCCATTCTAAGCCACTCCACTTTACACCACTCCACTTTATGCCACTACACTCTACCCTACCCTATTCCACCCTACATCACTCCCCTCCATGCCACTCCACTGTACTTTACCACATGCTACTCCACTCTGTGCCTCTCCACTGTATGCCACTCTACGCTATTGCACTGTACGCCACTCCACTCTACACCACTCCACTCTGGAGAGAGGAGTAGGATGTCATACACTGACATAGAGTGGAGTAGGCTGTTGTACACTAGAGTGCTATACACTGGAGTATAGTGTTTAGAGTGAAGGAGCATAGAGGGTCGAAGAGTGGAGTAGAGTGGAGTGTCATACAGTGGAGTGGCATAGATTAGAGTGACGTAGAGTGGAGTGGTGCAAGAGTGAAATAGCATAAAGTGGAGTGGTGTACACTGGTGTGGTGTAAAATGGAGTGGTGTAGCATGTAGTGGGGTAGAGTGGAGTGGTGTGCAGTGGAATCGCTTAGGGTGGAGTAGAGTGAGGTGGTGAGTGGTATAGAGAGGAGTGGCATAGAGTGGGGTGGCACACAGAGGAATGGCATAAAGTGGAGTGGGGTAGACTGGAGTGGAGTAGCATGTCGTAAAGTGGAGTGGTGTAGAGTGGAGTGGCATGTCATAGCGTAGAGAAGAGTGGCATAGACTGGAGTGGCATAGAATGGAGTAGTGTGTCGTAGAGTAGAGTAGAGTGGCTTAGAGTGGAATAGCACAGAGTGGGGTGGTGTAGAGTGGAGATGCATGCAGTGGAATAGTGTAAAGTGGAGTGGCACAGAGTGGAGTGGTGCAATATAGAGTAGAGTGAAATGCCATACAGTGGAGTGGCATAGACTGGAATGGCATAAAGTGGAGTAGTGTGTCTTAGTGTACAGTGTAGTGGCATAGTGTGGAATAGCATAGAGTGGTGTGGTGTGGTGTAGAGTGGAGTGATGTTGAGTGGAGTGACATAGAATGGAGTAGCGTAGAGTAGAGTGACATCATGTGGAATAGCATAGAATTGAGTGGCATAGACTGGAGTGGCATACAGTGAAGTGGCGCAGGCTGGAGTGCCGTAGAGTGGAGTGGCGTTGAGTGGAATAGCATAGAGTGGAGTGACATAGAGTGGAGTGGCTTAGAGTGGAGTGGCATAGAGAGCAGTGATGTGGAGTGATGTAGAGTAGAGTGGCGTGAACTGAATAGTGTACAGTGGAGTGCGTTGAGTGGAATAGCATAGAATGGTGGGGCATAGAGTGGAGTGGCATGTTGTAGATTGGAGTGGCATGTGTTACACTGGAGTTGTTTGTTACAGAGTGGAGTGGCGTGTCATTGAGTAGGTGGTGTGGAGTGTTATGCAGTGGAGTGGATTGCTCTAGAGTGCAGTAGCATGTTGGACAGTAGAGTGGCATACAGTGGAGTGTCATAGACTAGAATGTAGTGGTGTAGATGAAATATACACATTCTATTTAAATAACATTCTTTAAGGAATGAAGTTTGAATATTATACTTGCTATGTAACAGTTCTTCAATTAAACCTAGAAATGTGAGCATACAATAAATTGTAAACTGCAAATGATGTAGGGTGTGCTCTGATTACTGTAGAATCTGAGTAAAAAATGCTATTGTGTTTACAAAGTAGAGGCATAGGATCATCAGTGATGTCAATAATTGAACATACATTTTGGAGCGGTACACAAATATATGAGTGATGTCATAGAACAAAGCAACACGCATAGTTTAAGTAGCATGAAAACTACTGGTAATTACTTTAAAGACATGGTTACTGATATGATGTACAATATTGAATAGTACCATTAAGATCAACAGGTTAAGTACATTCATTGGAGAAGCATATCTTTATAAAATATTTGATATAATGTGCTTTACTCATTACAAACTGAAATTCTGGAAATGACCGTGCAACAATGTATATCCTTTATTAATGAAGACATAAGTGTCACAATCTATTAGAGCACCTGATCTATTAGACTGGTAAATTGGAGACATAGTTTAATCCTGTTAATTTAGAGACTTAGAGGTTCACTTTCTCTGCATTTCCTACAGTGCTTGCACCAGAGACTTTCCTCAAGTAAACAAATCTGGGGTGCCTAAGTGGAATCTCTTTCATGTCAGGCCCTAGGCTCTCCTGTCTCCATCGACGACGCCAGCATGTCATACGGTTCGCTGCCAGCCTTGACCTATCAAACAATGTTGACAACTGCAACAGGCGCCTCTACCAAATAAATCCCTGCTTGAGGATTGTAACTGTCCCACAATCCCTGAGCAAGAATCCCCACGAGGTACCAGGTATCTATTTTTTTGGTGGGGTCAACCCCCATACCAAAGAGGCAGAACCTATGGGAGGGGTACAATTCATTTTCTTTATTTTCCCTTCAATGGGGGCTGATCTATTCCCCCAGGACTCAGATCGCACTCAGGAAAGGGAACATGTTTGCAGGCCATTTAGTTAGTGATGTTGCCACCCGGGATATTTGTGCTACACCTTGGGCACATAAATATACATGAAGTGCACCATTAGAAAGTGAAGAGTCCCTTCAGTGCATTAACATTTCTACAAGTACCTCTGCTTTCTACCGAGCACACAGTATTTGAGGAACAAACATTTAGGTAGGACACAGACATAGGGGTCGATTAGGATGTCGGTCGGAAAGCCTCCGACCGCTAGTCGGAAGCATTCCGACAGCAGTCGGAGGCTTTCCGATCGACACGGTCGGTTTGCGGTCCGACCGCCCGATTACAATGTCGGCGGTCGGAACATAAACCGGCCCGTCATTCCAGCTCGGTTCCAACCAGCTCTCTGAGACTTCCAGCCGGTTAGAACTGCACCGTAATCACTTTTGGACGGCATTTCTGCTGTCGGGATTACGATGTTGGATTCCCACAGCCTTTCCATGCTGGCCTTTCCGACATGGAAAGGCTGTCGGGAAGTAACTTTGGGGGCTCCTAGCAGAGCTCCCTTGCCTCCGCGGTCTACGGTTTGTGGTCAAGGGGTTAACTAGGGTACCCCCCTGTAAAACCCTGCACTTTGTGTCAGGCACCATGGGGTGTGTGCCACAGGGTGCAGGGTTTTACACACACACACCCATGTCTCTATAGGAGCCTGAATAATGGCCAGTTAATGGCCGTGACACAAGCTCCCAGAGAGAAAAGTGAGTATGAGACTGAACAGTGTTCAGTTGCATCATAATCAGGTGGTTTGAACCGCTGACCGGAGGTCGGTCGGTCCCGAGTCCGAGACAGTGTCCCCGACCGACATCGTAATCAGCCGCATAGTATATCGTTGGATGACTGCAGCCGAGTCCTTATCTCAAATAATGGAGGAAAGTTCTGAGGACTGTTCTGCTAGTGATATTGCATCTCAGTTGAAAGGATCATGGATCAGAAACTGGAAATAATTTTTCATTTGGTGGAGTTCCATCCAAAGGTGACTCCTCTTCCAGTGATTCCAAATCACATGCGTATGCAGCACAGCAATGCAGTCATGATGTCCATTCGCAGGCCCAGCCAATGTGGCTGCAAAAGAGAAGCAGTGTACCCAATACAGAATGTAGGTAGGTACTGCATGGGGCACAGGTAGAGTGCTCACTTGGCAGCCCCCTACTAGATTGCAGCTGCTCTTTTCAATCAAGATACTTGATGTAAAGACAACATTGCTAATTTCTTGCCCATTTACTACTTCCAACTTTTTATGGATGACGTGTTCCTTTAACAAATTATGCACGAAATAAATTTGCATGTTGAACAGCTTTTGTGGGATCATGGAGAAACTGGTGTCTCATTCATTTTAGGGCACACCTGAGTGCTAACACTTCTCTTGGGAAATTGAAAACATCTAGTGTATTGTGAGAAGGATCTAATTAGAAATGAGTGAAAAGATTGTCCTCATTCATTCTTTCATAAATGTGATAACTTTTATGTGGACAATTTGTACACAGGAGAACAGATGTTCAGTGAACCATACAGCATTTTACTGCTGCTTGTGATGCAATTCATACTCACCAGAAAGGATTCCCTCAGGAGTTTGCTTGTTGGAAGCTCCAAAGAAGGTGAGAGCAATGCATTGCTTTGCAACAAACTGCTAGCTGTTAAATTCTCAGATAGGTGGGAAGCCCACATGCTCACTACAATTCCCGATAAGAGCACTTCACCGGAACTGGTTTAGTATCAATTGGCAGAAGTGCACAAGCCCAACTGTATTCTTGATTATAAGAACATCGGTAGAGTTGACAATATAGCCACCTACTTCAACTATATGATGCAATTTATAAAACGTGCACATGGTACAAGACCTTGGCTGTCTGGGTAATCAGCCGTATACATTTGTTCAATACAAAATACTGTATGTCGCCAGACTACCAGGGGAAGATTGATCTCCTTCTTTAGATTGGAGTAGGCCGTTATCAACAGAATTACTGCTGTAGAAGCAGGAGCATCAAATTCATCTGTTGTGGAAAACAGTACAATGCTGCAGAATCAGTACTTTGTGGACTGCGCTCCTGCAACAGAGAAAAAACAGTCAACCATACCTCAGATGCAGAGCTTGTATTTGGAAAGGAACGAGTCAGGTGATTTGTTACCACTGTCCCATTGTCCATTCACTCAGGCCTGTGCTTTTCAACTTGCTTCACTATATACCACACAAAAATGAAGATCTAGGAAACTGACTGTAGTGGAGCATTCGGTTTCAGTGTTAGTTTGTGACTTTAAATGATCATGCATGGATACATACCTTTCATTGTCCTTTACTTGACTTGTTATTCAGCTTTGCAAATTGTAATTTGGACAATTTGTCTAATACTTCTCACCCACACAAGTACCATAATCCAAAAATGTTTTCTTCCTAAATTAGCTTTGAGTCACTGTGTATTTACTGATTCTAATTATTAACTACACACTAGTCATACTTGTGGCCTCCTTGCTGCCTTCATTCTTCTTCAAATATGTTGGTTATTCTGTCAGGCGAATTATAAGTGCATTACAGTAAATGCACTGAACATAATGGTACATGGAACTGAAAGAAGTAGGGATCCCTCACAGCAAATGGGCTTGCCAAGAGCACGGAATGTAACAATAAATTTCAAAACATATCTTGGATAAGTAAATATAAAACCTGATTAAGGGCACAGAAAAAATAATAATGACACAGCAAAATATCTTATGATAACAACAATGAAAAAAGTATATTTAATCGATAGATCTCATTTTGAAGGAGTACCATACATACCAAACCTAACATTCTTTGTATTTTTTTAGGTGCTTTTTAGGGAACTTACTAGAGTGTGCCCTAGATTTTTTATCTGTGCTTTCAAATGTAGTTATGCTTGTACTGTCTGAGGAATTGATCACAACATATGCTCTAACTCAGCCTAGCTTATCATCACTCAATGGAAGGTGTTCAATTTATCCCAGTGAGTGCGCTGAAGGCGAATGAAAGACAAGTCTTTCTGGGCCTAAACAGGCTGCCAAAAGAAGGGGTTGATAAAGGTTCACATTGAACCCACACAGTATTCGTCAGGACTCTGAGAGAGACAGATACATGATGAGAAAGTCAAAACTTAGACTGGGCTTGTTTTCATAGGGGTTTTGTGCAGTTAGAAGGGAGATGGCCAGAGGCACACAGATCTCTGCTGTCATCACTACCCACATAGGTGATGCTGCAAACACACACCTCTCTTTCCACCCACACAAGTTCTCTAGTGAACGCTTCATACTTGTGGCACTTATGCAAAATGCAAATGTCAGACAAAACAAAATGAAGTTTCCCAGAGCTAGATGGTAGGATCCAATGATGAGTAATGCCACACTATGTAGGTGATGGTCTACTTTCCTTCCCAGCCTTTATCCCAAAGTCATGATAATAATTGAACATATGACAATGAAGTATCACTTGATTTTTGGTAAATGAGATGTAGATATTAATGAAGGAATGTTACATCATATATCATTCTCACGCTTCTCCCTACTACAATTATTCTGGCAGGTATGCTTCTATTTTCTCTATGGGAGAGGAAAGGTTTGACACCGCTCAAATGCAGTCAATGGTAAATTCATGTAGGGTGTGACTAGAGTATTTAGACCCGGGGTTGGCTGATAACCAGGGAAACCTACCAAACCAAGACATTTCCGAGAATTAGACACACAAAGGAGTCCAAGTGGTGTGACTTGAGTGGATCCCACTACATTTTCCAACCCAGAATGCACTACAAACGTCAAGCTTTAGCTAAACTTACTGATTTTTCACATATTTCTGTGAAGGAAAGTTCAGGAATTTGCAGGGATCCTCATATTTTCTACTACCCTCTCATGAAACCGGTACCCCAGTGGCAGCTCCTCTGCTATGGCAGAGAAGCATTGCCCACTGCTTTGAGCAGTGTAAAGGAAAGGAAATATAAAATGATAAGAACTTTTAGTTATTATCATTTTATGTTTCTTCCTTTTCGGGGCGGGGCTGCTCTGCTCACGGAGCAGGGCAGGGGAGGAGTGGTTTGCCCACTCCTAAGTGCGCAATGACTGTTTGGTCGGCACTCTCGGGCCGCCCAAACCAGTCATGCGCACTTTCCCCGTTCTCCATGCACGTTGCATTACAGCCTGGCCAACAAAATCATAAATACAAGTACTTGTACTTGATCCAATGTGCACAGTTCACAAACACAAATGTCAAGCAATTTTTTCAACCTCTTCAAATTACATTGTATTTACATTAGTTATTTTTACACTTCAATTCCTATATCACAGTGAAAATCACATCCAAGTTTGTTAACATGTGTTAATATTGGCCCATATACATATAATGTTTCTTCACATTATTAATTTAACATGTTTATATACTTTCTTTCAACATGCACGTGTTCTTTTCTTTCATGCCCAATGCATTTTGGGACATGTGAACAAGCCCAGGGCCCCATCCCCTTGTTGAGCATCGAAACAGGACAATCAAAACCAATCACAAAACTGCATTGCAGCGTTGTGATTGGTCAGGGGAGCCTGGCTGTTATTCCTGGCTTCCTGTCCCACGAGGAGAGCAGGAGCAGAGGTGCGGCGGTGGGACCTGGCGGCAAGGTAAAAGTGTAATGTTTTAAAAAAAAAATGTTTTTCATTGTGCTACCTCGCGCCTCCCCTCAGCCCCCCCCACCCGCCCCGCCACCCACGAGTCATGCCGACCGCCACTGTGGTACCCCACTTGTGTTACTGGGCCCATCACCCAGTACAGGAACTGTTGAAAACATTGACCATCTAAAGTCAATTTGCTATCAATGTGGTTTTCAGCCAGTCACTGGTTTGGGCTGTTCTTGTCTTAGCTCCACAATACAAGTGGCGTACAGCTTTTATTGCAAGAAGAGTGGGGACACTGGGTGATAGGTATTTGTGGATCCCTGCAGATTTCCAAAATTTTCCTTCACAAAACTATGAGGAAAATCTGAATCTTAGCCAAAGTTTGATGTTTGCAGGACATTCTGTGCAAAAAACTTAGTGGGGCTCATGCAAGCAACACCACTGTGGTCTTCTATGTTGTTTGGCAGAACACTAAGGGCCTGATTACGATGTCGGTCGGAAAGCCTCCGACCGACAGTTGGATTTTCCTAGACATTGTCGGAACCCATCTGCCCAACTTGGTTGGAAACAGCCTCCGACCGATTACAATGCTCGCGGTAGGAAGGGCAACCGTTCGGTCATTCTGAATCTGTTCAGACCGGCATTCGGAGATTCCAGGTCAGTCGGAGCTGATTCGTACAACTCAATGAACAGCGTTTCCAACTGATCAATTACGATGTTTTATTCCAGCAGCCTTTCCGATTCGGTCTGTACAACATGAAAAGACTGTCTGAAACTGACGTTGGGGGCCCCTAGCAGGCTCCCCTTCATCCTGAGTCCTCTGGTTTGGGGTCGAGGGGGTACCCAAGGGACCCCCTGTAAAACCATGCACAGTGTGGCAGATAACATGGGGTGCCCACGACAGGGTGCACGGTTTTCCGCAGACACCCATTTTCCCCATAGGAGCCTATGTTGTGGGTCGGAACACAGGCTCCCATTGAAGTCAATGGGAGTCCTTCCGATTGGTGTTCGGAAGCATCATAATCGGTATGGTGGAACCACCGACTGCAAGTCGGTTGGAACCGAATCCGACAAGGAGTAGGGCAGTTTAGTTTCCGACCGACATCGTAATGAGGCCCTGAGTTCAAAGCTGTATGAATAATCAATATTAAATAACCACTATTCCTATATAGGTATCTTGGGAAAAGTCCCAAAAAAACTACAATTTCCTTCATGCTCATTCCTAAGATTTTACCATCTCAATTGATGCATGTTCAACACAAAGGGGTCGATTCCGATTCGGGCCGGAAATCTCTCCGACCGAGCCGGACCCGGAGAGATTTCCGACCGAATCGGACCCGTGCAGTCCGACCGAACGAGTACGATGCGCACGTATGCCATCGGACCCGAGTCGGTCGGACTCCCATTGAAGTCAATGGGAGCCGGTCGTACAATGCGTACGCGGGCTCCCATTGACTCAATGGGTGCGGAGTCGGACAAGTGCGCCCCCTACAGCGGGTACGCGGCGAAGCGATCGCGCCATACACGCACAGGTAGGGGGACCCATGGGTCCCCCTGTGTGCGACTTCGCGCGGCTACGCGTACAGGGGGTCCGACACGGACCCCCAAAGTGCGGCTCCGACAGCTCTTTCGAGCCGGAGTGCGCGGCTCGGTCGGACTGCTCGCGGCGCGCATCGTACTTACCCGGCCGGGGAACGTCTCCATTGCGCGGTGCGAGTCGAGTCCGAGCGAGTCGGTCGGTGCGGTTCGAGCCGGAAACGAGTCGGTCGGAGCGGTCGGGACGCCCGGATGAGTCGGTCGGCGAATTCGCATCGTACTCGCTCGGCCGGACCCGCGTACGATTCGGTCGGGAAACAGGGCTCCGAATCGGATCCGGTAAAGCCGAATCCGATTCGGAGCCCTACCGGCCGAGATCGGAATCGGCCCCAAAGTGTAAAATCCTTATAAGCTGCAGCTCAGTTGTTGGCTCTCGGTAAAAGGTGTCTTTGGACAACCAACAAACATTCTACATCTCTGTGACAGGACGGGTCCGACGGATGTAACTGTATAATACTTTTGTAAGTTGGGCATATGAGCAAGAAATTACAAATGAAAACACTTTTACCTAGTTCATTTTATTTCCTACTCAATGATTAGTTTCTGTGCAAAAAACATGAGCAGGCTACACAAATGAACCCTTGCTGACTTCCAAATTTTGTTGATTTCCAAAAATTTAGAGATTTGAGTTCATGTGTGGGTTCCACACCTGTTTCTATCACAAAATACAAGTAGGCAGATACTACAAAAAACAGGAAAAATCGACTACCACATGGAAAAAAATGGAAAAACTGTTAAAAAATGTTTTTTACACCTCTGACTGTGAAAGGTAGAAAGAGAGGGTTATTTATTTTAACACAGCTAACCCTTTATTGAGGCCATTTTACAAAACAAGTACTGTTTCTTGCACAGCATTTTTTCCATTTTTGTCACACAAATAAAGAAAATAATGCAATATTTTTTAAATATACTTGGTTCCTTCCAGGGGAATACACAAAGCTTGGGTAACTTAAAAATCCCCATTACGAGGGGAATAAAGTTAAATGGACTTTGACCACCTGGCTTTTTAATTCCTTACCTGCTGTCAGCTTCATATTACCTGCGATAGGTTGTGAAGGACTAGGGATAAAGAACCTCCCATTCATGCTGTGTTACAAATGATATGTACCATGGGGGATGGCCGATGCTTGATCACAAGAGCGTTGTGCAGTGGTGATTCCTAAGGTGATGCGTGGTTGCCAATCCACACAGCAGACGTGATGTGCCAGTTCTGGTCCACACAACAGGAGTGATGTGCTGGTTTTGATGCACACAACAGGAGTGAAGTGCCAGTTCTGATCGATGCAATAGTGGCGATGCACCGGTTCTGATCTGCGAAATGGCGCTGATGCACCGGTACAACAGAGGATGCATGGGTTTTACTGGAGCAAGCCCATTATGCCCATTTACAATGGTCCAGGAGTGGGGTGGCACCACTTGGCAAATCGGACTCATGGATGGCAGAGTTCAGGTGCAGAAGCAAGTAATTTGGACGTCTTTTCTGTCCCTGAGACTTCGGATCAGGAGTCTAGCCTACCAGCTCTTGGACTCACTCTGTGTTCTGGGTTCAAGTGATACACGTCCTTCTCACCCAGGCAAGAGGGCAGCAAGCGGAAGGTCAGCACAGCAAAGCAGGAGTCCAGCAGAGTAGCAGTTCAGCAGAGTGGCAGTCCTTTCAGCAGCACAGGGAATGCACAAACCCCAGCTGTCACCTACCCCAGACAAGTGATCAGAGACAGGCGGCAGGCACCAAGTGGCTAAAGCAAGAAAATGCCAACTTTCTGAAAGTGGAAAAACTAAAACAATGGTCATAGCCTTCAAGTGCACTACTCATAAGTACTCCAATGGAGTGTATTACATATTTCTGTACAAGTGATCAGATAACACAGATGAGTAAATACAAAAAGACACAAATAGAAATCCAAAGATCACATCCAGAAGTGAACAGCATCCAAATAATACTGTGAGAGGTGCTGATGATGGCTCAAAAAATTATTCTTTTATTGAGCAAACGTCATGTATCTCCCGAAAGGAACTTCAATCAAATACGATGAGTAGCAGTTGCATACATCCCACAAATTCTAGTTAAATCCCAATGCATTTCGGGGATGAACAGCTGCCCTTCTTCAGGGGAATCTACAAATGAATGAATGCAATGTCATACTTTTTACATTACTGTCAATGCACTAGTGTAAATTCAAAAAGGTAGACATGAGGAAATCACATGACCAAGGGAAATGAAGAAAATGGCATAATGTGTAAGGTGTTTATGTAGCACTTAAACGGTAATAAAGTGAAAACACACCACAAGACAAATCCCATACACATTTAGAAAAACAGAGTGAAATTTAATAAATTATTTGACACCAAAATAAAAAAATCCAATCAGTAGAACCGGAGATATGAAATTTCAAAGATTTCAGGTACGTAAAGCATCAAAAAGCACAATGTGGCACCCGCAGGTTTCTGGTCGTGCAAGACCTGGTGAAAATCATAAGTTCAGGCTATCAGCGATGGAGTGTAGGCCAAACACAGGGACCAGGTTCGAAAAATAGAGTACATTTTAATAAATTATGTGGCACCAAAATAACAAAAATCAAATCAGTAGAACTGGAGTTATGAATTTTTAAAGTTTAAACTGTAAAATTTGCACAACTTAGAAGGCAGCGCCCCGTGAGTGGTTAATTTCTCTTGACTATTGGCTGGTTGCCACTCACCCCTCTTTCACCACCCTGGGTCAGAACTGGTTTATATGCTAAGTAATGGATCTCCACCTCCACCATTTTTAGGGACTAAAAATGTTTGTCTCCATCTGTGCCTCATAGGACCCCAATTCCAGTTCCAGGCCCTAGACCGGATGGCGGCTTCGATGATCCTTGCACAGGTCAAGCGGCACCGTGGACTTTATTCTCATTCAAGCTGTTTTTGCCCACTTTATAAAAGGGACCAATTATCTCTTAAGGTGATTTTTTTGCTTGTTAATAATTTTGATCCTTGGGCTAACGGAATACTGTTCTTCCATAGTAACCCTCATGTCTATTGATCATAGGATACCCTGTGTCTCCTCCATGTTCCTATAACTATATTCTCAGGTCTATTCTCCTTGATACCAGGCAAGTGAGGTCTTTAATTGATACATTACTTTTTTGGGCAGTTTACTCTCTGCACTTTCCAGACAGTTTGCTCTTGTCCTGATGAGGACCTTTCAGTAATTAAGATCGAAACGCCGTCAACAATAGACTTATATAGACTCCGAGCACACTGTTTAAATTGAGAAAGGAGGGATTTTCCTGTTTAATTGTGATGCACTTTGTTTGTATGCATTTTCTCTTCACTGTACTTTTTTCTTCACTATACGCATGAGCACTGGATCTTCTAAAAGAAGAGTAAAATGTTTTTGGGTTGTTTTGCTTTTACAATGTGCAATGAATACATTACATTACAATACATTACATTACATTAATTCAAAATAAACTGGCCTATGTTGTATGCCTTGGTACAATATAAATATTTTCCACTGACTTCTACTATGAGAAGTCTCCTCATGTGTGTAACTGTTTCTTATAATACAGACTCAATTCAGGTCCTGAGGCCTTTCCTGCAACTGTTCAACTTCATCCTTAAGGTCACAGTCCAAGCCCAAACACAAGCATAAGAAGCGAAGCAGGACTCAATCCCATCTGCCACTCTGACTTGAAAGAGAAGGCACCAAGGGCCTTGCAATGACAGTCGCACACCTTCAAGGTCTCGGCCATGGGACCGATTCCTTCATTTATCCAGATGTACCTTGAGTTTCCTAGGCCATTGTTGATCCCATGGCAGATTTAGACTTTCAAAGAGGCCATGCTTCAAATATTTAGTGCAATCCTAACTCCCTCTGTTTTGCCTTTGGGCACCATAGCTCTACAGGGGCCTCCAGTTGAGTTATCGGTGGTGGGTTCATTCCTGCACCATCTGTTCCATTTGAACCCATTACTTGTCTTCTATCAACACTGGTACAGGCTTATACTCTGACCACAAAATCCACCCTGACACTGGTACCAACAGCATTGGCAGTGGAGAATGTCCAAGTGCTGATACAAATGTCAGACCCCAAACTGACTTTGGCTTGATTGCAATTGATGTTGCACTTGAAAATCACAACAGTGGTCATCATGCAACCTGACTTTAACCCAGTGCCTCTGCCAAGTCATAGCTAGCAGCTTAGGGTTCATTAACTTTATAGTTCTTACTCTAATGCTATGCCAAAGCCAGGGGAGATTTTAATCATGATGTGGGTGATGATGGTAACTTACTCCATGCTCATTATACTGATGATGCTTTATAAATTGATTTTTAGAATGCCAGTGGGCATGTACCGCTCCCGAAACAGAGCATAATTTACCACTTGGGCCACCAATGGAAGAGAGTGTCTCATTTGCAGTGGTGGGTCGGAGGTCGACTGAGGCACTAGAATTGTAGGTACGCTACATCAAGAATAAAATAAATGTTCTGACAGAAATTCTGCAGACTGGCCCAGTGACTTCTGAGCTCATGTTTTCTTTTGATGATCCTCTTATAGATGCTTTGATGACTACTTATTTAAAGCCTTGTTCTTTTCCACCTGTGAATAGGCAGGTGGCCAGAAGTCACAGACTGGTACCTGGTGACCTGGATCTTGTCAAGCAGAACCCTACCCCATAGGGTCTTATTGTACAAGCCTTTAACAGTATGGGGAATACATACTCATTTCCAACCACTTCTCGGGATAGGATTGATTCTTTTGGCAAGCACATGTTTTCTTCTGCCAGTCTAGCACTGCAGTCCATTAATGCAGTTTGTCTGCTGGGCCGCTGCACACATACCCACTTGCACATGGCAAGTGAGATTTTATGACCCAGATGATAGTTGATGAACAGGATGCTGAAAATTAAGTTATCCTGCTAAGCCTGGATACTACAGATTTTCTGGGTAGGGCAATCAGTACCACTGCTGTCCTTTGTACACATGCCTGGATGTAATTCACATGATTCTCCAGTGATGTATAGGCTTCTGTAATGCACATGTCTTTATGTTGGGTGTCACCTCTTTTAAGAGAAGGTGACCTCTGTGTTTAAATGCTTCAAAGGCAGCTGAGCTACACCACACTCCTTGGGGCTGTTGTCTGCTGCCAAATAGTTTCCGCATCAGTCCTTATGAGACTGTGGATAAGGGTCTTTCAGGCAGTGTGCAGGCCAGCAGGGGGATCAGTCTTCCAATTCCTATTTTCAACAAACCATCTTAACTTGCCCTTAGTAGCTCATGTCCAACTATCAGGCACAGGATTCAACTTTTACTCTCTAGTTGGCGATACATCACATCCGACAGATGGGTTTTACAGATTGTTTAAAATGGTTATGCCCTGACTTTTCTCTATTCCGTGCCCACTATGCCTCTACACCAAATTGAATTTCATAGGAGCTCCTGTACATCTTGTTACAGAAGGTGGACCTGTTATTCTCCAAGGATGAAAGTGAGAAGGTGTGGGACTCAGAAAGAGGAGGGGATTGTTACTCTTGCTTTTTCCTTGTCTGAAAAGGATGTGGCCTCAGGTCTGTTCTGGACCTTCGGCCCCTGAATGCCTTCCTGTGGAAGGATAAATTCAAAGGGCTCACACTGGCCCAGATCCTGTCTGCCCTTGACCAGGGCTACTTGATGGTGTCCTTGGACTCACAGGACATATATTTTCAGGACATATATTTTCTTATACCCATCCTGCAGTCCTACAGATATTATCCGCAGTTCAGGGAAGGCCAGGAGCATTTTAAGTTTGCCATACTCCCCTACAGCCTCACCAGCACCTCTCAGGTGTTCACCAAAGCGATGGCTAAGGTTGCTACCTATCTTCAGAGGTCAGGGATACCAGTATTCCGTACCTACATAATTGCCTGCTAAAGGTAGGCTCACTGCTATCAGTCGTGGACAGCCTCTGGACAACAGTGGACCGCTTGACATCATTTGGGTCCTCTATAAATGAGCCTTTGTTCCACCTGATTCCTTCACAGAGGCTTCCATTCATTGGGGAGATCCTGGATACAGTGGAGATCAGAATTTTCCTTCCACTGCAACACGTCAATGACATATGGGCTGAGTTATCGATGTCTCAGGTTGAATACTGGATCATGATGGGAGCAGCTCTGAGACTTCTTGTCCCCTTGGCCCTATGCATCCTCCTCGTTCGTTATGGCAAGTGGTGCATGCATGCTGTGCAATAAAACTTGAAATTCCAATGTGCCCAGCATCAAGGCAATCTGTCTGATATCATCCAGGTCTCAGAGAGATGGCTCCAGATTTGCAGTGGTGGCTGCTCAAACACAATTGAACAAGTGGCAGGTCCCTCTCTTGCTTGCTCTCTTGTTGTTCGAGGCATTGAATTCTACCCCTGGAGACAGCTCATGGGTCGCAGTTTGCCGTTCTCCCTATAAGAGAATTTAAAAAGGCTCGTAAAAAGCTCTTCTGTGTTGAGCCTTGGGATCAACTGTTGAATGCTAGCAGGATGAGGGATAGTACCAAATTTTAGGAAATCAACCTCCCCATTTTGAATCCCGCTATGAAGTCTGCTTTATGTTCCACTATCTCGCCAGCGCTTTGGGTCAGCCATTTGAAGCTATATAGGATGTGTCCAGTTCTGTACCTGCACCTAGTGATTTTTCAACGATTGATCGTGTATATATAAATTTTTCTTATGAGATGGTTTATGATGCTTTCTAAGAGCTCCCATTGAATAAGGCCGCTGGTCCTGATCATGTGCCTTTGGATCATTTTAAATCTAATTTAGCTCTTTTGGCCTTCTTGATTACTCTGTATATTAATACGGTTGTTAAACAATCCATACCTAAGACTTGGTGATAGCGCCCATCATTAGAAGGGAAATAGTGTAGATCCAAAATGCTATTGCCCAATTTTTTCTATTAGCTCTGTGGTTAAAATCTTTGGCTGGTTGGTTTTGAACAGATTACTGGCCTGGGCTACTGACTGCAATCTTTTATCAGATGTACAGTACAGTTTTCTGGGATGGTAGATCAATGTCTCAATCTATATCTTATTATTAATAAATACACAGTGGATGAGCAAGGGTCTATACACCTGGCTTTTATGGACTTGAGTTCCATTTTTGATAGGGTTAAGATAGGGTTAATAGGGATATTTTAGTGCGTCTTCATGTGGAGACTAATATTGTTACCTTGTTACATGATTTTCATTTCATTTTGTCTGCCTTAGACCGCAATGGGCCTACTAGTGAACTCACAGAGCACTTTATTTTTAATCTGGGGGTTCATCAAGGCTGTATCCTGCACCGTTCTTATTCCCCTGTATATAAATCATTTGGAAAAGGTTCTTGTTGAGGGTGGCAGGGACATGCCCCGAAATGGTAATCGTTGGATCCCTGTGCTCCTTTATGCAGATGACACTGTCCTTATTCTAGGACAGCGCTGGGGTTGGAAGATTTGATTCATTCTGTTGTGCACTTTTTGGACAGCTTTGACTTAAGCACTAATTTTACCAAATCAAATGTTTTGGTGATTGACCCTCGGTTCACTAAATCTAGAATCTTTCAGGTTAAAGGTAACATTGTTAGTCGTGTTCCCATTTTTCCCTACCTAGGAGTCTTCTTTGATTCATCAATGATCTGGTCCCCCTCGGTATCTGCTAGAAGTCACATGCTTTCCAGTAGCATTGTCTCTGTTTTTGATTTTCCCACCAGGTTGGGACACAAATCTATCAAGGTTATGCTTGATATTTATAAAGCCAAGAGTGTTTCTATCGCTGATTATGGCAGCGATATTTGGAGCTTTGTGAATCTTTCAGCATTACAAGTAATCAAGAATAATTTTTTAAGAAGGCTTCCCTGTCTCCCCCAAAGTTCCTCATCTTACATTATTCACGAGGAACTTGGATTAGGGTTTTGGTCTGACATTTTGCAGATGAGACCTTTGTTACTTTGATTATGTTTGTGAAGCCCTGAAAAAAGCCTTAATTGCTTCATATTGAAGGATTGTTCGTCTGTTGATCATGCATCCAGTAAAGCGTGTTTAAACTATGTCAAAGTTTGTTTCAGCAAATTGGGATGGTCTGACAGTTTTATTAATCCTGATTTAATAGTTACTACTGATGTTACATGGCCCAAAGTGGCCTTTTGAGGCCTAGAAATGAAAACTGAGAGCTTTAATCTAATTGGAAAAACCTCCTGTTAGAGCCTATGGCCTGTTACAAACCACTTTTTTCATTGAGCAATATTTTACCTTTGACATGTCAAACCATCACCACTTTCTTCTGATGCAGTCCAGACTTAATTGTTTCATCATTAGTTACTTATCCCTCGAGGGAGTTCATTCGATTCCTCATTTATTCCATGTAGTTGTGACCATGTTTCTAACCAGGGAACTTGTCACTTCATTATGTTTAGTCCTTTTTGTAAAAAACGTTGGAAGTCTTTTATTGTCCTTTTGCTGGTTGATAAGCATTTTAAACAAGTTTACCCTGCTCTGTTTTATCTACAAATTACTATCTGATGTGCATACTTGTTTTTGTCTGGCTTGTTTTTTATCTGGAGAAGTTCATTTTTGGAAATCTTTAACATGTCTTTGATGTATTTGATTATTATACAGTTGTCTTTTATGGCTTTATTTGTTAAAACCAAATAAAGATTATATGATGATAATTATTATCTAGTACATTTTATCAAAATGTATTTTTGTAATTATTTCTAATTATTTTACATTTTCTAAAAGCTTCAAAAATATATGTAATTATTTAAATTCAATGTAACTTTTCACACATTTGAGGTGAGCTGATTTAGAGTTTCAATGGTGTAGTATATAAAGGAGCTGTTCTACATCTCAAACTTGGGAACTCCCTAGGGTTCCCTACTTCTTTTTTGCATAATTTATGCAGGGCACTAAGCCTGAAAGGGCATTGTTTGGACTTATACTTGCATTTGGGCAAAGCTATGCTTCTTTGACAAGCTTTACTAAGTGTGAAACACATATGTTCAGACCTGCTTCTATTCATTCCAGGTGGGTTTGCATGGTATCTAATCCAAAGATGTAATACTGTTCTTGGAATCGTAAATGTTTTTCGAAATTTCTCAGCTTGTGATGGATATTACTAGCTAATCCTATGCTGAAAGACTTTGTTGCGAAACTGGAAAAAGTCTTTGATGCTTTTCAAGCTTGGCATGAATGGCACTGTGCTGGCACCCTGACCATGGTGCAGGGTGCCCCCACTTGAAGCACCACTGACCTCCTGTTTCCTGAGGTACTGGAACTGGAACTCCGGGGGATGCATCCTCTTTTCCTCCTTCCATTGGCCCAGGAGCCACTACTTTGAACTATTAATTCAATTCGTGCAAATTCCAAGGAGCACTGAACCTTCAAAATATTTATTGAAGATGTATCAGCCGAGTATGGTGACCTTTTACTGCATACTCAGATCGATGGCTTAGCAGGGAAAATACTGCAAAGATTCCTTTTGCTATTGTCAGAAGTGAAAGTTATCATGGAGTCTAGAAATAAAGATACCACACAGTTATCAAGCACTGAGTGGTTGCCCAATTAAGCATTTTTGGCAGATGTGACAGAAACATTACATTTATTGAACTGTGACTGACAAGGAAAAAACAAGACACTCACCAACATGATTACTTCTGTGAAAACATTCAAATCAAAATGTAACCTTTTCACTAGCATGTACAGAAAAGAAAGATGCAGCACTTTCCCTCTGTGCTCTAAATCCTTTCAGAAAACAAAGCTGAGGCTGAGCTCCTGGACATAGTAAAATACAGTAGACTCCTGATGAGGCTAAATCAAGAGTTCAGTGACAAATTTAGTTATTTCGAGCAACTGGAGCCTTTGTGATGTTTACTACAAACCCCTTGATGGAAGTGGATGTTAGTGACACTTCTGGGAAAATTAGTGTGCTTCTTAACCTTGACTTTGCCACCATGGAAATGGAGACTGTTGCAATTAAAAAATGACATTGAATTGAAAGCATTGAGTTTTGTGGATGCTGAAAAGTATAAGAACATTCACACAGCTGCATTGAGACTTTTTTTCCCTGTTTGGCTACTTATCTTTGTGAATCAGCATTCTCTGATATGAACTTTGTAAAATCTAAGTTTCAAACATGTCTGACTGACAAACATTTGAATGACTCCATTAGAGTTGCCCTCTCAGGTTATACTCCAGATTACAGGGCATTTGTGGACACCAGGCAGTGTCAAGTCTCTCACTGAAATGGTTTGTATGCAGTTGCAATGAATACATATGACAGTTACTGGTGAAATCCCAAATCCATGTATCTGTTTCATTACTGACACCAAGAAAAAAGTTGCTGAAGAGAATCTTAAAAAGTTTTTTATTAGTTGAACAAAGGAATGTGTACTACAGGCCTTCTTTACTAACACCAAGAAAAAGTAGCTAGAGAGATGAATCTTCAGTATCTTTCAAATTTTTTATTAGCTGCACAAGATAAGAACAAAGCAGGGTTTACTGCTAGCCTGGTTAATTGACATCAAGAAAAAAAGATAGCTGTAGAGAAGAATCTTCAGCATCTTTCAAGGTTCTTTTATTAGTTGAACAAGAATAAAGCAATGTGAACTGCAGGCCTGGTTTACTGACACTCCAAAAATGTAAAGGGACCAAAGAGAATATAATTGCCAACTTGACCGGTGCCATAAAAGCCTTAAAGCGAAAACTTTCAAACTTTCAAACTTTCAAAGAATGAAGAGTAGAGAACAAATTCAGTACGTTTCCAAATAGCTACATAAAACAAAGCTGAAGTTCAGCTTATCTAGACATTGAAAAACACAGTGTTCTTGTCAAAGCTGCAATAGAAGAGTAATACCTCTTTGGTTCCATCTACATTTGTGATTCAGCAAAGCTTTGCACCAGATGACTGTCACGCACTTCTTTGGAATTGCCCTCCCAGGCTTCCAGATTACACAGTATTAGAGGACATCACATGGTTGTGCATTAAAGGTAAGATTGAATTTCTTTTATCTTTGTTAAGTAAGCTTCATTACAATGATTATTTTAGTGACAGCTATAAATTGAAGGGTCTTGAAACGTAAATCCTAAGTCATTCCTATCAATGTCTCTAGGGAACTCTAAATATTTTGTTCAAACCACAGTATGAGTATGGGCTTTGAAGAAATTAGGCTTAAAGTCATTGAAGCTGGGCTTGGGGAGATTATCTTGGATAAATGCATGAGTTGCTTGGCCATTAGTAGCTCACGATGATCTTTCACTGATCAGAAGTAGCTCTCACTACAGAAAAGGTTGGAGACCCCTGAAATAGAGAATGTATCTATTCACAAACCTTAATCCAAAACTGGTGACTATAATGACAACAAAATATTAAGTGTTTGTAGTCTGTGTTACATTTATTACATGGCCAGCATGTGGTAAGTGTGTTAGGAGTTATCTTAGACAAAATTTGAGGAGCTATAAGAAGTCTATCATATATGAAGCACATTGGGTCGTACTTGCTTCTCTTGAAGATTTTGAATCTAGACCCTAAATTTTATTCCACAAATCAACAGACCAGTAAACATTGAGATCTTCTTCCCACTTCAGCTTCACCTGTGATTTGTGCCTATCAGTATCAAAAGATCTAATAATTTCATATAGTGTGGATGCTGATGGTCTTGAAACAAGAGCATCAAAAAGCTGATTATCTGATACAGTGACTGCACTAGAGTTCAGAATTTTAGCATATATAGCAGATATAATTTGTGCTAAAGTGTTAAATTTGTATTTAAATGAATTTGGAAACTGAAATATATGTTGTGCATCAGAGAAAGATAGTTTTGTATTGTCCTTAAATAATCGATGAACCCATATTAACCCTTTCGATGTCCATAGTTGCCAATCAATTGTTTTGTTTTTAATTTTAATAAGTGTATTATGCAAGATAGATTAATTTAAAAGAAATTATCTTTATCTTTGAGACATGGAATTAGTATGGGGTACACTAATCTGCATGTTTTTTTAAGGATGGGTAGCAGCATAAATGAGGGTCACTGGGAAAAATATATCAATTTTCAAAATGAAAAATGAGAAATGAAAAGTTTTTCTATCTGAACCCATAGAGGACAATCATCAACAATGTTATTGAATAGCTAAAAAGTGGATTATTTTAAACAAAAAATATTGTGGTAGGTTTGAAGATCCAGAAAGTTAACTCCACCGTACTGTCAATCAATCAATCAATCAATCAATCAATCAATCATGTCACTTATAAAGCGCACTACATACCCGCGAGGGTCTCAAGGCGCTGGGGGAAGAGGGGGGTGGTGCTGCTACTGATCGAAGAGCCAGGTCTTGAGGAGTCTTCTGAAGGCCAGTAGGTCTTGGGTCTGTCGGAGGTTGGTGGGGAGGTTGTTCCAGGTCTTGGCGGCGAGGTGGGAGAAGGATCTGCCGCCGGCGGTCGTTTTCCGGATGCGGGGGACTGTGGCGAGGGCGAGGCTGGTCGAGCGGAGCTGGCGGGTGGGGGTGTAGAAGCTGAGTCGTCTGTTGAGGTAGGCTGGTCTGGAGTTGTGGAGTGCTTTGTGTGCGTGGGTGAGGAGCTTGAAGGTTATCCTCTTGTTGACAGGGAGCCAGTGCAGGTCTCTCAGGTGGGGTGTGATGTGGCTGCGTCGGGGGATGTCGAGGATAAGACGTGCAGAGGCGTTCTGGATACGTTGCAGCCGTCTCAGGAGCTTAGCCGTCGTTCCTGCGTAGAGGGCGTTTCCGTAGTCCAGCCTGCTGGTGACGAGGGCCTGGGTGACTGTTTTTCTTGTTTCGGTGGGGATCCACTTGAAGATCCTGCGGAGCATTCGGAGGATGTTGAAGCAGGATGAGGAAACGGCGTTGACCTGCTTAGTCATGGAGAGGGTGGGGTCGAGGATGACCCCTAGGTTGCGTACGTGGTCGGTGGGTGGCGGGGCTGTTCCCAGTGATGTTGGCCACCAGGAGTCGTCCCAGGCTGAAGGGTTGGAACCAAGGATGAGGACCTCCGTCTTGTCCGAGTTCAGCTTCAGGCGGCTGGTCCTCATCCATTCGGCGACGGCCTTCATTCCTTCGTGGAGGTGGGCTTTGGCGGTGTGAGGGTCTTTGGTGAGGGAGAGGATCAGCTGGGTGTCGTCGGCGTAGGAGATGATGTTGAGGTTGTGCTGTCGGGCGACGTGGGCGAGGGTGCCATGTAGATGTTGAACAGCGTTGGGCTGAGGGAGGAGCCTTGGGGTATGCCGCAGATGATCTTGGTGGCCTTGGATCGGAAGGGGCGAGGCGGACGCTTTGTGTTCTGCCGGAAAGGAAGGATGTGGTCCAGTCCAGGGCCTTCTCTTGGATCCCGGCGTCGTGAAGGCGTGTTCGTAGTGTGTGGTGGCAGACCGTGTCGAAGGTGGCTGATAGGTCCAGGAGGATGAGGGCTGCTGTTTCTCCGTTGTCTAGCAGGGTCCTGATGTCATCGGTGGCGGCGATGAGGGCGGTTTCGGTGTTGTGGTTGCTGCGGAAGCCGGACTGGGAAGGGTCCAGGATGTTGTTCTCCTCGAGGTAGCGGGTCAGTTGTTTGTTGACGATTTTCTCGGTGACCTTCGCGGGGAACGGGAGCAGAGAGATGGGTCGGAAGTTCTTGAGGTCCTTGGGGTCTGCCTTGGGTTTCTTGAGTAAGGCGGTGATCTCGGCGTGCTTCCAGCTTTCCGGGAAGGTTGCTGTCTTGAAGGAGATGTTGATTATTTTCCGGAGATGGGGCGCGATGGCTGTACTGGCTTTGTTGAAGATGTGGTGAGGGCACGGGTCTAGCGGTGAACCGGAGTGGTGGTGTTCATGATCTCGCTGGTGTCCTCGTCGTTGATGTTGGTCCAGGAGAGCAGGCGGTTGGTGGTTGTGGGGGCAGTGGTCTCGGTGGTTGCCGGGGTGGTCGTGGTGTTGAAGCTGTCGTGGATGTCGGCGATTTTGCGGTGGAAGAAGGTGGCCAGTGAATCGCACAGGTCTTGCGACGGCTGGATGTCGTTGGTGTTGGAGCTGGGGTTGGAGAGTTCCTTCACGATGTTGAAGAGCTCTTTGCTGTTGTGTGCGTTGTTGTCTAGTCGGTCTTTGAGTGAGGCCCTTTTGGCGGATCTGATGAGGTGATGGTGACTGCGGGTGGCGCTCTTGTGGGCGGTGTAGCTATCCGCTGTCCGTTCGTGGAGCCAGATCTTCTCCAGTTTTCGGCATGTTCGTTTGGAGGCCTGGAGGTCTACGGTGAACCAGGTGGCTTTCTTGCTGGTGTGGATTCTTGAGCGGGGCGAGGGTGTTGGCGCAGTCGTCGATCCACTGTCTGAGGTTGCGGGCGGCGGTGTCGGGGTCGGAGGGTTCGGCGGGTGGGCTCAGGGCGAGGGTTGTCGTTAGCTGGTCTTCCGTGACTCTGCTCCAGCAGCGGCGAGGCATTTGTTCGGTGCGGTGGTGCGTGGTGGGCTTCCTGTAGGTGAAGTGGATGCAGTGGTGGTTCATCCTGTTTTTTTAAGTTCAGTAAGCACATACATGGTTTTGCTTTATTGCACAAGATAGATGTGAGTAAGTAATGAATGTTCTTGAAGAGCAAGATGGTATATTTGTAGGAATTGTAGACAGAGCAAATAAAACAGAAGGAACCAACATCATTTTAATAAAAACAAGACGCACCCTACTAGGAAAGAAATAATGGATTCCATCTTGTTATTATTAAGCTTAACTTATTAATAGTCTCTTGTAAGTTCATTTGCCCATACCTTTCACAGAATTACAGAACCAGAGCCCCAAATATTTAATTTTCAGTGGGCTCCAATGAAAATCAGAAGATATACAATACATTTTTAAACACCATTTATTGAGTGGAAGCATCTCACATTTTTCAATACTGAGTTTGTATGCTGAGAATAGGAAAAATCGTTCACTTGAGCAAGAAAAGCTGGAAGCAACAAAGTTCGATTAGAAATAAATAAGAGTATGTCATTTGCATACAAAGGTAATTTGATTTGATTTTAACCAATAATGAAACCTTGTATATAATTATTTTTTTCTTATTTTAGTGAAAAAGAAAGGATCAGAGTCCAATATAATTAATATAGAAGATTAAGGACACCCTTGTCTAACCCTTCTTTTTATTTGAAAGGTGGGGACATTAAACCATTAACAAATATATAAGCTTCTGATGAGGAAAACAAAGGCAATATTAAACTGACAATTCTGGGGCCAAACCAATTTAGGGCCTGAAAAATAAAATTCATATAATCAAAGACTTTTTCAGCATCAAATGCAACTGCTTCTAAAGAAGACCTACAACTATTGGATTTGTTCAAAATATTTACCAAAAATCTTGTATTATCAGAGCTAAATCTACCTTTAACAAAACCAGATTGTTCTTGTTTCTACAGATCTGCGAGGAGTGGATCTAAACACAAAGCAATAATTTTTGCAAAGATTTTATAATCAATATAAATCAGGGATATTGGCCTATATTTCTCACAGAATACAGGATCTCTGTCTCCTTTAGAGATCAAACAAATCAATGCATCTTGAAAGGGACCCTGAGTTGTGTTGTCCCTGTTATAGAAAAGTAATTATACAAATCAAGATGAAAATGTGAGAAATAATGAATAAATTCAATCGAAAACCTATTTGAACATGGTTATTTGCCTTTTTAAGAACATGAAGTGCTTCAGTAATCTCTTCACAAGAGAAATCAATTTCCAATTAATGAAAATTGATATTCTTCCCAGTGTTTCGTTGTATGGAGTAAAGATATTCCACAGTTTGCTCATGTTTAGGTATTAGTTCAGGAGTGTATGAAGTATTATAAAATTGGGCAAATTCATTTACAATATCATCATCCTTAAATATAGGGTCTTTATCACTCTTTAAAATAAATTCCACCTTAGCTCTTTGTTTTTTACTTTTGAGATAGTTTGCCAAACGTTTTGCAGCTTTTTTCTGTCCATCATAATATTTTGCATTGGACCTAAGAAGCAAAGAGGGAGCGTTTTCTGTGGAAATTTCATTAAATTGGAATTTGGCTTTTATCATTTTATCTAAAGCATGGTTTTGATTTAGGTGAATACTATTTATATTCTAATTGTTTATATTTTATGCATAATATTATACAATACTCTACTTTGCATTCTTCTTTTATATACCACATTGGTGATTAGGAAAACCCTAGCTGCCCTCTTGAAGGAGTCCCAAACTACTTGTATAGAAACATCACTAGTAGAGTTAAGATTGAAGAACTCAATAGCAAATTTTGAAAAGGCGTGTGTGAAGGATTCATCCTTTAAAAGAGCATTGCTACATCTCCATTATCTGTTTGCATTCGGAGCACATAAAAAATTGAGATACTGATAGGAGCATGATCAGATTTTAGTGTCATGCCAATCTCAGCATTGATTTAAGTTGATGATATTAGCTTTGATACAAATATATGATCAATTCTGGACTGGGTATGATGAACTGGAGAGAAAAAGATGTGCTCTCTTAAAGTAGGATTACGCAGTCTCCATGCGTCAGTAAGTGGCCTCTGAGTTACTGCACTGACACATTGTTTATGCATTTTAGTTGGGATAAAAGTAAACTTAGAATTCCTGTCCAGAACAGGATCAGACATCTAGTTACATTCTCCACCCAGAATTAAATTGTCATCAGAGTATTCCATTAGCTTTTGAGAAATATTACGTCAAAAGGAATTGTCAATCTGAGTTGGACAATATACATTGAAAATAGTTACAGCAATGTTCTTAATAAGTAACTTAACAGCCATCCATCTTCCCTCATCATCACTCTCTTGAGATATAAATTGAATGTCAAGATTTTTATCACATAGAATGAACACTCAGTTTCTTTTTCCCGATTCTGAAGAGGAAAAAATGCTGCAAATCCATAACTTTTTAAGCTTCAATATTTTTTCAACAAGATGTGTCTCCTACAGTAATGCAATGTTTGCTTTAGGATTGTCAAGATGAGCCAAAACTCTTTGGGGTATATGTACAAGAACTGCCGCTAACTAATGCAAACGCTAGTTAGCGTCAGTTTTCTTAACGCAGCCTATCACCAAAAACTATCACCCTGTTAGCGATGTATTTACAGTACGTCGCTACATGGCGATAGTTTCAGGTAGCAGCGGTGAAAACTGCCGCTAACACTAGCGTGAAGGCGATACAAATTCTGCCGTTAGCAGGCGAAAACTGAAGAAAGGCCCATTAGCGGCAAAAAAACTCACGTTAGTCAGACCAACGTGACTTTTTTTGCCTCTAGAGGCAAAAATGGCCTATAAGTCCACCTCCAATGAAAAATAGGAAACAAAACCAATGGAATGCAGAATGGAGCAGCCAGGGCCAAGTGCAGCACAGATCAACAACCCCCCCAAACACCCCAACAGCCAGGATGACCAGCCAGAGTCCCAAGGGGAAGAGGAAATTCAGGGCTACAATCATGAAAAGAGGCGCATTGCTGGGCAAAACCAGTGATGCATCACTTATCATTGCGCACTCCTTGCAACACCATGGCATCCAAAACCTTGAAAGTGTGGACAGTCCCCGGGGCCTGGAGGCCTCGCTGGGCCTGTGTCTGGGACCCGGAGTGGGATGCGGAGGTGCTGTGGAGTTGCTGGGCCATGGCGGTAGACATTGAGGCATCGGCGATCACCCTTACCTGGTGGTGAGGTCTGCCAGGTTGCATGGAGACATGTTGCTGACCTGTGTGAGAAGACCGCCTGGTGCCCCTTGGAGCTGTGAATGGTAGAGGCGCTCCTGCGCACCAACATAGGGAGATCTGTATCGCATACCACGCGCCACCACTACACCTGGGTGGACAAAGAAGATTACAAATGGTGGGCCGTGCCTCTCTGCATCACAGGCCGGAGGATGTTGCGCTGGCCGCACACTGTGGAAGGTGAGGCCCCTGAGTTGCGCCGAACTTGTGTGGCGGGAGCGCTGCAACTTCAAGCCTAAGGGGGCCCAGTTGCATCACCTGCATCGGGAGGTTCCCCAGCGGACTTGGTGGCGAATGCTGTACCCAGGCATGTGAAATCCAGCCTGGCTGAGGCTCCTACTGGCTGAGTCACAGATTTTGAGAGAGTACATCGGATTGCGCCACGGTGTCAATGTCCAGGTGAGGAGAAGGTGGTACGCGTAGCGGAGGAGGCCCGGGGGTCGAGTTGAGCCCAGGCCTAGCACCTGTGGGTGACGCACCCCCAGTGGTGGCTCAACCACTATGGCGTAGGAGCGTCGCCCCACTACTTTCAAGCAGTGCAAGTAGAGGAAACATATCATGATGATAACTTTCTGATGTACTCATGCTATGTTTCCTTTGCGGGCAGGAGGGTAGATGGAGCTGCTCTATTCACGGAACAGGGCAGGGGCAGAGTGGTATGCCCACTCAAGTGTGCAATTACTGTTTGGTCGGCCCTCCCAGACCACCCAAAGCAGTCATGTGCACATCCCTGTTCGCAATGCAGGCTGCATTACAGCCTGCCCACCCTGCCAGCCCCTGGCTGAACACCTTGTTACGGCGCTCAAGAACAATCTCAATGCTGCATTGCAGCGTTGTGATAGGCTTAGGGGAGGGAGCCTGGCCTCCTGCTTCCTGTTCCTGGAAGCAGACTCAGGAGAGCAGGAGCACAGAAGATGCGGGACCCGGCCTCGAGGTAAGAATTTGTTAAAAATATATTTACAACCCCCGCTCCCCCGGGTCCCCACACCCTCCAGTTTCCATTCCCGCATTTCCCGCCTCCTAGCTGTCTAGTCCCCTCTGCAGCACTACATAATGGCAGCCGCTGTGCGGTCATGCGCAGCAGGCATACCACTGGTGCGCCAAAGACAAGCCCATCTGCGTTTGTCTGCCCCTGGACCGCCCCCAGCGCCAAGGACCCTTCCTCTCAGACACTCCACCACTACGACGCCAGCACCCTCCTCGCCATCAACCAGGACGCCACACCGCCTGCCATCTAGCAACACTGTAGAATTCTCCTGCACCCTGTGCCTGTCAAAACTGCAAATGCACCTTCTGCCACATCAGCACACCAGCGCCTCCTGCCGTCCAGCCAACCAACAGTGCAGCCGACCAGCTCAACTGAATCCTCCTCAACGTGAGGTCCCTGCACACACACGCAAAATAAATCTGGGACCTCTTTGACGCCACCTCTTCAGACATCGCCTTCTTCACGGATACCTGGACCAACCTCTGCTCCTGACCGGACATCGCCATCACCATCCACGACGGCTACAAATTCACCTGCACTGACCACCCCAAACAGCCAGGAGGAGGCATTGCTATTGTCTGAACAAGCACACTACGACTGACCACGCACTCTAATGACCCGACGGTGACCATGGAACACCTCCACTTCCAGATCCGGACCAACCACAACACCACCCTCTGTGGCACCCTCATCTACAGGCCCCCCAGGCCATGAACCCCCATTCACTGATGCCATTGTAGACCTCATCGCACCCCAGGCTCACCCAGCCACCGACTACATCCTGCTCGGAGACCTCAAGTTCCACCTGGACAACCCCAGTGACCAGAACACCAACCCCCCTACTGGGGAACCTCGCCGACATCAGACTCAAGCAGCTAGTCACTGCACCAACCCACATAGCCTGACACATGCTCGAGCATGTCTTTTCCACCAGCGGGAACTTCAACTACAGCCACACCACAGGACTCTCCTGTACCGACCATCATTGTTTACATCACGCCTTCACCACGCCCACCGTACACCATCGCCATCATTGCCCCCCCGTCGCAGCTGGATCAAGGCCACCGAGGAACTTCCCATCAACTCCCTCAGCACCATCACTCCGCCAACCCGTAAAGACGTCAGAACCGCAGTGCGCAACCTCCACTGATGGATCTCCAACTGCCCCAACACCCTGGTACCCCTCAAGAAAGGACCAGGCAAACAACATTCCAAGAAGGCCCACTTGTTCACTCCCGCCCTCCACTAGTCCAGCCCTACCTGCATGAGTCTCGAGAAGAGATGGAGCCACAACATCAATCAACTCCGCAACACAGTCACCCTTGCACAATGGCGCAAGGGTGCCTGCATTGGCGCATGGTAGCCATTGTGCACCAACGTAGGGGAAAAAGACAGGGGGGCTTATTCAAGATCCCCTTCTGACAGTTTCACCCCGCCGGTGCATCATTTTCTCAACGTACTTGCAGCGTGATTCTTGCACCACGTTGCACCGTATTTGCAAAGTGGAGCATTTAGGCATATGCGTGACCTTGTGAAGCCCTGTGCCACATTATACCTGCATCAGGTATGATGTATGCAGGGTGGGCGTTCCCACGCAACAAAGCCTTATAGGAGTGATGCCGTAAAATCCATCAGATTTCACTGCAACAATTGTAGGACGCCACTGCGTCAGTACCTTATGCCTGCCTCATGGCAGGCATAAGGGGGACGCAGTGCCACAGGGATAGGCTGGCCCAATGCATTGCTGGAGTTGCGTCATGCTTGTGACACAACTGCAGCAATGCGTGACTTTAGCGCTGACATATACGTCAGGATTCCAGATGTATCTGTCATTAATTGCAACATGGAGCGGCGTACAGTAAATACAGCGCATCCATGGTGAAGGAGGTGACCCGCTTGGGGCCACCTGGGTCTCCTTGGACCACCTCTCAGCCTTCCATACTAAATGAAGAGTCAGGAGAACAGTGGAGAATATACCAATGATTATTTATTCAGATGCACTCAGAGTTGAGCCCCGTCTGCACAGTCTCGAAGAGTGGTACAGAGGGAACTGAAATCAACAAGCATAGAAATACATTATGTACGTTTTCATAGTTGGGCAAAGACACGCCTACAATGGAATTTTCCAGGCAGATGCAGCTGGGCAATGAAATACAAAACAAAATAGGTTTTGGTTCTCGTATCTAACACAACCTAGCACAGCCCAAGGTCGTTTCACCTTGTGCCCGCCACGAGACAAGTGGGAGAAGGCCTCTATCTAGTGAGAAAGGTATGCACTAATATGAACTGTCTATTCATTACTGGAGCAAAGCCTAACATTGCAGAAACGAAACTTATCAAAGGCTTTTCCCAGAAACAGTAAAGGATTAGTTTCGATCAGGATATAAAATGGCGCCTATACAGAAAATGGTGCTGCTAATGCTAACTTATATAAGGCACTGCGTTAGCAATCTGGAAGCTATTCTAAAAGACCCTCCTTTTAGCATGAGCTAAAACATTTTCCAATTGAGAGCAGGAAAGAGCAGAATGGCAAACATCCCCAAGATATCGAATTAGAATACAATTAAGAACATTCCATATTATCAACATCAGGCAGTGAAACAGCAAGCAGAGATGAATTCTCAAATATTCCCTCGTCTATGTTAATCAAATCATCAACATCTTTTTGAGGCATTATAGCGGCATTCGTATCGTGAATTGATATTTTCTTTTTGGGTGTGAAAACAGTGGCACAATAAGAACAGCAAAAAGGGAGACATTGAACGAGAATACAGCAGAGCATCAATACTACAATAAGATAAATAGCCTTTTCAAGGATCCAGCCCCAACTGCCGAAAAGGGACCAACTCCAATTCTCACTCTCCATACCCTTAACATTTTCAAGAAAATCTAGAATGTGCTTGGTAATATTTTTTTCCATATTCTAAATGCCGACCACACACTTATTGCCGACTACCGCACATACACCACCACTCTTAGCTAAAATAAAATCCACCGCATATCTGGTCTGTTCCGAATATATCGGCATACTTTCCTGCTGAGTGGTGATATCGCACAAAGCTGCCACTGTAGTATTCTCTAGGTTTCTCACCCCTGGCCATGGAAGTACCACCCAATGTGAAAATAGAGGAAATGATGTACCCAAAAGTGATACCATTGCTGTAATTATTGGCCTCTTTATCGGTCACTCCCTCACAGAATTCCTTCGTTAGTGTCGTCTTAACCCATTTTATTTTAGGCTTGGCATATTTACAAGGCAGAAACAAGGGCAACACCATTCCAAGAGCTACATCATCTGTACCATTACAGACATTGGAATGAGTCCCATTGGACAAAAAGAAAAACCCTGGATGTGAATATATCGGCCCCTCATAATTCACTGCAGCATGCCTAGAATTCATTCCAAATGTACTTGGATCCTTTTTATTCACTAAAGGGATCGTGTGTTTGTGCAACACTATTCCTGAACAATTTATATACAATGAAGTATCCGTACTGTTCACAATGGGACAACAAGCAGGATAGTAGCCGGCCTCTCGAGGGACTGTCAACCCTTTGTAATGCCAACCTATTAATGTTACATTCTCTTCTTCCATATAAAAATTATCACAGTATGTATTGTTATTGCAACCCGGAAAACCCACCCCCAGTGACTTCCTATGGTACAGACATGGTCCCGGATAACCAAAACCAAACACTCCTTTTACTTCTGTAAATTGGGGTGGTCGAGTATAGGTATGATTTACAAGTGACAATGGATATGCAGTCCACAGACTGGTGACAGATTAAGTGGGGTAACAAGCAGTCCCTTCTCCAAAGAACCTTTTATGTGTGTCCAAAAATGCATTACTCAGAGCTGTTCTTTTAGTACGTCTCGGGGAAATGACCTTACCCTTACTGCGTAAAGGCACACTTTGAGCATCTTCCAAAACCCATGATACCCTGCACAGTATTTTCATCAGCAGAATCAAAAGAACAACACATAATACTTTGCTTTTCCCTGACCATATCTTACTATGCTGTGTAGTCGGAGCCATTGACTGTTCCTCTTCTATAACCTTTCTGCCAAAAGGGTGCATAATGAATTCAAAGGAGTAAAATGCAAAAAATATAAAGTTCCTAGTGTCCGTCAGAGCCTCACTGATACAGGCTCCTAGTGTCCATCAATAAGTTGGCGCTCTTGAGCACTGGCGGTGGAGCTTGCTTTGTCCTAAGCTCTTTTAATCTATCCCACGTCGATAAAGGTGGTATACCAGCAGAGTATACTTTTTCCCTAACTAATGTTCAACAACAAAGGCAAAAGAAACACAGAACTTCCACTCATTTCAATTATTCGTTGGTACTGCTGCTCAGCACTACCTATCTTGTACAGTCCATCCCTATTCTTTTTTCTCCTTAGATTCAGTAGCCCTCAGCCGAGGGCGCAAATTGTACCTGGCAACCCCAGGCACACTATGATCGGTAAACAAAGGCTCCTGAATAGCTTGTATCTCTGGTGGAACAGCTTCATTCAAAACATCCTCGTTCTCCTCATCTGTCTGTGTCCAGGTCAGTTTTGTGTCACTAAAAGGAACAAACCTGGGCACCTGCTCGCATTCGGTGTCGCCTATTCCTCCTTTGACCCACTGGTCGGTTGGCAATGGTAAAAGAATCCTCCGGCAGTGGGTGGCATGCACCCAGTTCTTTCGACCAGCAACCTTTACAGCCGTCCGTGTCACCAACAGAACCTGCTCAGGACCTTTCCAGCGCAGCTCCAGACATTTCTTCCTCTGGAAATACCGCACCAGGATGAAGTCCTCAGGCTGAATACCGTGGCCGGGCCGCTCTGGTATAGAAGGTAGGGACTCCCGCATCTGTTGGTGAATAGAACGTAAACTTTTGGTTAACTGGCCAAGATAATCAAGCAACACAGGATATTCAATATTTGAATATTTACGAGGACGTGGGATGCCCCAAACATTTGCCGGGCGTCCGAACACACATGAAATTTTTGTTTAATATACAAACCTTCACAAATCAATATAATCACTTTCCAATTAAAATGACTACCATTATCACTCCAGAAAATTTGGGGCAAGCTGAATCGGGAAAATACTCTTTAAGGAGTACTTTCGTAGTTGTAATGGCCGTATTATCCTTAGCGGGGTAAGCCTCAACCCACTTACTGAACGCACAGATAACCACTAAAACATACTTAAGATTATTACATCTCTCTAGTTCAATGTAGTCCATTTGAAGGATTTCAAAAGGAAAAGTAGGTGGTGCAAAATTACCAGGTGGTGTAGGGGTACCCTTCCCTGGATTATGTATCATACAGACCATACAATGTTTCACCAAACGTGCAGCCATCTTGGAGATGTTATCATTATGCCATACAGAGGCTAACAATTTACAAATGCCTTTCGCACTGATATGAGCTGGACCATGAGCCATAGTAACCACAGGAAGTACATATGCATCAGGCAACATCCATTTCTGTTGTCCAGATTTATCAATCCAACACCCTTCCTCATTTAACTGCGCTGTACTCTCCTGCCATTTTGCTAATTCCTCTTTTGTGGCGTCACTCTGTATCTCCTTCACACTTTCAACAGTGTTTTCAAACATAACAACTCCAGGAACCCACCTAGCTGGACCTGCAACAAACATGCGTTTCATTTTACATCAGGCCGTTTCCTTAGCTACCTGATCTGCAAAGGCATTTCCTCTACCCACATCATCAGTAACTTTCTTATGAGCGCTACACTTAATTATTGCTAATCTCTTGGGGAGCGTTAAAGCAGACAAAAGCCGCAATATAAGGTGTCCATGTTGGATCTTGGTACCATGAGAGGTAAGAAACCCTATCTCTGCCCAGAGTCCCCCGAAATTATGCGCAACCTCGAATGCGTACTGGCTGTCTGTATAAATATTGACAACCAATCTTACACTCAATTCGCAAGCTCGAATTTAGGGCAGCAAGCTCAGCAGCTTGAGCCGACTGATAGGGGACCCGTGATGTCTCTACTACCATACACAACGTAGTGATAGCATAAGCTGCAGTGGTGGTGCCATCTGGTCATTTAAAACAGGAGCCATCAACATATAGTTTCCCTTGAGGGTCAGATAAAGGAACATCAGTCAGGTCTACCCGTCCTTTTGTCTCTTCTTGCGTCTGGAAAATACAGTCATGTTTGTCAACTGCATCGTTCTCAGAAGGAAGATGTAGTAACGTGGCTGGGTTCAGAGTGGCACATCTTTTGATCCTAATATGTTTAGCAAACAATGTCAGTTCATAACCAGTAAGACGTACACTGGTGAGGTGCTGTGTCTTTGTCTTATTCCAAAGTGTATCCACAGCATGGGGTACCATAGCTGTGAGATCTGTATCAAGTAAGAGTCCAGCCGATTGTCTGATTCAAGTGGCCACAGCCGCAACCACTCTCAGACAACTCGGAAGGGCCCTAGTGACAGGGTCAAGCACAGCAGAAAAATAAGAGCAAGGCCTCTGTTTATCCCCAAATTTTTGTGTTAAAACAGAAAGCGTGCAACCAGCCATCTCATGAACATAGAGCACAAATGGCTTTCTATAGTTCGGTGTGCCAAGCACCGGAGCTGAACAAAGTGCAGTTTTTAATTGCTCATAAGACTGCTGACATTCTGGAATCCAAAGCAAAGGCTCATGCACTGCCTTCGTTGTTAATGCAAGCAAAGGTTTGATTAGTAACAAATAATTTGGGATCCACTGGCGACAGTAGGAAGTAATACCTATGAAAGCGCGCACATCTTTCTGAGATTGTGGAATGGACATTTTATTAATGCTGCTGATGTGCTCAGGGGTCAGCTTCCTACCCTCCGACAATAGGTGACCTAAATAGGTGACCTCCTGTCGACAATATTGAAATTTCGAAAGAGAGACCTTATGTCCATGACGTGCCAAATGCAACAACAGTTTCACTGTACTATCCTAACAACCTTGTTCTGTATCAGAAGCAATTAACAAGTCATCGACATACTGCACCAATGCATTACCTGGAGAAAGTGATAGTGAATCCAACTGACATTTCAATGCTTGACTATAAATACTAGGACTTTCTGTATAGCCTTGAGGAGCACAACAGAATCTAAAGCTTCTGCCGGCCAGCGTAAATCCAAACAAATACCTACAGTCCGGGTGGATAGGAATACTAAAGAATGCATTTTTCAAATCAATAACAGAAAAGAACTTAGCAGTAGATGGGATCATCGTTAAAAGCGTAGTGATGTCAGGAACCACCGTAAACTGCGGAACTACAATTTTATTGACCTCGCGCAAATCAATCACAAAGCGATAAACATCAACAATAGCCTCAGAGGAACCCGAGGGTGCCCTCCTAAAGACCGGAAGAATAGGACTATTGCAAATGTTGGCAGACGTTTCTTCAACCACTCCCTTTCTTATCAAATCCTGAACAATCTGAGGACGGGCCAGTTCCCCTGCCTGTGGTATTTTATACTGAGGAATACGGGGCAAAGTAGCATTATCTTTAACTTGTATCGAAACTGGCGGTATATGCAACAGACCAACATCTGTATCACCTCTGGCCCATAATGTAGGGGGTGCCGAAGCAAACTCATCTGGAAGAGGTGCATCCTGGGACAAACACTGACTGGTGTTCACATGCGGGCCCATGGTGATATAGACACCATCAGGAGAACAATAATGGTAGCATGCAACTTCTTCAACAAGTCCAATCCCATCAGATTTTCACCACAAATAGATGTTAACAAGAATGGAGACTCAACAGTAAAAGGACCAACAGTAAGCGCAAGAGGGCGAGAAATGGGGCTGACGACCGGTATACCGGAAAACCGTACCGAAACATATTTCTGGCCAGACAGGGTGCCCCAGGGACCATATGTTGAGAAACAGATCTTTTCGTCGCACCTGTATCCACCAAACATTCGTTGGTCAAACCTTGCAAATCCGCTGTGACATAAGGACCACGCTGATCTATAGGTATCTGAACTGGTCTCCCACCCTGTCCTTGGCTGTCCTAGCTATAAGACATACCTGTCACATCATCCACATCATAATCATCATGATAATACTGCCCATCTCTAGGGTCATCATAATAATTATTGTCAGAGCGTCCCACAGGAGCCACAGCCTTCTGATTTCTGTCGGTCCCACAGCTTCTACCACCCGAACCACGTCCTCCAGGGTACGAAACCTTCTGTAAAAGCACAGGGCACTGGCTACGCCAATATCCTTCCTCTTACAATACACACACTGATTTTGTCCCAAAGGTGTCGTTGAAGGCTGCCTAGTCTGTGGGAGTTGTCGAGAAGGACCTCCCCATCCCTTATTATTTCCCCAAAATGCCTGCTGCAACAACACTTTCATCTTTAAATCCTTGTGTTTTTTATCAGTTTTATCCTTCTCCACCTGATCTCGATGCTCATAATATTGTGCCATGTTCAAAATAACAGAGGGAGAAGATGTAGACCAAGTACTTTCAGATGCCTGCAAACAAGTCATTATCTCAGGAAGAAGATTAGTAACAAATTTGTCAACGAACAAACAAACTCCTCCCTCCGTAGAGATATCCTGTCCACTGTAATCCAAAAACGTATCTTCAAACCTAGTAAAGAAATCAGATACACTCTCATCCTTCTTCCGTCGACAGGCTGTCAATCTATCCCAACTCACTTTCTTCGGTGGAATAAGGGTATGCATATATGTAATAATACGACCAGGCAAGACAAGTATCTCCGCACGCGGCTTATCTCCTGTCTTCCTTTCCTGAACCCATCCCTTAATCACATCCGATGTACCACCCAACTCAGCAACATGATCTTGAGTATGCACCTGATGCCAAATATCGACTGGAACAAGAAGACCAAAGAACATTTCAATATCAGCCAGAGTCATTACGGTAGAAGAGGCAGCCTCTGTTAATTCCTTATAATAGGCAGTGAGATTTTTCCTGGGATCAGGAAGCGAAGCATTAAGAGCTAAAACCTCACTTCTTTTCCATTGAGTATAAACCCATTGCTCCTGGAAACGGGCAGCTACGGCCGGTCTGGTGACCGCTCCATTCCGATCTGTCACCTCAGGTATTTCTGGATGATAAATGGGGCGGACTTCACGCATAGGAAACTGAGTAATTTTAGTAGGACTCTTATCATACAATCGACCTCTATAAAAAACTATAGTGGCAAGATTTGCAAGCACCTGTCCTGGTGCTAAATCAGCTACATAAACATGATCTCTAATATCAAATAACACTTGTGGAGCCTCCATTTTGTTGTGCGTACGCCAAAGGTCTATCAATGTAGCAGACGTGTTGAAGAACGTGCTGCTGTAAAAAAGGATCGAACTCACGCACAACTTGCCAAATATCCTCAGTACTATAAACCACATTACTAGTCCACTTCATAGCCTGTCTTGCTAATACCTCCTTCTCATCCTCACCTACTCCAGAGCGCACCAACGGACCCACTCGTTCCCTAAATCTCGCCCAATCCCTATCTTCAAACCCTCGTACAGACGTTTTAACATCCAACGATATCAGAAGATGAGTAACCATAGGAGGAGAAGGATTAATAGAAGTAGTGGGTACGGCTGTAGCCAATGTTTGCACCGGAGGAGAAAGAACAGAGGACACAGGAGTCAGAGCAGTAGGTGTACCAGACATCACAGTCATCAAAGATGGCAAGGAAAGAGAAAGAACGGGGGGTGCCGTAGCCAAAGCTGTTGAAATAACAGCTGTAGAGACAGGGGCAACCGGAGCAGATGAAACAGGCTGCTGTGACTGTAAAGCAGGCCTGGGTGTAGTTCGTGGAGTTTTGCTATGCGGAACTCTGTGAAGTGACAAAAAAACTCCACGGAGTTCTGCAAGTGGCGGAGTGCAGTGCGAACTGCCATTTGTGCTGGTCTTCCTGCCGCTCGGGTACAAATTCTACTCAAGCGGCAGCTCGTGCTCGCGAACTTACCGTTCGTGAGCACCAGCAGAGCGGAGTTCAGTGCCCAGGCCTACTGTAAAGGAACAGTGGGATATATCCTCTGCGGGGCATAAGGAGGCGGGGTCTAGTATCTAACAACTCCTCTACAAAAGTGTCATTTTCCTCTTTGGCCAGATAGGACTTGTCAATGTGCAACTGAAATTTCCTATCCTCACATTCAATTCCTGTCTCCTGTTTTTCTCTATCATATGCTACAGCTTTCTGCGTCAATGTCTGTATTCTCCCTTTCCATGCCTCTTTCTCCATTTTTAACTGCCTTTACTTAGCCTCCTTCTGCCAAGTTTGAAGAGAATCAAACATCGACTGTCTAATTAGTCTCTTAAACAACTGTTCCTGTAAAAAAGCAAATCTTCTGTTCATCAAAAGTGCCTGTCAAAGGCCAATGCAACTCGGCATTGTCCCTCGTATATTTGTGCCATAATGTACTAAGCATAATAGGGCCAAGACCATGTTTCACATACATCAAAATTAGGGCTGCCTTCAGGCGGCGCAGGCTGCGCTTCTTTCAACCGAGCATCTGCAGAACAACAACAACAACGACAACACAAACTCCAAAACTTGCTAAGGCCAGGCATTGCAAAAGAAAAACCAAATTGTTATTTTTACCTGGCAAAGTATTTGCAATTACTTTTTATCGAGACAGTCCCTAGACCGTGCCAAACTCAAACCCAAATGGTACCATATCCACAAAAAACCAAAACAAACTCACCTGATATCAGTAGTACAAACAAACCAGTTCTCCACTGCCGACTCCTCAGACCAAACCGTCAGATCAAGGGTTTCGCCATTCAGGACTCCAGTCAGGATGACCACTGGGAGAGGCACCGTCCGGCGGGACAGAAGGAGCAGCTGCGAGTAACGGAAACTCTTCGTGCAGGGATCCCTGAGCCGTCAGTCCGACCCGACTATGCCCTTGTCCTCCCCCACCATCCGCAGCAAGGGGATGGATCAATCACACGAAGGAGTCCCTGTTCGGGCTTCAACTGAAGGAGGTGACCCGCTTGGGGGCCACCCGGGTCTCCTTGGACCACCTCTAAGCCTTCCATACCAAATGAAGAGTCAGGAGAACAGTGGAGAATATACCAATGATCATTTATTCAGATGCACTCAGAGTGGAGCCCCTTCTGCACAGTCTCGAAGAGTGGTACAGAGGGAATGGTGCCGCAAATGCTAACTTTTATAAGGCACTGCGTAAGCAATCTGGAAGCCATTCTAACATGGTGTCGCAAGAAGGGCGTAGTGAAAAGTGTTGCAACGCTGTTTTGTCGCAGCGATGCAACACTTTTCATGAATGAGGCCCAGGAATGCACCCTATCTTATTGATGGTGCGCATTCCTGCCCTGTAGTTTTGTTGCAGGGCAGTGCAGCAACATTCCTTGCAGCGCTGTCCAGCACCAAAACCTTCTGAAATGAGGCCCCAAGTGTTTGCACCATTTTTAAGACCAGCTATTTTCTGGTCTTAAAAAACTGCCTCTAACTGGAGTTAGAGGCAGTTTTTTTGGCTCTGCACCATACAAGGAATTCCTTGTAAATGTTGCAAAGTGGGGTTAGCAGCAGTTTTTGCACGGGAACGCCTACCTTGCATCTCATTTTCGTTAAGTCCCGTTAACAGAAGTGGCGATCCTAAAAAGTCATGTTTACGCCGGAAAACTGCTGCTAACTGCAATTAGCAGCAACTAGTATATACGGCGATAAAAAAAAGCCACTGTAACATAAAAAAATTGACGCTACGGCGGCGTTAACTCCTTGTACATATGCCCCCTTGTCTTTTAATCGGAGATCCTAATCCCTTGACATTCCTTGAAACTACTCTAAGTGCCATATTGAAAAAATAAGTTCAAACCTAGAAGGCTACACTTAAATACATTGACAAAGTACAAGCATAAACATAAAAACATATCCATCATGAATTCATGACATTGACAAAGAAATCAAAGTAGAATTAGATTAGAGTTAAAAATGAGAAGTTGGGAAAATAGATGAGAAAGAGAGATAGAAAAGAAAAGCGAATGAAAGATAAAGAGAAGCAGTAAGTGGAAGAAGAAAAGACACATATCTACAAACAAAACAAAAGGTTGAGGGTGGTGAGGCCCCACGATGAAGACAACATGCCTGCACTACACGACAGATCAGGATGTGACCATGTATGGCATAACATAAAGACACAGTGACAAAGGTTGAGACTGAAATAACCTGCAAGAACATAGCAGAAATAAACATCTGCATCAATATTTGTTTTGAACAGAGTTCATACAACTATCAGTAAATAGCTTTCAGTCAGTGAAAAACTTCAGAAGTCTCCATGTCTTCCCCTTTACATTCATCCACAAATGTCCTCAGTTTGGGAGATCTTCATATGTTGTTGTCTTGTTTTCATATGTAACTTTGAACAGGCATGGATGAAAAAGACCAAATCTAGCATTAATAGTTCTGAGTTCTGGTTGCATTTTTAAGAGTTGCTTTTGTCTGTCGGCATTGGCTTTTGCAATATGTTAAGAGAAATATAAGTTATGACCCGGCCAGTGTCTATGTGCTCTTTGCATATTTAAAGAAACTGATGATGGCAAGTCTAACACCTTAGGTATAATGTTGTGAAAAACTGAACAGGTTCACTCACATCTGATCTTTCTTACAGAACATAAATTCTAACATTATTCCTCCTGTTGCGATCTTTTTTATTATTTTCTTGTTTTTGAAGAAGAGACATTTGCGACTGAATGTTATTGATCTTTGCATTAGAGTCCTCTAGGTTGCTCACTAGTTGTTCAACACCAGTCCATTTGTCACCCAGTATTTGTAACCTCCTATTAGTTTTTTCAATACATGGTCACAAAACTCTGATCTCTTCTAAGAGTAATTCCATTGATATAGAGGAAAATGTTTTGACTAGTGACCAGGAGGATAATTTTTGGAAGTTTATGTGCAGAGCCACTAGTGTTTCAGTGACACTTTAGGTATAAGGGAGCTGGAAGTGTGTGCTTCTAGAGCCGATTTTGGCAACTGGGAAGGGGCAGTTGCATGTTGCTTGACATTATGAGGTTTTTCCATATTTTCAGGAGATGATCCTTTAAAGTTCAAAGTATTTCTCAAAGATTGAAAAGAACAAGTAGTGTTAGTTCATTTACCTGTTCTCATTTTGCCCATGCAGAAAAGTAGCTAAACAAATATTGGTAAAAAACTCTGAATTTGAGGAGCCACTAGCTGCTATTGACAAATGATACCTCAGCTGGAACTGAAGTAATCTGAAAGTAATGTCTAGAAACTTGTTTGTTTTAACAGCTCTCAATGAGCCTGCTCCATCTACATGAATAATGGTGTTTGTCAGTAAGCAAAAATTAAAGAGTATAATCCCTCACACAAAGGATGACTGAAATGATAGCAGAAAATGAAAAGAGCATTTAACATTTGCAATTCTCTAAACTTGCTGCTACAACAGGCAAATGAGAAACAAATGGTGCTTAAAAATATATCTTTAATTTTAGGACATTTTACTTTCATACATACAAATAAAATGCCAGGTTGCCAGCCAAAATGCAAACATACATTGTCACATTGCCAGCCAAGAAGCAAAGGATTATAACAAATATGTGAGGTGAAACCCCTTTCAAAAGGCAACATGAGATTCCAGAAGCTGAATATTAAATTGCTCTCCTTTCTTTCCTAGTTGATTTTTCAATATAAACTTATTGCAAATTGTATTTCATTTAACGCTAGAAATGTGGCTTCCACTTCTGGAGATGTATGGCCTGCCCATGACCTTTAGTCCACAGCTTGTTCCTGCTGAAGTTGTCTTTTAATTAGACAGCACATTCATTTTAGAAGTGGATGTCTAAAGGAAACAAAGCATGTGAAAAACAGAAATGCTCCAAAGAACATATATTCAGCAAGCTCTCCATGTGTCATAAATAACACCAACTGGTGACAGCTGATTGCTTGAACACTTCTGTAAATTCCTTCATGGCACTAAGCTGAAGCAGTGTCAAGCCATGACCCCCAGGGCTCCCTACTTCTAATTTCAATAATTTATGCAGCACTCTTAGCCTGAGTATCTATCTATCTATCTATATATCTATCTATCTATCTATCTATCTATCTATCTATCTATCTATCTATCTATCTATCTATCTATCTATCCTTAACACAGAGTTGGTGACCACTGTGCAGCTATAGTTAGATCAGAGTTCTCATAGGAAGAGAATATTTTGCTAAATAAAACTTCATCCACCCTCACCACATTCATGAAACATTTTGCACTGATCCATGAAGTGGAGGACAAGAAAAAGGTGGAGGGTCCCAAATGTGCAATTTACCATGTTAATTCCCACAGGAAACTTTGCTCTCTGGTAGAAAAAACAGCTGACGGATTTACACCAAATTACATTGCTAAATTGCTCCCAGCATCTTGCAGCTGCGACCAGGATAAGGTACTCACCGGGGCATGTGTGGCTTCTTGAGCCAGCCTGCGGTCCATTGTGGTCAGCCCGAACTATTGACTTTGCCATAGTCCAGTGAGATTAGATCCCCCCCATTGGAGCTTATTGCTTCTAAGCACTAGAACTCTTTTTATTCTTTGAAAATTCATAACTTGATTTTTATACCTTGGATTTTTGTAATTTTGGTCTTGATTTATTTATCAGATTTTTTTTTCTCTAAACCTGTGTGAAGTCTTTTTGTGCTTTTTTTATTGTGTTGCTGTGTGTGTGTGTGTGTAGCACAAATACTTTACACTTTGCCTCTTTAGATACGCCTGACTGCTCTGTGCCAAGCTACCAGAGGATGAGCACAGGTTACCTTTTAGTGTGTATCTAGCTTCCCCTGACTAGGATTGTGGTTCCTGCTTGCACAGGATGCATACTTCTGCCAACCAGAAACCCAGTTTCTAACACCTAAATACTACAGAAACATACCAATTGCAACTCGGCATTCATAGTTCATATAACTACATGTCCCTGAAAACTGAGAAACATAGGGAGGACCTGCTGAAAGATGAAGATAAGAATATAGAAGTAATTTAGGGTGCAAGAAAAACACAACTAAATTGGCCAACCATTCAATGACTAGAGGCCACACAACAGCTGATTTGAAATAGGTGGTACCGAAGCAACAAGATGGCAACTCAAAAACCCTAAAAAAATACTCTTTGATGGAGAGCAACAATGGATGTTCCTGCTCCGCACCCATTTACAGGGGATGAATGATGACATCTCTTGGGTATCCATGAATAAATAGGAGTCATTATCATAACCTGCTATTGAGGACAGAACTGGTACAGATCTAAACAGTGTTTCACAAAAATTATAGTGGGGAATCCATATTGAATAAAAGGAGAATTAACAGACACCTGTGAGAATCTTCAAATTCAAATCTATAAAGACAACCAATATAATTCGCACCCAACCATTTTAACTCAGATCTTAAACTGCTGGCATCTTTGGTCCTGACAATGGAACCATCTGGTAAAAAATAAATATATACTGGAGTTATCTCGGGCGGCCAGTGAACATTTTGCTAACTTGAGACCGTGTTAGGCACAGAACGACAATAAGAAGCTACTACCATGAGGAACAGAGTGACGCGCTACCATTAGAACACGGATTATGTGACTGCGATTACAAGACCCAGAAGAGGTCACGTATAGCAAGAAAGGACTCTGGAACCATTAGCCCAGTGAGATGCACGACACAGGAAGGGCACTAGGTGGCAAAGCAAGTCAGGACCTTTGACCATGTGAGTTACTTTCAGGATTAATTGTGCTTGTATGCTAATTCCCTTTGTAAATAATAATCCAATTTATTTTACCTTGATTTATATATCAGTTTGTGATTACAGGGGTATCCACTCCCTGTAGCCCTTTGGAGCTTGACCTAGGTAAATAAAAGGTATGTGTGTGCTGTGTCTTTGGTCACTTTGTGATCACAGAGCATGCATGAAGTTTCACTGTTACAAGTTGCCGATATACGGCTATAAAATAATGAGCCCACTCAAGCGTACATCTAATTATACACAGTGCACACAATTGTTTGCATGCTTTCCTTTACACGGAATGATATTTTCAGAGTTCATAAGAATGTATTGCTGTGAACACGTAATAGTCAGTGTGATGGTCAATAACATTAATGCTCTTCTCTTACTTACAGGAACTATACTGGGGAAGTCCCTGCTGGAGGGTTTGCAAGTGTGTGGCATGCCAAAATGAGTGCATGACTGAGAGTAATGGGGCATTGAACGGGCTGAATGCACTATAATATAGTCCATGAAATAATTTAAAAGGTTGATAGGGATCTTTATATCTGGTCCTGATGAAAGCCAATTGACCTTTTCTGGCATATTTAGAAAGAAACATGTAGACCATAGATGTGGAAGAACATAATTTGTTCCACCAGCATCAAACTCTGCTTTTAACCTTGTCAGGGAGTCCTTCAATAAACAGTAACACTATCAGTGAATATAGAGCACCCCTAGGCAATTTTAGTTAAAATAGAATCGTACAATGGGCTCCCTTGAATTCTCGATGGGGAGCCCGCTCAGATGCTGCTTGGTTCCTGGGAGAGGACTCCATGATGAAGCATGCCACTGAAAAGAACAAGAGTGGGTGAGGGTCCTTTTAAAAAACATTAAGTTTGTCTAGGTGGGTGTGAGGCAGGCAAAAACAACAATAACCAGGACAAGCTAACATTTGAATCTAAACATGCCAATAAAATGCCTAAAGCTGAAGGAGGCCCAGCGGTAGCTCGGGGCTTGAACCTAATAATCCAGCAGGAAGATTCAGATGTCAAATCTCTCTTAAAGGCAATCCAACAGAGCCTGACTTCTGTAGAGACAAAAATTGATATGCTAACTAGCAGAGTGTATCTCATGAATTTGAAAATCGATAAACTGGAAAATTACACTTTAGTGACCTAACAGTGCATTTCCGATGTTGAAGATGAAGCTAAGTCCAACAACCATTTACAAAGCCAATAAATCATGCATATGGGAGCTATTGGCTTTGGCAATGTTTTGTAGCAATGCTGCACAGCAGCACGGATGCTTTGCAGTGTAGCTTCAAATAATTAAAAAAAGAACTACAAGTTCATTAAGCGCTGGATGCATCATAGTCCTTGTTTTATTATTATGTTTATCCATGCTGTACAACATCCACGCTGCTATACAGCATTGCTACTAATCATTTCCAAAGTTGCCAATGCCCATGCAGTACAGCATGAACAACAGGCAAAGGCAGAGTTAATAGTCTCATAGGGGAGACCTATTGGCTTTGCCAATGCTTTTTAGCTCTCACCGCAAAACCCCTGTGATTCTGAGCAAATAAGTTAATCTCCCTATGCATAGCAAATAAAAAAGTACGACATTTGGCAAAAATGTCTATCACATAGAGAAAGCAATTCCACCCACATTAATGTCTTATTGAAAATACATTTGAAAGCACATAACATCTGCTGACACAATAGAAGCGGGTAACATCTGTTGTCATAACAGAAATCCATTTCAAAGGAGCAAAGGACTTATTTGAAGTGCATGTGGCATAGTAAAACAAAGCTACAAATGGTAAGAGGTTCAACAAGGAGGACAAGAAAGAAGAAAAAATAAAAAATAGTACCTAAATCACAGCGCAATCAGCGGAAGGACAGCAATCAAGCAAAAGCAATCAATGTGTGGTCCATGCTCCAGCTGTAGGAAGAGGAAGTGAAGCCTGTACACACTGGTCAATTAGAAGGCAGCAATTAAGAGTGACAATGAAGCCAACAAATGTTTAGCAAGGGGCAGGCTGCAAGCTACTTGCTGTATACCACGAGTACTCACAAAATATTTCCATGGGGCCAACAAAAATGATGGTCCATGGTGTGATTGAGGGTCACACTGATGCCAACAGGTGGTGATCTGTGTGGGGGAGCTGTAAAGTGGCTGGTAGGGGATGTGAAGCATGTACTCTCAGTGGCTGGATAGCACAATGTGAAACCAGAAAACCTGGACTCATTCCTATTCCCCACTTGACCAAACTGTGTGATCCTAGGCAATTGTTTGGTTGTTTTTTTTGTCTCCTTTTTCTTCATTATCACATATGAGAGGATCTCGAAATACACAAGTTCAGAATGTACACTGTACAAAACCTTCTTGTGTTTTTTTAATAAACTATAATGTTGTCCATGCACAATATAAATCCAGGCCACACAGAGGGTGCATATGACAACTAACTTGCCTTAGTTCACTATTTGCATAGTGTCCATGGGGGGGCATGAATGTTGCTAAACTGACGTTTGAAAGATATCACTTAAAAAAATACTGCTCAATGCACCAATATAATCTGATGTACTAAGGTAAAATGTGTCTGTATGTTAATGAAATACACTGTTTTGAATTTTGAATGAACTTTCATATTTTTACACTCGTTGCAGGAACTCTTTACAAATGAAGATGTTCCTAACATTAAGTGGTGCAGGACTCCTTAGTTACTTCCTTTCTTCAAATTCAATTAACCTGTAAAAATATACTTGCCCTTTTATTTAACATTATCTGAATGTTAGTGCTCTGTGAAATAAGCAGCAGCCCAGTGTTGATGTTGATCGGGGTGGGGGGAGGCGCATGTAAAGGCCAGGAGAACTGCAAGAGGCCCCTGGGCCATACTTTGAGTATGGCTGCTGTACACAATGCTGTGCTGTTGCAGACAAGACCTAAAAACGAGAAAATGCTAAACACAGAGAATGCGCTTGGCTTAATTGAGGCCAAGAAAAAGGACTTGCAGGATAAAATGAACAAATCTCTGAATCTCAGGAGTGCCTGAATTGTGAACAATTGAAAATAATGTAGAGGGTATGCTGACAGCTTGATCTGGGACTAATAACTACTCCTTCCTTTTTGTAGTGAAACATGATTATCGTTCTCTAACAACAAGACCTCCAGCCAGGGACCCTGCTCGTCCCATAATAGCCCAGCTCCTTATCTTTTGGGTTAGAGTGTGGCACTCCGTCATGGCCGGGGAATAAAGAGATCTTAACACTGATGGTAATTCATTAGCTGTCTGCCCCAGCAGTACAGGGAGCAACATGGGAATTCCTTCCAATAAAAAGTAAATTAGAGCACAACAGGCTAAAATATGCCCTGCTACACTTGACACATTTAAAAATACCTGTAGAAGGTACATTCTGAGAGTGAGAAATCAGGACCTGTTTGCAGTGTCCCCGACTTTCTGCCCCCATTGTGACTACTAGGGGCTGCTTTTCTGACTCTGATTGTGCCCTTGGCTCTGCTAACCAGACCTAGGGCCTGTGCTCTGATTAAAAATACATGGTAATTAGGTGTAATTGCAATTGGTGCTGACAGACCCCTGTAAGTCCCTAGTATATAATAAGGCAAGGGAATTCAAACTACCTATAAGTCCCTAGTATATAATAGGGAAGGGAGGTTTAGAGGCCCAGTAGATTTCCTGCACTAAAGTCTGCACTGTTGTCTTGACTGCTGTCATTTTAAAGCAGCCTACTTTGCAAACTACCTTTAAAATTAGATTATATACAAATTTCACTTTGGAATTGAAGGTACTTCTGAAATAGTAATCTACCTTATTTTGACATATAAGTCACCCGTAAGGTCTCCCCTAGGTGCCCCAGGGGTAGGGTGCCATGTAACTCTAAGCAGGGACATTATAAAATATGTTGTATGTGCCCTGGTGAGGGTAAAAGTGCCAATTTTGTTTTTCCTCATTGTAGATAATTAGCTCCCTAGGCTAACATTGGAATATTTTATTTAAGTATAAAAATACTTTACAGTGTGCTAAAAATGTAATTCAATGACTTAAAATGCTAATTATGATAAATCCAACAATTTGCCACTGTTAGACTTGTAATACCTATCACAGAAAATAAGTTATTAAACTTTCTTTTCTGTAAGCCAAACTCCAGCCTTCCAGCTGCCCTCTCCTGATTGGCTAGCCTCTGCCAGTCTGAGCCAAGCTGTCTTAATGAGGTGTGAAATAGCCTGCTAGAGAGACAAGGGATTTCCTGTGGGTGGAGAACTGCAGCTGCAGAACTAAAAGGCAGGATGAGGGAGGGGTAGGGTCTTCAAAGGGAGAATGACACTTTAGGACAGCACGGGCTCACCCCCACATCCTGCACCCCAAGCCACACAGGAGACCCTGTAATTAGATTAGGGAAGGGGCTGGAAAGGGGAATGTTAGAGAATTTTATCCACACAAGTGGGTTGGCTTAGCCTGATCCAAACTCCAAGGAGAAACTTTCTCTATCTTGGATTTTGGAAAAATAGTGCTTTCTGGGACAAGAATATTCTACAATTTGGAGGAAGAAGCCATGCCTGAGGGTGATACCCTGCATCCCATTGGTCACTAGTGCCCCTCTGCTTGATGCCCAGGAACACTGCATAAATATGGAAAAGTTGCCAAGCAACTCAGATCCCTGCCTGGAAAAATCAAGAGAAGAGGGTCTGCCCTGATGAAACCCCTGGTCTGAACCCCAAGAGGACTGCACTCATAAGGACTGCACCAGCTGCACACTTTGGAACTACAGCTCTAAGGACTTTGCCTTGCTTCAAAGGTATTAAGGAGGTACTCCCTAAAAACAATAGGCACAGAAGAGCTACAAGAGGTCTGCTGCCTGAAACAACAAGGAAAAGGACCACCCTGCTGGAACCCTGATCTGAACTCCAAGGACTGCACTCTGAAGGACTGCACCTGCTGCACAGTCTGGTACTAGAGCCCTAAGGACTTTGCCTGGCTTCACAAGGATTAAGGAGTAGACTCCCTGAAAGCTACAGGTTAACAGAGCCCACCTGTATCATCTCGACCAAGAGGTCCCCATCTTGGAATGCATCCAGTGGACTTTTAATGATTTGGACTGGTGCACTGTGGGAATTGTAGTCCCAACAACCCAAGGACCATCTCAGAGCTTCTAGATCTTTGGATTGGTGTTTTGGACACTGTGAACCCACAAGAGGAACTTCAGGAAGAAGTTCCAGAAGTTTGGAACAACCTTTGTAAAAACATATATAAGATGACCATGTACATTGTAGGAGTTGTAGTCCCAGAACCCAAGAGGCAAACCAGACCATCTGAACCCTTGGCTGGTGCTGTGGACTACTTTCCTGCATCAAGATATGATTCTGGAAGTAAGTGTAAAAGCATTAGACTTTTGGCTGGCCTGACCTCTGGACTTTGTCCCGGTCCAGCACAACCTTTTTTAACCCTTTGAGCGCTCTTTGCTTCTAAGTGCTACTTTTACTTTTATTCTTTAAACATTCATATCTCTGGTTCCCTAAATTGGATTTTTGGTGTTTTTGTGTCTATTTGTTCATAAAAGTATATCCTATTTCTATAAATTAGTGCTGGATTTTTATTGTGTATTGTATCTTACTTATTTAATGTATTTAAATACTTTACACACCTGTCTCCTTAGTTAAGCCTGCGTGCTTGTTGCCAGCTACCAAGGGTTGAGCAAGGGAATAATTTATTAAGACCCTAACTGAATCTTTTATTGTGTTTGTGGCCTTATTACTAGTGGTACATCACTAATTATCACTACTAATAAACCACTTTCCTAAACTGGGCTTTGCTGGTGCAGCATGGAACAGAGCACCTGTTTTATGTGCCGCAGTTTTTAATGTGAATTCATTTAATCCGGTATTTAGTGCTTTATTTTTAGACAGTGCAGCTCAGAAACAGACAGAAGCAAACCTTGCTCACAGTTTCCGAGCTGCAGTATCTGTAAATAAAGCACTAACTCAGGAAAATTATGAGTTAAATTAATTCACCTTAAGCACTGCAGGCACATAAGGAAGGTGCTTGACTCTGCACTGCAACAGTAAAACTCTATCATGATATGGCCTCTAATCTTCTCTGGCCTGCAATAGGCTGCAGCATTTCTGAAAACAACAAATGACAGGAAAGCCTCCAACAATAAAAAAAAGGGTAATCTCCAAAATCCCAGGTAAGCGACGGTGAGTAATGTATCACTGTGGTTTGAAGACACATACATGTGTTAAATGCATTGTTGGGTGTCTCTAGGTATTGCTCATTGCTCTGTGCTATTCCTATTGTATCCTGGGCAGAGAATAACAGCTCTGATGCGCGGACTCTGCATTTTATATGTAGCAACCACGATGCATGCCCCGGCAGTTGGCGGCTTCTGACTCAATTACATAACTGTTCCGCATTTCCTATCTTAAACAAACCCAGCGCATAGTAATCACTAAACTAAATACTTCAGTGCTGCCACTAAATAAGAAATGTTGCTCAGATCATTATTCCCTCCTGGCTAACTCTACCACCCAGTGGAGTGAGCTGGCTGCAACGAATGGCTCACTCCAGGGGGAAACCCACTTCTTTAGATCTAAGTTGATAACATTTCTTATTGGTCAGTTGATCAATATGAAGGGGACTGTTCAGTTAGATTGGACAGGGTGGTACAACCAGTTCACTTGCATTTTGAGGATGTCAATGTGGGTGGGAGAGTAATAATTTGGGGTTCCAAGTTACATTTCACATCTGTGCATACACCTATTGAGAATCTAAATCAATTGCAACATGCTTTGAAAACAATGACAAAAGTCAAATCAGTATGTATATGCAACTCGTACTTCTTGTCTTTCTCTAAGCCACATAACACGCGGGACAAAGCATTCTACTTTATAACTTGGAACGTCAGCAGAATCAATAACCTTCACAAATCTTGCCAAGTACTAGTCTACTTGGATAGACATAATGTTGATGTACCTCTAGTTCAGGAAACTCACTTCTCTGGAACAACTGAGATCTCTATTGGTAGGAGAGAATCTGCCCACTGCTAGACCTCATATTATTCATCATATGCAAGAGTGTGGCCATACCCTTTAAAAAGGGCATCCACTTTCAGCCTATTCACACCTTTATTGATCAATATAGCTCCATCATTGTCCAAGGAGTTCTGGGATTTAAACTGTTAGACGTGTCATCCTTAGGGTGGTCTATCCACAGACTTTTTGCCTTTTGCCTCCATGTTTTGCTGATTCTTTTTATTGGCTTTAGGACGCTGAGCACTTTACCACTGCTAACCAGCGCTAAAGTGCATGTGCCTCTCCCCTAAGCATGATAACATTGGTGTATACCTGATTGGCATATTTTTGTACTGGTAAGTCCCTTGTATAGCAGTGTACCATATACCCAGGGCTTGTACTTCAAATGCTACTAGTAGGCTGCAGCACTGATTGTGCCACCCACAGAAGTAGCCTTTCAAACCTGTCTCAGGCCTGCCATTGCAGTGCCTGTGTGTGCAGTTTCCTGCCACTTCGGCTTGGCCTTTAAAACTACTTGCCAAGCCTTAAACTCCCCTTTCATTACATATACGTCAACCCTAAGTAACCCTAAGGACAGGATGCTATGTAAATAAAAGGTACGAACTCTATCTTTATGTTTTGTATGTCCTGGTAGTGAGAAACAGCCTAATACATTTCTCACTACTCTGAAGCCTACTCTTCTCATAGGCTAGCAGTGGGAATGTCTAAATACTCTTTTAAGCTATAATTCCTGATCAGGGAGGAGTAGCTTTTTCATGTTTCAAATGTTTGGCATGGTAAAGATAAATCCTCCTTACTGGTGAAGTTGGATTATCATTACTGTTTTAGTAATGTCACTTTTAGAAAGTGGACATTTCTCTGTACTTACTTCTCTGTGTGCCTGACAGCCTGGCTCCAATATACGTCTGGGGTGGGTGACAGCTACACTTTGTGCATTCTCTCTAGACAGGCACAAACACAGGAAGGTGAGGTTCATCTGCATTCATCTGCATGGGTCTTCTTGGGCAGGGAGGAATGGGAGGGGCTGACACACTTCAATAGGTAGTGTCCTGTCCACACACAAAGCACTGATTTGTCCCCACAGAAAGCCTGGCAGGCAGGATTATGTAGAAAAAGATCCTTGTGCACTTCAGAGTGTCTTGTAGTTCCTATAGTACCCATGCAGGACCTGCGCGTTTGGATAACATAAACTGTGGGCTTGGTGTTAGATTGACTCTGTGCACCCCCACCGCATATGTTAGCTGGATTTGCATTAGCTAGCTCACAGTGCCACTAGAATCTCCTCTTATCGAGGAGAGATTAGTTTCTGGCAACCTTAGATCATGACAACCCAAATTCCTCAGAATCGTGGAAACAATGTACTACTTTTCGCTCAGTCACTCGTGCTTACTTGTTCGGTTTGTCTCAGAGATTTACACAGAATAAACAGTCTGGGCGTTTCAATAAGTATTTATTGAACAGTTGCTATTCTAGTGTAAAATATATGTGCTGCGGCAACCAGCAGACAATAGCAGAGATATATTATCAGCAGTACGATAAAAGCAAAGAGATAGAACAGTTCTACCATATTGCAATAATCATGAATACATACATGAATATAAAAAGCATTATGAAAAGTGCGCATACTCCTACGATGCCTAACTAGATGTACCTGAGTGTACCTAGCATATGTGTAGGTCTAAAAGCCTAAGAGCCAAGAATCCTTCTAGGATTTAGTCGAACCCCCATACCTGAATAGAGAGAGTGTAGGACCCCATCCTGGTCTCGAGTTGGACACCCCGCAAGGGCTGTGTTAGACCGCTGTCAGCTGGAGCGACTGCATGCAGGAGCCTCAGCATCTCTGGTCAGTGTGTCAGCATGGAAGTGTCGGTTCCCTCTGTCTTACCGGGGTAAGATGTGGTGTATTTATACCCTGAAGACTCTAATTGCTCCTTTTTAGAGGGCCGTTCTCAAAATGTGTTCCTGCGCCCTTTTATTTCGGCCTCTAGATCCATTAGCTGTGGGGTCCCACAGGGATCTGCGCTGAGCCCCACCCTTTTTAATGTGTACCTGGCCCCTCTCGCCACACAGATTGAACAGTGTGGGGTGAAGGTGGTCTCGTACGCTGATGATACGCAGCTTGTGTTCTCTTTTAAAGAACACACGGAGGTAGCTTTTATGAATTTTAAACTATGTCTACGAAAAATCTTGACATGGATGACGAACAATTGCATGAAGTTGAATACAGAAAAAACCGAGGTTCTGTTTTTTAATCAACCATCTCCACCTTCGTCGGAACTTTGGTGGCCGGCAGAGCTTAACCCCCCTCCTAGTCCGGTGCACTCTGCTAGGAACTTGGGATTTAGATTTGATGCTAATCTCTCGGGCAGTGCCCAAATTTGTAAAGTCTCTTCTGCATGCTTTTGGAAATTAAAAAGTTTACGAAGAGTTCTGCATTTACTGCCAATGAATTGTAGAAAAAATGTAGTCCATGCACTTGTTACCTCTCAATTGGACTACGCAAATAGTCTTTACTTGGGGCTCCCAGATTATTTGTTGAGAAAATTGCAGATTATACAGAATGCTGCAGCGAGGCTGATCAGAAATGTGCCTCTTCGTCACCACATCTCTCCTCACTTGCGTAGCCTTCATTGGCTCCCTGTCAGAAGACGGATTGAATTCAAGGCATTGGTACTAGCTTTCAGATCCATGAGAGATGTGGGCCCTCAATATCTGAAGCATAGACTTCGGAAGTATTGCCAATCAAGATCGCTAAGGTCAAACCATCAGGACCTAATGGTGACCCAACGCTTCAAAAAGGCCAGGATGGGGGCCGTGCCTTTGCTGTGAAAACAGCCTCTTTGTGGAACTCTATGCCAGCTCATCTTCGAAAGGCGAGCTCAGAGCCTCTGTTCAGAAAGGCCTTAAAAACCTGGCTGTTCAGTCTAACCCAAATTACTGCATAATTCTTCTGCTTCTGTCTGCTATCTGCACTTACCGCTAGCGCCGGGACACTTCCGCAGGAGGTAGCCGTGCGCTCTAGAAATTGAATTAATAATAATAATAAAAGTATGGTTTGTATTGGCCCTTGTTAGACGTGAGGAAGACGTCAGGGGTGAACTTTGTACATACATATTATGCAGGTGGTGTATTCCTAGAGAGCCATGCATAATTGATGAGTACAGTGTGGGCCTGTGTTTGGGGAAAACCCTGCTGTATTCAAAACCACAGACTAGATAACGTTCAGCCCTCAGAGCTCGTTGTATACTAGCGAGGACCAATGTAGGTGAAAGATCATGCCTATATAAGGAATCATGACTATAATAGGACATGTACAGTTATGACCGTAATAGGGCATTTGAGGCTTTGACCATAATAGGGCAAGTACGAATATGACCGTATTAGGGCAAATACGAATACGTCCATTTTAGGGCATGTATGAACGGGTCTACATTAGGGCCTCTATAAGGGACATAACAAGAGAGCTGCTTTGAAGTCACCCTGACATCAAAGTCACTTTTTGGTATACATACTGGGTCTCTGAACCCCACAAATCAGACACTACTGCATCTTGAACTGACCTTTGTCAGAAGGACTGATGTGCTGCTTAATGACTTAACTGGACTGCTTTTCTGGAAGGACTGCTTTTCTGCTTGTTGCCCTACTGCTTGCTGCTCCCTGACTCTGCTGAAGGAGATCTGAACTCTGCCTTCCCTCCAAGTGATCTCCATGGGCTTGCTGCCTTGCCTCTTGTTTTCTGAAGTCTCAGGAACACAAAAGACTTCCTACAATTCTGCTGGTGCTGCTGGACTCTGCCTTCTGTGTGCCCTACCCTGCCTGTGTTGCCCCTCCAAGTTCAGGGCCTCAGAAGTGGATTCTGCAGCTGTATTTTACAAAACTGATGCATCTTCACCTTTACACAGATAGGAATCGACACATCGCCCTTTGGCACTGATGCAGTAGCTGTTCAACAACAGTGGATCTACAGCCTGCACGGCCCAACAACGACGCTCTGTGCGTCTAAATGATGATGCATTGCCTTCACTGCAGTGAAGCTCAACGACAGCGCAGTGACCCAACTGCATGGAAAAGATCAATGCTGTGCTCCATCCAAGGTACTTTCTCAGTGGGCCGTGCATGGGTCTTGTAGCCGGCCTGCCCTCCTTCGAGGTCTAACTGAACTTTGGTTTTGCACAGATTCCTCTCGACCTCAAATAACCTATTGACTCCTAGTGACTTCTAAGCACTGTTTTTGCATTTAATTTTTAAAAAATCATATCTCGACTTCTACTGTATGGATTGTTGTCGTTTTGGTCTCTTTTTGTTCAGATAAATATTTTCTATTTCCTAAACCTGTGTGGATTCTTTCTGTAGTGTTTTCAATGTGTTACTGTGTGCATGGGTGAGGTTGAGCACAGGTTACCTTTTAGTGTGTATCTAGCTTACCCTGACTAGAGTGGTTGTTCCTGCTTGACCTGTGCACATACCTCAGCCAACCAGGAATCCCATTTCTAACACTGGTGATCAGTGGCGAGGATAGTACTTGTGTTTGTGCAAAACCATATAGTAACTCATTGTTTACTACAACTCCATACAAAGACCAATTCCTTTTTTCAATTCTCCCTGATTTAGCCTTTTTAATTTTTGTGCTTTAAAGATGTCCAGCTCTGGGGACATAGCCACAGTACCTGCACCTGAAGTAGAGGAGTGTGTTCTGGCCCAGTTAGAGTCATATACTGTGGCCCAGATGAAGAGCCTTTGTGGGGAATTTTAAATCTCTATAAGAGGCTTCAAGAGAAAAATGGAGCTGCAAAAACCGTTGAGAGCTTGGGCAGAGGCCCAAGTGGCAGGAGATGAGGTCCTAGAGGAGGAGTAGGAGCCAAAGATTACTGAGGATGATGAGTTTAGGAAGCTGCTTCTTTATATGGTATACCAAAAAGAGGTATACCGTGCAAAGAGTCCAGGTATTCCCTTACCAGTAAACAGGGGCATGCTTTAGCAATCCCAAGGTGCTCTTCTAGGGGGTAGTGTTGTCAAGCAGCCTTAGGCTTATCAGAGAGGAGTGTTAGACATCTGCAAATCCAAACAATAGTCAATAAATGATGCACATTTCTTAATACGGAGATTCACACCAATTTATAAAAAATAACACATATCTTTATACATGTTTGAGCACCAGAATCAACACAATCAGGTAAATACGTTTTTCAAGAGGAATACTTTTGCATTTAAAAAGACACAGTGCATGTTTCAGAAGTTGCACTGTTATCCTATTGGAGGAAAAACAAGTACGGCATTCAGGTACAATACAGCAACTTACGAGACCAATCTCCTGGACTTGGTGAGTATGGGGCAAGGTCCAAGCCAGCACCCACAGGTTACCTCAGGCGACACTGGGGCGGCGGGTTGCAGAGATTCTTTTCAGCATTGGGTGCCCAATATTATCCTATGGGGAAAACATGTACTGCATTCCGGCACTTCGCAGCGACTTATGGGACCCATCTCCTGGACTTAAGGTGAGTATGGGGCAATGTCCAAGGCAGAACCAACAGGTCACCTCGGGCAGCACTGGGGTGGCCGGGGGCAGAGTTGCTTTTCAGCGTTGGGTGCCCAATGTTATTCTGCAGAGATCGGTCTGGTCGAAAAGAGGCTGCAGGTTGGAACTGGGGAGCCAGTCGGTCTGAACTACAAGGGGACTCTGATCGCACAATGCTTGGAGATATGGGGACTACTTTGGTCCTCTTCTCCACGAGGCAGGGGGCGACGGGTGCAGAGTTGTTTTCAGGCATCGAATTTTCGTCAGCGGGAGCACTTGCTTTAGAGGGGGCTTGCAAACAGAGGCTGTAGGTGGTGTCAGGAAGTCCTCAATGGGCAAGTCCAGGGTGGGCTTTGTCTCTGGAGGGGCGGAGGACCATGCTGGCACCATAGGCTCACTCCAGCTCAGGCTAGGCAGCATGAGTTTAGAGGTGCTTTCCGGTGTCAGGTTTTGGCGGTCCGGAGTCCTCACTGGTCTCTTTGGGTGCCTGCAGGATGCAGGGAAGCAGCTCTGCTGCTGCATGGGAGTTCCTGAGTCTTGGCAGAGGTGCTGGAAGTCCTCCCAGGCTTTTGGAGGCACAGCAGCTTGCAGGATGAGTTGACTTTGCTGTAATCATTGGGAACAGCTGACAGGCTGGCAGGGTTGGCGCCAAGTAATTTGCTTCTTTCACAGTTCTTGCTTTTAACGACTCTTCAGCCCCTCATCTTCTTTTGGTCAGCGGGATCTGATTTCCTGGTGCCAGGTTTCCCCTACTGAATTTAGGGGCGCTAGTGGAGTGTAGGGTAGTAGTCAATGAGCTACCTACCCTTGGGGTCACTACACCCCCTAAATGACTACTTCCCGGGGGAGATGGTCATAACCCTGTCGCAAAATTCCCGATTTTGCCATCACCAATATGGCTCATTTTGAAAAGTTGCCTCCACCTCAGGTAGCTCACCTGAGGGGTGGCAATAGCCTGAGGGTGGACAAGTCTATCTGACTATATAAGTTTCCCGCCTGTCCAGGTGCCACATGGCTCTGGACAAAGGGAGTCGGCTTCATACCCTGTGAGAGAAACCAGATTCACACACCAAAGGCGGTAGGCGCTTTGAAGCTCTCCTGTCTTGGAATTGTAATCTGCAGGTTATCCTGTGGGATGGAGGTGAAAACACTCCCTGCCCAAGGAGGCCTGGTTTCTGGCCTCCCGAGAGCAAAGACCCTCACCCTTGGGGTTCAGACACTCGTCTCTGGTGCCAGGCTGATGAAAGCCAGTCAGTCAGCACCAGGGGCTGGTAGGTTTTCAGGGTGCACGTCTAAGGTGCTCTCTGGGTGCATGCATCACTTACTCTGACACTGGCATCAGTGTGTGTTTATTAATAAGAGATGTTTGATACCAAATATGCCTCTTTTCTGTGAAGCCATCATGTAGCTGGGGTACTCATTTTCACCAATGTCCAGCACATGCTTTAAAATGACTTCCCTGATCACTTGCACTGGTTGCAATGGAGCTGACCAGTACAGTGGCATATCTGCTCAGGCAGCTATATCCTCTAATGAAATACAAGGCCTTAGGGCTGTAAGGCCTGCTGTAGAGGTGACTTACAAATATTACATGCAGGGTTAGGGGACATGGCACAAAGGGATGTGTGTTAACAACAAGGAGAGACAAAAAGGGCTTTAAAGGTCCAGCATACGGGCCCTGATACTAGTAACAAAGAAAGGAGTATGCTGTTCCTAAGGAGACTGACAGTGGCTTTGGAGTAGGTGCAAATAGCCGGCTACCAAGAGGGAGGATGGGGAATCCTTCCTTTCGGAATTAGGGCCCTCACACACCCAGCCCGCTGGGTGTCATGCTTCATCATTGGGCATGTTCCTCGTCGGGTCGGCGCTGCAATACCCGACGGGCACCCTCACTGGGGGGCTCTTTGACAGAGATCTTTTATTCCTTGCCGTATGGTGAAGTGTGTGTAAGGGGCCCTAAAGTGTAGAAGTGTAGTGTTGTGGTTTCTAAAAGACCAAGTGAGGTAAAACAGGGAAATGGGAGGATCAGGGCAACCAATTTAATAATCCTGTCTCCCACCCTGATTAAAAAGAGTAATGGCGACTGTCTATAGTGATGTTAAAGGCAGTTGCGCTATGGTTCATGCGGTCAACATGTTTCTTGCCCTAGTTGTTCTAAAAAGGATCAGGCGGCAATTCTTCAGGACCTAATTAGAGAGTTGAAATCTACTCTAAATGGCTGGTAATGGGGTATAGTAACCTAGATATTACCAGTATGATAGCACCAGTGGCGTGTGGTGTCCGTGGGTGCAGTAGCCAATCTAAAATAAAAGAACAGAAAACATAAAAAAAGTCATTTACAACATGACTATCCTGTGAGGACTGCGTATTAACCAAAGCATGTCAGCGACACCTACTAGCGTTACCATTGCATACATTGTTAGCATCATATGAGGTTTAGAGCGTTGCATGTGCAATAGTAAAATGTATGTATCACGTATGTGGTATACTAGAAATCGTTTAAAAGGACTTGGGCAGCAGTACAGTAAGGTGAAGTAAAATAAAAACCTAGTCACAGTTGGTTTGGGATGTCAACACTTACCTAAAATTTAATTAAGACTGGCCCCATCGGATAGCGGCATGGAGTGGACACGTTAATTCAACGTGTGTCCTGAAAGAGAGGGGGTGGGTAGGGGGTGGGGGGGCAAGGTGAGTATAACCAGGTCTAAAAAATGCTTGTGGAAGGTATCTTAGGTTGAGTGAAGGTAGACCCAGCGTTAGGTTTGTAGTAAGTGCGGGGTGCCACATTCGAGGTCAGCGAATCATGCAGTCCATCACCTTAGGGTCAGTGGACCATGGTCCCAATACTAGCATGACAGCGTCAGGACGCGGTCTGAGCGATGTTCGACCCCAAGGGGATCTAGCGCTCAACTCAGACACACAGTCCCAACGTCGTAACTGCCAGTAAATCACGAGAAACCTGGAGTACGTTTCCTCAAGACGGCGTACTGCCGGTTCCTAAAACGTAGGTAACCAAGCTGCAGTCCGCGAGGTGTTAGCTGCTAAACACCTCAAGCGTTGGTGGGTCTTACCTTTAGTTGTGGCATCGATAGTTGTCAGGAGGTCAATACTTACATCAGCTCGCGCCCACTCGCCGGAGGACCTACCCTGCAGTGCCGTTTCCGGGAAGGTAACTACATGCCCGGTTCCGGCTGCAGATATCCCAGCGGCCATGATGGAGGGAAGGCTAACAATGTGGCGCTCCACATTGTGAGCCTTCCCTCCATCATGGCCGCCACTTGAACTCCAATTGATGTCAGTTGATCATCACTCCAGTCTCCCACCCTGACGCAGACGCTCCTGATTGTGCGCCATTTCCGCTGGGATATCTGCAGCCGGAACCGGGCATGTAGTTACCTTCCCGGAACCGGCACTGCAGGGTAGGTCCTCCGCCGAGTGGGCGCGAGCTGATGTAAGTATTGTCCTCCTGACAACTATCGATGCCACAACTAAAGGTAAGACCCACCAACGCTTGAGGTGTTTAGCAGCTAACACCTCACGGACTGCAGCTTTGTTACCTACGTTTTAGGAACCGGCAGTACGCCGTCTTGAGGAAACATACTCCAGGTGTCTTGTGATTTACTGGCAGTTATGACGTTGGGACTGTGTGTCTGAGTTGAGCGCTAGATCCCCTTGGGGTCGAACATCGCTCAGACCGCGTCCTGACGCTGTCATGCTAGTATTGGGACCATGGTCCACTGACCCTAAGGTGGTGGACTGCATGATTCGCTGACCTCGAGTGTGGCGCCCGCACTTGCTACAAACCTAATGCTGGGTCTACCTTCACTCAACCTAAGATACCTTCCACAAGCATTTTTTAGACCTGGTTATACTCACCTTGCCCCCCCCACCCCCTACCCACCCCCCCTCTCTTTCAGGACACGTTGAATTAACGTGTCCACTCCATGCCGCTGTCCGATGGGGCCAGTCTTGATTACATTTTAGGTGAGTGTTGACATCCCAAACCGACTGTGACTAGGTTTTTATTTTACTTCACTTTACTGTACTGCTGCCCAAGTCCTTTTAAACGATTTCTAGTATACCACATACGTGATACATACATTTTACTATTGCACATGAAACGCTCTAAACCTCATATGATGCTCACAATGTATGCAATGGTAACGCTAGTAGGTGTCGCTGACATGCTTTGGTTAGTACGCAGTCCTCACAGGATAGTCATGTTGTAAATGACTGTTTTTATGTTTTTATGTTCTTTTATTTTAGATTGGCTACTGCACCCACGGACACCACACGCCACTGGTGCTATCATACTGGTAATATCTAGGTTACTATACCCCATTACCAGCCATTTAGTGTAGATTTCAACTCTCTAATTAGGTCCTGAAGAATTGCCGCCTGATCCTTTTTAGGACAACTAGGGCAAGAAACATGTTGACCACATGAACCATAGCGCAACTGCCTTTAACATCACTATAGACAGTCGCCATTACTCTTTTTAATCAGGGTGGGAGACAGGATTATTAAATTGGTTGCCCTGATCCTCCCATTTCCCTGTTTTAACTCACTTGGTCTTTTAGAAACCACAACACTACACTTCTACACTTTAGTGCCCCTTACACACACCTCACCATACGGCAAGGAATAAAAGATCTCCACCAAAGAGCCCCCACTGAGGGTGCCCGTCGGGTATTGCAGCGCCGACCCGACGAGGAGCATTCCCAATGATGAAGCATGACACCCAGCGGGCTGGGTATGTGAGGGCCTGTTGTAATGTTGCCAATAACTCCTCTTAAGTCCGGTTTGGTAAATAGAAGGTATTTATTATGAGTGCGAGTAACACGCTGGTAATCCCTCTCCAGCCAGCGATAACTGCCCTTCCAGGAATGCTCGTACGTAACACCTAGAACACTACAAACATGCCATGACAACCATGGAACAATTCACTTAAAGGTATAGGCAGTGCGATATAAATATATACCGCAATGCCTATGTGAATACAACACATCATCTTCCCTTAAATGATACAAAAATGAAACAGAGTAAAAACAAGAAAATAAATCAAAAGAAACATAAATGATCACGTAAGTAATACTGTAATGGAATTAGAAGTCACCACATATGTAAGCCTGCAAATATCTGGGTGGACATCTAGGTCTATGCATAGCAAGTCTAGGTCTATGCGCAGCAATGCTATCGCCAGTGTCTCCAATACTTTCATCACTTGTCCTTGAAGGAATATTAACAAATTCTTCATCGCTCATGAATAAATGGGGGTTACAATTATCAATCCTTTCTTTTCCACCACTTTCTCTGCCATTATTCTTTTTATAAAGAGCCACCCTTCTTAGGTTCCAGCTTTCACCGTTGTATAGAGTAATGAAATTTTTATAAACAGATTTCACCTTGTATGGACCCCTAAACTTTGTAAGACCACCACTCACCCTACCCGATTTGACCTTAACAAAGTCGTTGGTTTCTATGTTCCCTTTACATGCAATAGGTTCACTATGCTCTTCTCTCACCTTAGGATTATCCATGCCTACAAACATCTTCATCCAGGCAGGAATTAGCTTTGTGCTTGCAGAACGTCCTCTCATCACAAGAAAAGGAACCCTTCCCGAAACCGTATTTTCTGTTGTGCGATAGGCCCATACCAAGTCATTTACAACTTGTTTGACATCTCTTTTGCTAGTGATAGCCATCTGTATGACTCCTTTTATCATGCGGTTAGCCCTTTCTACAATTCCGTTTCCCTGTGGGTTATAGAGTGTTGTTCTACTATGTACAATACCACATGACTTAAGATAATCTGTCATTTCCTTAGAAACTAACTGTGTACCGTTATCTGTAATCAATTTCACAGGATATCCCTCTTCCCTAAAAACTTCTTCAAGAATTTGTATAGTCTTCTTTGTGGTAATCTCACTCATGAATTTCACCACCAACCATTTGGACATGACATCTACCATAACTAAACCAAACCTGGAATCCGTCCCTAGAGAAGATAATGGTCCTATAAAATCTAGACACACTGTATGCCAAGGCAAACCAGGATTTTCAATGGCACCCATTTCCAACTGGTTTCCAACCTTAAGCCTCTTTTCACTCTCCATACAATCGGTACATCTCTCCACCCATTCAGACACTTGCTGGTCCATTGTCGGCCACCAAAAATGTTCCCTTAACCTTTTCTTGGTGAGCGATTGTCCCATATGACCCTCATGAGCCAACTTAAACAATTTATATCTTAAGTCTTGTGGAGGGACAAATTTATCATCTTTCATGATAACGTTTCCTTCCTCATCAGAAATAGATAAGTCGTCTAAAACTTTTCCAAAGGTCTCACTTCAATGGGTAAAGAACTTTCACGTCTACCACCTTTAACTATTAACTCCTTAACAAATCGTAGTGCCTCATCCTTACCCATACTTTCATTCCACATGATTTTGTCCACTGCCCCATTACATGCTTCTACAACTTCTTCCACTAAAGCAACTGCTCCTTCACCATTGAAAGCTTCCACCTGCACTTTATCTACCTCATACCATGGTAAAGGTAGTCTTGATAAACCATCTGCTTGGCAATTCTTCCATCCCGCAATATATTCTATTTTGTACATGAACTCTTGCAAACGTGCGGCAAGTCTTGCAAGTCTTGCTGATCCTTTTCCAGCCCCCTGGAGATAAAATTTTTATTAAGGGTTTATGGTCAGTGCGTAAATTGAATTGAAATCCCCATAAATACATGCGGAAGTACTCAGTGGCCCATGCTGCAGCCAAAGCTTCCCTCTCTATCACCGAGTAGTTCCTCTCAGAAACAGTAAGAGATCTTGAAGCAAAGGCAACGGTCCTCAACCCCTCCCTATGTATCTGTTCTAAAACTGCACCTAAGCCAACTGCACTAGCGTCCACAGTGAGTACAGATTTCAACCTCGTGTCAAAAGGGGTCAACACCTTAGCTTCACATATCTCTTTTTTGATGTTTTCAAATGTACTTTGTTGGTTATCTGACCACACATATTTACAACCCTTCCTGAGTAATTCTTTTATGTGTTCTGTTTTTCCTGCGAAATTATGTACAAACTTTGCATAGTACTCTATGAGGCCAAGAAACGACCTAAGTTGGTCTTTATCAGTGGGCACAGGGGCTTTTCTTATGGCTTCCAGAAGGTCACGTTTTGGTTTGATCCCCCCTTCAAATATAGTGTAACCCAGATATTCTACCTCCTCAACACAAAATTTGCACTTTTCTTTCTTAAGGGTAAGTCCAGCATCTCCCATCTTACACAAAACTTCCTTCAAAACAAAATTATGTTGTTCTTTTGTTTCCCCAAATACCAATACATCGTCCTGAAAATATACCACATTTTTAATATCCCTCAACACCACACCCATCATCCTCTGAAAAACTCCCGCAGCAGAAGCCAATCCGAACGGCATTCTATTAAATTGAAATATTCCTTCCATAGTAATGAACGCCGTTAACGGTTTTGACTCCTCGTGGAGTTTAATCTGGTGGTACGCACTGCGTAAATCTAATTTCGAAAAATATTTTCCACCTTTTAAGGACAAAATGAGCTTGTTAATGTTTGGTAACGGGTAGTTATCAACCACAATATTCTGATTAAGAGTGCGTAAGTCCACACAGAACCTATAACTACCATCAGGTTTGCCCGTGATCACAACTGGCGAAATCCAACTAGAAGTCTCTATTTGTTCAATGATGCCTTGTTTTACCATGTCGTTGAGCATGCGTTTAACTTCTTCCCTAGCAATAATGGGTATTTTCCGTACTTTATGTTGCATGGGTATGGCATCCGGCTTTAATATAATTTTGTGTACATACCCCTTGAGTTCACCAATTTCATCAGCAAATATGTTATGCATGTTTTCGACAATCGTGTCAGTGGTAACATCCTCAACTACCATAACTTGCTGGGGAGCTCTTGGGTTAATGATGATGTGCAAATCATACTGATGTGCCCATCCTAAAATTGGTGGACCATTGCGCGATATATATACTTTGCCACTTACACATCTATCCTGAAAGGCAATATCAGATAACATATAACCAATTATATCTATCTTTTCCCCTTGATATCCCCCTGGATTGATATCTTTTGGAAGTAATTCTACTCCCTGCCACGTTCCTTCAAACACATCTTTGGGAATAATGGTGTAAAAAGATCCACAGTCTATCATTAACTCAACATCTTTACCATTTATAACAAAATTTGCTTTGGGCCTGGATCTCCTTCCAGGTGGACTAGTGGTTTCATCTTCTTCCACACATAAAATTCTGTCTTCACACTTTATACTTTTTACATAACTATCGCTTCCCTGCCTTCTTTGTATTACCGCTACTGATTCGTCTTGGATGACAGATACTCTTGCTTTGCTAAATGTTTTACACATTTTAAAGAAGTGACCTTTACGACCACACTTCCTGCATTCTTTATCAATGGCAAAACAATTTTTATACTCAGCAGTATGATAACTGCTGCCACATCTCGTGCATATTCTCTCTGGTATTTTGTTACTATCTGTATTCTTCAAAAATTACTATTATACTTTCTATTGGGATTGCTACTTCTCCCCCCACCAGTATACCTTTTTTCCTTGTTGACTGCTGCAACATCATCTTGGTCAACATATGACACTCCTACAGTGTCCGTCTTTTTTTCTATTTCTTTCATGCACACCTCGGAGTGTTCAACAACCTTGGCTATCTCTATAGCATTAACCAAAGTCGGATTTCTTGCTGCCCATAACCTTTCTTGTATTTTTTTGTTGCGACACTGCACAATTAATTGGTCCCTAATCATTTCTTCTCTAATCCCTCCAAATTGACACTTTATTGATAGCTCACGTAAGCGTGCAACAAATTGGTCAATGGTTTCGTCACCCCTTTGAGGTTGTGTATAAAATTTGTGCCTACACATAACTATATTTACCTCTTTAGCGAATTGCTTCCTCATTCTAGCTTTAGCCTCTAAATAAACATTCTCTTCCGGTCTTCCTTCATTATCTGTTGCTACAGGTAAGTATTTAAATACATGTTGCCCTTCCTTCCCCAGCGTACTTAATAATAAAGCTTTCTTCCTTGCAGCGCTAAATTCTTTGCCATCTAAAGCCTCTATATAATTCTCAAATATTTCTACCCATTCATCCCATTCTATGGGAGGTTCTCCCGCACTCTGTAAGAATAACGGCGGAGTGATAATGGGTACATCCATTTAAACAATTTTTTTTTGTTTTTTTGTTAATAAAGAACACAATGTCACCACTACCTGGATTTACCACAAAATAAAGTTCAGAATTTGTTGATGTTTTTTTTTTTTTTTTTGTGTGGTATTCTTCCAAATCCAGGTAAGTTTGGAGTCACTGTCACTGTTAGAGGTGACACAAAAAAAATACCTTATGTGTTTAAATTTAAGATTTTTTTCTTCCTTTCAGCCAGTCAAAACTGCTTCTTTCCTTTTTTCTACCTTGCTCTCCGTTTCTTTTTAATTATACACTGCTTCTCACGTTGCGTGAATCTGTCCGATTTCACGATGTTTCTTTTGATTTATACACTGTTTCTCACGTTGCGTGAATCTGTCCGATTTCACGATGTTTCTTCCTTCCTTTTCTCAAATGGCCTCCCCAGTCGTCATTACGCTGCACAGCCTCTTACGTTGCTCCGTAGTCTCCACGTCTCTAGCGCTCTGTGTGGGCCACAACAGGTGACGTCACACGCATACGTTCGAGCCTATCACCACAGCAATTGATGTAGAACAGCAGCTGTCAGGCTCCGAACGCGCAGCTCGCGCCGAGGCAGGTAACTGACTTGAAGTTTTCAAACTTAAATTAGGCTTGAATCCGTTCCTCTGCGCTGTGTTCAATAACACTGGAAACGCTTGTATATGTCGCTCCAACGCACAGTCCATACGATGCTTACAGTATTTATTTAAACTGTAATGTCATTTCCTTAACGTCGCTGTAACATTTCTTCACTCGTTTTTAAAAAAACAAGACACAACTACTTCACGCCTCCATCTCATGCACGCATTCGCTGTAGGATCAGACAAGTATCCTTACTTCACTGTCCTTATCCTTGGCCAAGTTGTCCTGCGTGTCGTAGTGGGTTCTCGGAATTCCAGCGTGGTTACGATCGCTCAACACTCCGCTGGCCAATCGTCGCCAATTGTTGTAATGTTGCCAATAACTCCTCTTAAGTCCGGTTTGGTAAATAGAAGGTATTTATTATGAGTGCGAGTAACACGCTGGTAATCCCTCTCCAGCCAGCGATAACTGCCCTTCCAGGAATGCTCGTACGTAACACCTAGAACACTACAAACATGCCATGACAACCATGGAACAATTCACTTAAAGGTATAGGCAGTGCGATATAAATATATACCGCAATGCCTATGTGAATACAACAGGGCCCTAATTCCAAAAGGAAGGATTCCCCATCCTCCCTCTTGGTAGCCAGCTATTTGCACCTACTCCAAAGCCACTGTCAGCCTCCTTAGGAACTGCATACTCCTTTCTTTGTTACAAAGGGATGTGTGTCATGTCGTGTTTACACTTTTGGGTCTGCACCAAAACATGCAGCCTGCAATAGAAGTCTTCCATGGGTTTGTTAAGGGGTCCCTTAGGGTGGCATAGTTCATGCAGAAGCCCTTAGGGACCCTATTTGGTACCTCAGGCCCTAGGTTCGAGAGGTACCATTTCCTAGGGACAAACAGAGGGTACTAAAAGTATTGTCAATGGGAGAAACAATAGCACAGTTTTGAGAAAGAGATCTGGCACTGGGGACCTGGTTAGCAGGAACCCAGTGCACTTCCAGTAAAAGTCACATCACAATACTAGAAAAAGGTGGGGGTGACCATGTTGAAATAAGTTCTTTTCTACCAGGAGGAACTGGACCTGGAGTCTGTTGTGGCTCTAGGACTACCTGAGGAGAGGGCCAACAACTTGCCTGAAGCAGTATTGGGTCCCACATCAGGGAGCAGTGTCTCCTCCATGAACCTGTCCCCAAAGAAGCTGGCAGACAAGGGGAAGGAAAGGAAACTAAAATTGGAGCTTGCTAAGTTGGAGCAGGCTCGTGAAGAGATGAGGCTGGCCATGGAGGAGAGGAAAATTATCCATGAGCTCAACCTCAAGGAGCTGGACATAACAGCCCTTTAAGTGGGGTCCAGCAATGGTGGCAGCATACCTAAAGTGTCTTTACATGAGTCCAGATGTCATAGCCCAAAAGATATGGTATCTAGTTATAATGTAGGGGATGACTTAGATATTTGGTTGGCAGCCTATGAAATGGCTTTGAAAGTGCACAAGGTCCCAGAGAAGTTCTGGGGGGGAGCGGGGGTTGTCTTTTAGCGATACATGCCCACAGTGGTGAGAGACACATTCTTTACATTACAGGTTGGGGACCAGACCAACTACACTGCCATGAAGCCATTTTAGTCAGCAAGTTTGGGCCGACCCATGAGAAGTACAGGAAATGGATCAGGGCCACTCATAAACTCTCTACACAAACATGGGTGAATTTCTTGTACTATACTGGTAAGGCACTGAAGCGCTGGGTGAGGGGAAACAAAGTTAACGAATATGAAGAGTTGTGTAACTTGTCATTGAAAGAGCACAGTCTTGATATTTGTTTTCCAGAGCTGCGCCAACACCTGTTTGATAGCAAGGTTCCTGACTCCAGGAAGCTTGCTGAGGAAGCAGACCTCTGGGGCAGCACCAGAGTGTCCAGAAAGGTATCTGAGGGGACTCCCAAAAAGGTGGTCAGTGTTTCTCACCAGAAGAAGGAGGGGGGAAAGAAAAAGAAGTAGTTCTCTTCAGGCCCCCAATGCAACTCACAGGGGAAAGGGTCTGGTTCACATTCCCAATCTGGCCACCAGAAGAAAACTTACCCTGACAAGAATCAGCTGCCCAGAACTCCCAAGTGCTATGAGTGAAGTGAGTATGGACACTACAATGGGAATCCCAAGTGTCCAAAAAGAACACAACCTCCCACTGGAGGAAATATTCCCGGAGTGGCTAGTATAGTGCTGGGTGAAGACTTTGTCCCAGTTAATTGGGGAAGTTTAGTGGGGTTACTCTAGTGTCCCTGGGTGACAGTGAGATGGTTCCTAAGATCCATGTGCCCTCAAATACTACAAAGTATAGGCAATGGGTCACAATCAATGGGTGAGGTGTTGAGGATCTGAGCGACGCAGGAGCCAGTATGACTATGGTAAGGAGTCAGCTGGCTTCCTCAGAGCAAGATATGTCCCATGCATTCCATCAGATTATGGTGGCTGACAACAGAGCGGGTCAATATCCTGTTGTCCTTGTTCCATTTGAGTGGGGGGTCAGATCTTCTGAAAGTTGCAGTGAGCCCTGCCATGCCTATGGACTGTTTGTTAGATAATGACCTTGAGACACTACCTGGAAGAAAGGGGAGCTCAAGGCACAGGTAGAGGTCTTAGGGTTACCTGACTGGATCTATGTGACCACATGCTCCATGGCTCAATGCAGTCAGAAAAGGCTGGAGCCTGGAACAATGGCCAAACCAACAGCTAAGAAGGGGAAAGGCAGAGAGTGTGGGAAACCAGCTCCTGAATGTACCTCCAGTGAGATGGATGAGGCACATATGGTGGCCGCCCCAGAGTCCAATGTAGAGGAAATTGCTCCCCACGGTGACCTGCCTGAGCTTGCTGGATGGCATGTGGAAGGAGGACCCGCCAGGAAGGAGTTCTGCAGGGCACAAAGAGAGTGCCCAACCCTTGTGGGCATGAGGCAACAGGCTGAAGCCCAAGCAGCAGGTGATGCCTCTGGTAGTCACCACATTTACTGAGAGGCAACCTCCTGTACAGTGAGCCTAAAGCTCCTGGGCATGGGACAACAAGGGCCCTGATGGTCCCCCAATGCCACAGGGCTTTCCTACTGGAGCTGGCTCATGAACTTCACCCGGCAGGATACCCAGTCCAAGACAAGACATTTGCAAGGCTTGCCCACCACTTCGATTGGCCATGATCAAGAATTCTTCAGATGCATTTTGTAGGACTTGTGTGACCTGCCAGGCCAGTGGGAATACAGGGCAGGGGCTTAAACCCCCCCCCCCTGATCCCTTGCCTTTTGTTAGCACCCCCTTTGAGAGGGTGGACATTGACATTGTTGGTCCTATGGATCTCCAAATTGCATGAGGCAACAGGTTTATCTTGGTTCTGGTGGATCATGCCACTACATACCCAGAGGCAATCCCTCTGCAGACCACAACTGTGCCTGCAGGGGCAAATGCCCTGATGGGGATTTTTACCTAAGTGGGTTTCCCCAATGAAGTTGTGTCTGACAGGGAGACACACTTCACGTCTGCTTATATGCAGTCAATGTGGAAGGAGTGTGAGGTAACTTACACGTTCTCCACCCCCTACCATCTACATACTATTGGGCTTGTTGAGAGTTTCAACAAGACCCTGAAGGGCATGATCAGAGGCCTACCTGAGGCCCTGAGGAAAAAGTGTCATATCCTCCTACCATGCCTGATGTTTGCTCACAGGGAGGTGCCACAGAGAGGAGTGGGTTTCAGCCCCTTTGAGCTGTTGTATGGGCACCCAGTAAGAGGATCTCTGCGTCTGGTGAAAGAAGGGTGGGAGCAAACTCCCAGGAAGGTACCCAGGATGTAGTAAGCTATATACTGGCCTTCAGAAGCCAGATGGCTAAGTTATGGAAGCAAGCTTCCAGTAACCTTGAAGCAAGCCTGGAAGTAATGAAGGAGTAGGATGATAACATTCTACCACTGTGGAGTTTTAACTTGGTCAGAAAGTGCAGGTGATGGAGCCGGTAGATCCCAAGGCCCTCCAGGATCACTGGAATGGGCCATATGACGTGATTGAAAGAAAGGGTGAGGCCACATACCTGGTGGACTTCAAGACCCTTAGGCAACCCCACCGGGAGCTGCATTTAAATCACCTCAAACCACACTTTAAGAGGTCTGAGCTCATCATGCTGTTGGTGACTGATGGAGAAGAAAAAAAGAGGAGAGTGAACCTCTCCCAGACCTCTTGGACTCTAAAGAGAAGGATGGGCTTGTGGAAGGATTAATCCTTTCCCCCTCTTTAACTCCTGAACAGCAGAGAGACTGCCACCAAGTTTTGGGGCGATACTCTTCTCTGTTCTCCCATATCCCTGGGACTACCCACTTGTGTACCTATGATGTGGACACAGGGGACAACCTCCCTGATAAGAATAAGTCTTACAGGTTGTCAGATAAGGTGAGGACCAGCATTAAGACTGAAGTGTCCAAAATGCTGGAGTTGGGGGCGACATAACCTTTCAGTAGTCCCTGCTCCAGCCCTGTGGTTCTGCCCCACCCGTCACCACACATGAACTGAGGTTCTGTGTAGATTACAGAGGGCTAAATTCTGTGACTAAGATTGATGCTCACCCCATTCTTTGGGCTGATGAGCTGATTGATCGGTTAGGGGCTGGCCAGTATCTCAGTACCTTTGATCTTACGTCAGGGTATTGGCAGATTGCCCTAACAGTGGGAGCGAAGGAGAGGTCAGTTTTCTCCACTCCAGAGGGCCACTACCAGTTTAGTGCGATGCCCTTTGGATTACAGAATGCCCGTGCCACCTTCCAGAGGCTGGTGAACCAGGTACTTGCTGGTAAGGATGCCTTCTCTGCTGCCTATCTGGATGACACAGCTGTCTTCAGTAGCAGCTGGAAGGACCACCTTTTTCACCTTCAGGAAGTGCTTCAGGCTCCGCAACAGGCAGGCCTGACTATCAATGCAAATAAGTTCCAGATAGGGCAGCTGTCTATGGTGTACTTGCTATATCTGGTGGGCAGGGGGAAGGTGCAACCCCTTCAGGCCAAGATAGAAACCATCATGGACTGGCTGCCCTCCAAAACCCAGACTGAGGTCGGAGCATTCTTGGGCTTCACTGGGTACTATAGAAGATTTGTTAAGGGATATGGCATCATTGTTGCTCCCTTGACTGAGCTTACTTCAAAGAAGCAGTCCTGGAATGTGATTTGAACAGAGGTATGCCAAACTGCACTTGACTCCCTTAAGCAAACCATGTACAAAGCTCCTGTGCTCAAGGCCCCTGATGTCTCCCAGGAGTTTATTCTTACAAACAGATGCTTCAGAGCATGGCATGGGGCAGTACTATCCCAACTTAATGAGGAGGGCCTAGACCAACCTGTAGCCTTCATCTCTAGGAGGTTCCTCCCCACGGAACAGAGGTGGTGTGCTATTGAGAGAGAAGCTTTTTCTGTGGTCTGGGCACTGAGGAAGTTGAGGCCATACCAGTTTGGAACTCACTTCCTGATTCAGACAGACCACAGGCCCTTCAGGTTGCTCATGCAAATGAGGGGAGAGAATTAACAAGTGTTGAGGTGGTCTATTTCCCTGCATTGTATGAACTTCAGGGTGGAACACTGACCTGGGGTAGACCACGCCAATGCTGATGGTCAATCTAGGTTTTTCCGCCTCAATGATGAGAACTCCCTAGAGTTTGGGTAGTCCTCCCCACTTTTAGCTGGGGGGCACGTGTTAACCTGCCATCCTTAGGGTGGTCTCTCCCTAGACTTTTTGCCTTTTGCCTCCACCTTTTGCGGATTCTTTTTGATGGCCTTCGGACTCTGAGCATTTTACCACTGCTAACCAGTGCTACAGTGCATGTGCTTCTCCCCTAAACATGATGACAATGGTGTATACCTGATTGGCATATTTGTTGTACTGGTAAGTCCCTTGTAATATGGTGTACCATATACCCAGGGCCTGTACTTCAAATGCTGCAAGTGAGCTGCAGCACTGATTGTGCCACCCACTGAAGTAGCCTTTCAAACCTGTCTCAGGCCTGTGACTGCAGTGTCAAGACCCCCTCCTGCTCCTTCACTGTCACAACCCCCTCATGCGCCCTCTGCATAGTGTTCTAATGTGCAGGGCTCATGTTGCTTCATGTAGTGGTCTAGCGTGCAGGGCTCATGTTGCTTTAGCCCTATGACGCCCTATGCACGCTATATTCCTGACTGATGCTTCCCCAGCATCCTCATGAACCATGTTCCCCCCAACTCCCCTCATGACTGATGCTCCCCAAGCATCCTTCATAACTGATGTCCCCCCAGCTCCGTCATGACTGATTCTTCCCCAGCATCCCTCATAACTATATTCCCCCAGTTCCCTCATGACTGATGCACCCCCAGCATTCCTCATGGCAAGACCTCCTCCAGCACCCTCATGACTGATGCGCCCCCAGCACCCTCATGACCAATGCTTCCCCTGCAACTGTAACTTCCATAATGGGGGACCTTCCTGTACATAAACATTCATTGACCTTTTGCTGTTTTCATGTGTGCTGCACAACGCAGCACACATGAAAACAGCAAAAACGAGGAAAAATGAAACATTTCTCCTTGTTGCGCCAGGGTAAGACCAGGTTTTCCCTGGTCCTAATTCTGGCGCTGCCTCCAATTTATGCCTCCCTTGTAAATAGGAGGCAGCGTCAGAATCAATGGGTGTTCTGGTGAAACACCCACAGCAACACCCATTGCCCTCCCCTTTCACGCTAAGCATACAGTGAAAGGGGGCCTTATATACAAGGCAGCGTTAAGCCACGTTAAGTAGCTTAACGCTGCCTTGTAAATAAGGCAAGGCCTCTATCGCCATCACAATGTCACTGAAAGTGATGTTGTGATGGTGATAGGGGCTTGTAAATATGCCTGATAATGTCAGTAATAGAAATGGGGTTTCTGGTTACACTTTGAAAGATAATATGTCCTCACCCTCTGGTAGCTTGGCTCAGAGCAGGTAGGCTTATCAACAAAGGCAATGTGTAAAGTATTTGTGTAACACACAGTAACACAATGAATACACCACAAAAGACTCCACAATGGTTTAGAAACATATAGAATATTTATCTGAGTATAACAAGACCAAACTGAGAAAAATCCAATAAGTAGTTCATGAGATATCATTTTAAGGAATAAATGCAAAAGCAGTGCCTTTTGACTATTAAGCGTTCATAAATGCAATATTTCACAGTCCTGAGGGTCCAAGGGACACTTGCATTTAGTACTCTACTTGCGGTCACATTGCATTGAGTTCGCTCCCCATCGGGGATCGCTTAGATAGGTAATCGCAAACAAATGAGTACCTGAGCGTTCAGGCCAAAATCACGAACACAGGAAGTGTTCAAGAAGTTTCCCCTGCTCAAGAGCGTGTCCCTGAGTGAGCTTATAGGTCTTTGAGGAGGCAGTACAGCCTACAGGAGCCACCAGAATCTGTTGTCACACAATACCTCCTTGGATGAGGCCATGGGATTGGGGCAAGCAGCCAATGATCTCTGGTTCCAGGCTGAGCGAAGGGACTGCACCAAATCACGGTGGTCCAGAGGATGCCGCTGAATGCTAGGAGTGATTGTAGTGATCTCCTGCCAGAGTAGTGGGCGGGGCCAGGCGTTGCTCTGGCTACGCTTCAACACGGGAGGGCATGAGAGGATCTGATGGCTGTCGCCTATCCAGACTCAAACGCGGTCACAAGGGAAAGGCGATTCCCTGAGTAAGACACATACGGAGCGCCGGGCCCAGCAGGCAATCAGGCAGGTGCTGACCAGCACCCGAGGTCTGGGGTCACGCAGGGGCACTAGCTCTTCAGAGAACAGGCCTCTGCAGTGGTGCAGGAAGAGCTGCAAAGTGGAGACTTGGCTGAATTAATCACGAAACGCTGAGCCCGGTGGGCAATCAGGCAGCATGCTGTTTCACCAACACGACAATCCTGGCTCCTACAGAGCGGAGCACTGGTTCTTACAGAATGGCCCCGCAGTAGTGTAGGCAAAAAGCAAATAACGGGGTCTTTGATGCCCCTGCGACCTCAGGGAGAACAGGGGGAAGCCAGCAAGCCCTTGGAGTCACTCTGGACTTAGTCCTTGGTCCTTTAGCAAGGCAGAGGTCAGCAGGCAGAAGGGCAGCTCAGCAAAGCAGGGAAGCAGTTCCTCAGAACAGTCAGTCACAGCAGAGTGGCAATCCTTCAGCAGAGTTCTTTCCAGGTCTAGTAGTGTATTGATTTCATAAGTCCAGAGCCCTAGTACTTATACTCAAAGGTGCCTTTGATGTAGGGAATGACTTCAAAGGAACTCTCTGAAGTGCACAACAATCCCTTTGAGCCCAGCCCTTGCTCCAGACTAACATTAGGGGGTAAATCAGCCCTTCGTGTGAGAGCAGGACACAGCCTATTCAGATGTAAGTGTGAGCCACATCTCCCTCAGCTATCAGTATTTAGATGAATGCAAATGAATCTCCTGTCACACCCAACCCTTACTGTGTTGTGGCTGTCTAGAGGGAAAGCACAAAGTGTTGCTTTCACCCAGCCCAGACGTGCATTGGAGACAGGCAGCAAGGCACACAGAGCAAGTGTTAAGAGCAGAGAAATGTCCGCTTTCTAAAAGTGGCATTTCTAAAATGGTAGTGTTATATCCAACTTTACCATTAAAGAAGATTTATCACCACCATTCCAATGATATTAAACATGAAATAGCTACACCTTTCCAAGCAGGAATTACAGCTTAAAAGGTGTTTTAAGGAATCCCCAATGCTGGCCTATGGAAGGAGTAGGCCTCACAGCAGTGAAAAGCGTATTTAGCTGTTTGTCACTGCCAGGATATGTAAAACTCAAAAGTTAATTTCCGGCCATTAGTTACACAGCACCCTGTCCTTAGGGTTATATAGTGGTGGCCTATGTGTAAAAAAAGGGGAATTTTAGGGCTTGCCAAGAGGCTTTAAATGGCAAGTTGAGGTGGCAGTAAACTGCACACACAGGTCTTGTAATGACAGGCCTGAGACAGGTTTGAAAGGCTACTTGTGTGGGTGGCACCATTAGTGCTGAAGGCACACTAGTAGCATTTAGATTACAGGCCCTGGGTATATGGTATACTACTTTACAAAGGACTCACAGGTAAACTAAATATGCCAATCGGGTATACACCAATGCCAACATATTTAGGGGAGAAGTACATTCCCTTTAGCAGTGGGTAGCAGTGATAAGGTGTTCAGTGTCCTAAAGCCACCAAAAAGTGGGAGGAAAAACGCAAAAATCTAGGGGAAGATCACCCTAAGGATGGCAGTCATAACAGTCAGCCCATGACATGACTGATGTCTGGCATAACAGAAACCCTGAGACCCAAGAATGTACATATACCTACTTCCTCAGTGCACAGCACATGGTCCAGGTTAGAGTTCTGGTTAACCACCATAGATTTTCACTCCTAGATGACATCAATAAGCAATAGGCCTGATCACTCTATAGTATTATTCAGTTTTCAACTCCCAGGAGGGCAAAATGAGGTTTATAAGTGGTGACACAGTTTTCCAAGACAAAATTAAAGAAGAGATCCTGGAGTACAGCTCGATGAATGCAAGCGCCGTGGAAAATGTGATACAATGTGGGAGACGTTTAAACTGGCCATTGGGGGGAACTGTTTTGCTATACCGAATTATACCTTGATAATCTTAGAGCTCATTTGGATATGTTAAAACAGGAACTACATGAGCTTGAAGGTTTTTATGTGAGAATTGGTGAGTCATCCATACCCGCAGAGATACAAGTTAAATTTCAGAAAGATATAGCTGAAACAGAAATAAAATTGCATGGAGGAACACTGCAGTGAGTTCCTTTGGTTAGTGAGAGTTACCTGGGCTAACTTAATTAAACAACCAAGGCCCACTAACGACATATTGGAAATTACCAATGATAATGGGCTAACCAAATATGATGTAGGAAATATAAGCACCTGTACAAAATTGTATTCTGGTCTGCACTCTTCCAAATCCAATATTAAATAAAATCAGATTGACTTGTATTCAGAAAATCCAGTACTCGCCTGGCAAGATGCTCGCTGGCAGTGCTAACACCAACCTATCACCATAGCAGAGGTTGCAACGGTTATACAATATATGCCTTGCCTTGCTTTGAAGCGACAGGCAATAATGGCCTACCAAGTTAATTCAGCAAAGAATTTGCCTCAATACTAGCCCCACACCTGATTGCTTTGTTTCAATAAGTGCATGAAACAGTTATTCTTCCATTGACTATGAGGGAAGCACTCCTAATTACACTGCTGAAACTTGGGAAGCCACTTAATCAAAGCAAGTATTATTGACTGCTCTTACTCATAAATACTGACAAAAAAATGATTACCAATATAATTACTCTCAGACTGATCCCTCTTTTACCAGACCTGGTCCTCCCAGATAAGCTAGGTCCTACCCCATGCAGATTCACATCACATAGTTTACGTTCTCTGTTTGCCCTGATTCACCAACTGGACCCAGGAGTCAAAGCAGCTTTGGTATTCCTCTATGAGGCCAAGGTATTTGACTCTCTTGAGTAGGAGTTTCTTTGTGCTAGACCAGTAAGAATGGGTATGCCATGGTCATTCCTGGACTGACTCAAACCCCTTTACTCATACTCTACTGCATGAAGCAAATGGCCTTCTGTCTAAACCAATTTGATATAACCCGAGGCAATAGACATGAATGACTCCTATCTCCCATCTTATCTGCCATTGTCCTCTAGACCACTTGCCTGCAAACTTAGACACTGCCACTCTGATAATGGCGTCTGCTATAAACCTCTACGTTGTCAGGTCTTTCCCCTCACCTGTGCCACGCCTTTTTTTGGCTATTTGGGGTAGTCTGTGCTTAGGCCCCCATACCTTTTTGTCCACATAAGGTATCCACACCAAATTTGTGTCTTTTTTTCCAACATCCTTGATTATAAAGGTACCCAAGGTTTGTGGATTCCCCTTGAGGGGACCAAGAAATTAGCAAAAATACAGCTAAATTTAGTTTTTTGGTGGGAAATATGGCAAAAACGTGCTGCAGAAGAAAACATCTGTTTTTTTCCCTGCAAATGGTATCAACAAAGGGTTGTGTACCACAAAGAAGCCGCTCCCAGTGGGATGTCTCAAATGCTAGTGCAGTTTAATTTGTGAGTGAAGACATCTCACATAAAATGAAGGACTGGTCTCACACACCACCTGGTGTCATGCTTCATCATTGACCAGTCCTCGCCCTCTAAAACCTTGGTTTGATAGAGGGCGGGCATACACCTGACGACAGGGATGCACTTCTAAACTAAGTGGGGGCCCAAAGAGAAAAAGTGAGTTAAAAAGCCATTTAAGAATGTCAGCTTAAATTTAATGGTGCTGGCATCTATATGGTAGTTAAAAACAAAGTGATCGGTGTGATGGGGATATTATTGTCCCCCACCGCTATCAATGGGGTCGACATGTTTCTGCCTAAGGCCCAGTTGGGTCCGCGGCATTCATCAGGACCATATTGCAAAAAATTTTTTTTAATGTAACGGGCTCCACTCTTACCACACTATGGTGAAGGGGTTCAATGGGGCAATGGGGATCACGCTCCCACTGTAATATGGCTAAATTCTTAAGCCCTAAACTGAGGACACTTGTGCCCCATAGGAGAGTGAGGGCAGGAGACCCCTTAGGTCAGAACACATGTGACTGGACGTGATCTCCGCCTCTATGCCTAGATGTGTGCACCTCCGCTCCTCGTTGTAGCGGCTTCTTTGTGGTACACAGTTTATTTTGGAGGCTGCTGGCTCCCAGTACCCCGTGCCTCCGGTTCCCTTACCCTAGATTAGGTCTGGGTGTTGTGGTTATATCAACAAAGGGTTCACAGTGCTGAAATCACCACCTTCCTAGCTTACAGGAACAGGCAGACTTTTGTCAGAAAACCAACATTTTCTACCCACTTTTTGCATTTTACTGGGACTTAGTCTATTTTTCCTATTTTTTGTACTGTTATCCTCCTTCCAGTTAGTCAGCCGTGCACACCCACGGGGGTTGGGCGCAGGGTCTGGATGCAGTCCGAGCCCTACGCCCAAACCAGCTGCGGGGGTTAGGGTGCAAGCACTGCAATCGATAGTTTTCTTTGTGTTAAAAAAATTAGAAATTCACTGAAAAAAACAAAGGTTAAAGGGACGTTTAAAACAAACCATTTTAAATTAACAAGACCATTGAAATTCACCAGTAATAATTATCTCAAGTACCTATTAAACGTGCACTAAAGTAACTTTAACTAGAGCTCTCGCCATGCACTGCTACTTACCTCCCATATGTCATCACTCATGACATGTTTTATGACATCCTTGATAACATGACTGCAAGATTTGAAATTACAATATTAATGACAACACTGTGCAAGGGGAGGGTGTAAGTTATAGTTACAAATATCAATCATATATCCTCTCAAAGGAATCCAGCGAAGAAATTCAGGCACACTTTGGATGCTTGTGAGCGTTAGGGGGCATATTTACTAAACTTTCCATGCAATGCAGGGCAGAAAACAAAGTTGCTGCACTGCCTTGTGTGAAAGGGCGAGGGCAGTAATGCGCCATATTTACAAAGACATGGCCATTTCTGCTCTCTCCTTGTGCTGGGGCACTTCAGGCAGCCTAGCGCCAATGCAGGCACCCTTGTACCATGGTGCAATGGTGCCTCCATTACAAGGAGAACTGTTTTTGTGCAGGAACACACAAAAACAATCTCTCAAAGCATTTTCCTCTTTCTATGTGTGCTACAAAGTACAACATATATAGAATGAGGAAATAAGTAGAAAAATAGATTTTTCTTCTCGTTATGCCAGGCCTCTGGGAGGCATAGCGATTTCACGCAATCCCAGGTTTACAAACTATTGTAAATCTGGGATTGCATAAAATCCATGGGTTGATGCATGGGAACGCCCATGTTACACCGCCCAGAATTAAATGTACACAATGCAGCACAAGCCGCTGCATCACGTTAAAATGTTTTGTACAAAGTCACGCAAGGCGGCGCAAATCGCCCCTCGCTCGGCTTTGTAATTATCTACTAGCAGTCATGCGTCATGGATGTGCCACAAAAGTGGTGCCACCATGACGCAGAATGTTAGTAAATATGGTCCTAGGTGTTTATTTACTAGACAGAAATATCCAGATGCATTTTGGCAGTACTCACCTTAATGACGGCTCAGGAAATGGCACCATTATCATAGTATAAATAGTGTTATTGAGTGCAAAACAAAGATGTACACTCAACATACAGGAGCTGATAAATCCTAATTAAATGGGCACAAACTTGAAATAGGTTTTTACACAGTGTAGACCTATATGTGAAACCATGTATGCTGTCTGGTTGCAAACAAAAAATATAGGGATACACAGCCACTACATATATTTCATATTTGTAAGTTTTGTTGAATTCCATATATAGCATATATGAACCTTTCTCAAATCAAATCATAACATTTGTGAAATCATCCAACGTTCCATTGCAAAAACTTCATTCCCCAGTGGGCAGTAAACACATTTACCTAATGTCCTAATGAGAAAGATTAATTTTATCAATATATGTGTTTCACTAGTTATGATTGTGGCATCCTCCAGTTTGTTATTCATTTGTGTTATAGGTGTAACACGGCTTTCACAAATGTCTACCCATTAAAGGTGTCTTTAATCAGACCAGATAGGCAAATTAGCTGTTACTTTTGTGCCCAAGTGGGAAGAGTGTTTTCTGGGGCGAGCATTTATTATGTCTAATCAAGCTCTACTGGGCATCTCTAACATTGCACCTGATGTAAGTAAACCAAATGTCCATTTCATCTAGCAGTCTTAAAAAATAAAATAAGATCTTAGCTCTGGTGATAACTCCTAGTTTAGAAATCACCCCTGGTGCACCTGTGTAGAAAAAAACCACATTAAAAGCGAAGTTTTCTACTCCATTCATACTCCATTGCTGCAATAGAAACAAACAGAAGGCATGCCAATGTCATAGTCTCTAATTGAATATACATTAGCCCAAACTTACCGCCATTTCTTCATCTGAATAGGATGAAACGTTTGAAATGACCATGTAACATGCTTTATATGTGAGGCACTATCCCTCATGTGAATAACAAGTTCTTGAACAAATGAGAGCGAACACACCATGATAAACAATACCCAGTGCCTATGCACTTCAAGGAGTTCCACCCCAATGAAAACAGCAAACTGTAGTTTTTTGCATTTGATGGAATTCCTTCTACCCTTAAAGGCTGGAACAGGATCCAGGAATTATGAAGATTAGAATACCTCTATAGCATTGATTTCAATAGGGGTTCCCACTTAGTCCTAATTCAGATGAATAGATGGGAGTGCATTTGGGTCAATGTATATTTAGTGTTTAGGTACATGGTTAAAATACTAATACATGACAATATCTGTGAGCTAACCTAGATTTGATTTATAATTATAACAGAGATTTACTCAGTTCAATTCTAAAGACAGCACCTGTGAAGTTAACCTAGTCGTGTTTATGAGGAATACACAAATAAGTGGAACATTTATCATAGCACACCCTGTGCATCTTGCTTGGTTGGCATGGGAAGTCAAAGATCCTCTAAAACATAAAGGGGCATATTCACAAGGAGCTATCGCCGAATTAGCGGCACTTTATCGCAGCCAAAGTCGTGATAAATTTACCCCCCCATTCACAAGCCGGTGTTAACAGCCCACAGCACCAGTTTACCCACGATAGCAGCCGCAAAAAACATCGCCACTGAGGACCCGCGCAACTATCGCTAATGAGATGCAGAGTGGGCGTTCCCGTGCCAAAAGGCGCAACAACATCACACCTCAACATTCACAACCACCAGCCACATCAGCGATAAAAACACAAAACAGACGATAAGGCGCGATAGCACCAGGAAATCTACACCTGCTCTAACCTGGTGTAAAGTCGGACGGCAGCCAGCACCACAAAAGGGAGCACAGCCCAGGGCCACAACCCAAGGGCAACAGATGCCATGGAGCCACTCATCATGCGGCCCGGACACCCAAGAGGGCCACAACACCCACCGCCACCACCCCCAGGGCCATCCCTCCCTGGCACCCCCCCGACCAAAGACATGCCACAACAGCCACGCCTAAACATGTACAAAATATTCCGCTTGATGCCGCACAATCACAACTGGTGACATGCATGTGTCGTCACAGAAATGAGCAGCACACATTCACTTTAGAAGCAACAAATGAAACTTTATTAAAATGAACAACGAAATGAAATGAAGACACATAGCCGCTCCCCTCGGGACAATACGTAGGTCACAGCCTGTAAGACAAAAAACATGATGAGAAGGTGTGTCCTGCACACATCAGAGGACAGAGAGAGAGCGAAGGAGAGAGAGAGGAAGAGAGGGAGGGGAGAGAGAGAGAGAGAGAGAGAGAAGAGGAGAGGAGAGAGAGAGGAAGAGAGGGTGAGAGAGAAGAGGAGAGAGAGAGGAAGAGAGGGAGAGAGAGAGAGAGAGGAAAAGAGGGAGAGAGAGAGAGGAGAGAGAGAGAGGAAGAGAGGGAGAGAGAGAGAGAACATGCCGCCCCTGCGCACCCAGGCCACACTGCTCACCTGCTGCCACTGGTGTGTCCCCAACCACGTGCCGGTATGCATAGCAGGACACCAGGTCACACATCTGAGTCAGAGCCGTCATCTGAAACAGAGCCCAGATACATGACTGGCACAGTACACACACTTGCACAAGACAACATCGCCTGCCCGCCCATGCACACCCAGGCACAGGCACCCCAACCCCTCCCGCCACCCATCGGAGCATGCCCGCCCACGCACACTCAGGCCTCAATGCTCACCTTCCGCCACCGGCGCATAGACAGGAGGTCCCACCACGTGCCGCTGCAAGCCACAAGCCACAAGCCCAGGGCCCGCGGACATGGCACCCTCCACATCATGCAGCCCCGCTCCGCAGGCCACCAGGTCTCACGTTTAGTGCTGGGTCTTGATTACTCCATGGCAGAGGACATACCAGTGCACCCAGCACCATCGCAGGCTGCACACCCGCTCAGCCCAATGGGTGCCACCAACTCTGGGATCCCGGAAGCGACGCCACGGGGCGGTAGGCCCGCGCTGCCCGTTGGCTCTGGCCTACACTGCGGTCCAGCAGGGCACACAAAACCTGAGCTGTCCGGACCGCCGGGACAGGGCATCATCGCAGGCTGCACACCTGCTCAGCAGCTCAAGGTGCCACTGACTCAGTGCACCCAAAGTCACCGTCCCGTGGCGGGGTGCCTGTGCCGTCCGCAAGGCCTCGGAAGCCACTAACCCTGTGCAACCCCAGTCTGTACCACGTGGTGGTAGGCCCGTGCCGTACTCAAGGCCTCGGATGCCACTAACCCTGTGCGCAACAACTCATGGGCCCTATATGAGTGTGAACCGTGGAGCGTCCGTCATCCAGTAACCACCGGAAGAGGGGAATGTGATGTCGTTGGCCCCTTATATTGGCGGAGTCACATGGCTTGTGATGCCTGTGCTGGATGGGTGTGGTGTGTGTGAAAACCTGCCCTCAGGGAGTGGCTGTGACATGCTGATAACTAGACCAGTGACCTGCACACCACCAGCGAGTACGGCTGCGATGGGTAGCAATGAGGGCCCCCCTCGGGGCGTAAGTGGAGTGGTCTGGCCTGCCGTACGCCGGACCAGCGCAGGGCTTGCAACAATGACTCGTGGGATCTGGGCGTGGTACAGTCCATGTCTGGACAAGGAAGTGACTGATGCGTGTGTCCCTGTTGTAGTGTTCACGGGACCCGGTACACAAAATGCAATTTCGCACCCTCTGACTGGCATCCCACAGGATGAACATCATTGACGCAAGGGAAGGCACTGTCCCCACATTCATCCACACATCCATACATGAATGACGTAAGACATTACACAGCAGTGCGTCACTGGATGTTTATTTGCACATCCAGTGCAGTCATGCAGCTGGAGCGGTACAGGGCAATGCCGAGCACACTACACAATATGGGCCCGTGGAGGGCCAGCCAGTGTACATCCGGGGATGACCTGTACTGCGGAAGGGGAAGGGTACAGTCTGCAGTCTGTCCGCCGTGTCAATGGTCGTCAAGCAGGATGTGGCAGTCCATGTCGCTGTCCAAGGTGAGTGCATCGGAGTGTATCGGGGGTCAGTGGTAGGTCTTGAGGCCATGTGCGGCACCAAGCAGAAACAGACAAGGTGGCGGACATGAATGCTAGTACCTCCTTCTGATCTCAATCCCATCCACGTCCTCGTCCCCGGATGTGTGCTCTGCCCCACCTGTGGGTGTTGCAGTACCTGCTGCGGTACTGTGTGCCACTGACACATCAGGGGCCGGAGGAGGATTGTCGGCCGCACTGTGTGGCAGTGACACATCAGGTGCCTGAGTGGATATGCCTGCCGCACTGGGAGGCACTGACACACCAGGGGGCGGAGATGTGGATGGTGTGGGGGCAGCAGCATTCATCATTGCCACACCTTGTGGCAGCAAGGCCATGATGAAGACATGCAGGGCCTGGTAGATCCCAGCTGCATTTCGCTGATGTGCAGCGGTGGCTACCATCCTTTCCGCCTCCATCTGCACCATGTCCTCCATGAGCCTCCGCATGTGTGCCAGCTCACGGCTGGCATCGCTGGGGCCACTCTGAGTGGACAGGTATTCCTCACTCCGCGTCATGACTCCATCGATGTCAGTCAGGGCTCGTTGGAGACCATGGGGCGGACATAGACACCCAAGGATGGAGTCCAGTTTGGTAGCCATGAGGTCGAACCCCACCCGCACCTGCTCGGCCGTCTCCCTCTGGCCCTCCAGCACACGGCGTTGGAAGGCCATTTGTTGTTCCTGGGGGTCTTGGGAGAGTGCCGGGGCTGTGGGTGCCTCCTGCTGGGTGGTTTGGGTGGTGGGTGGTGGGTGGGGTCTCATCGATGTAGCTGGGCTGCCCTGATCCTGGAGGTTGCTGGCAGATGAGGTCAATGATGTCTTGGATGGTTTGGGTGTCGATGCTGGTGTTGTCCTCCTCCTCGTCATCAGTGAAGAGTGGCTGTGACTGCTCTGCAGGAGGTGTTGACGGTGCCCCTGCGATGTGAAGGGGAGATGGTGTATAACAACGTGTCCACATGTATGTAGCCGCATGGTACAGGTTGACATTCAGACAGCATGGCATTGTACATTGTGACAGTCTGTGGGTCTGGGCGAGGACCCAGGGTCATTGTGGGTGTGCACTGTGCCCTGCTTGCTTGTGCATATGTGCCATTGTGGCCATCTCCCCCGTCCCCCCAGTACCTGCTGATCACTCACCCTGTTGCGGTTGTGTTGTGTCCTGTCGAGCAGTGTCCGGTCCCCCGACTCAGGCCACAGTATCCATACTGATGACTGTCGACACCAGCTCCTCCATGTCATCCAGCTCCAGCTGTGGCGCTGGGCCCCCACCTCCGGTCTGCGTTGCTGCCTTCTGGTTGGCGCTGAGTGTCTCCTTGGTCTTCCGCTTGATGTCATTCCATCGCCTCTTGACCTCGTCCATTGTCCGCTTGTGCTCTCCGACGACATTCACCTTGTCGACGATGTCCCGCCATATTCCATTTTTGGTGCCCAATGACACGTTGGAGGTGACGAAGAGTTGTTGATGGTGTTCCATCACCTCCGTGACTATGATCCTGTTCGCCTGCGGACTGAACTTGGTCTTCCTGGTCTTCTTGTCCTTGCCCTTCCCTGTCCCCGAGGTCCCAGGCTGGTCGTCCGGGGTGCTTGTGGGGTTGCGCTCGTCCTCTGCACCTGCTCCGGATGCCTCCATGGTGCTTGGGTGTTGGTCAGTTTGTGTGTGGGTGTATTTTCTACTTTTATGGTGATTTTTTACGCCTGCCAGGTGTGTGTTGCAGATCTGGCGCTGCTTGTCGCTGATTTCCTCATCGCGCTTTGGCCCATCGCGTGTTTTTTGGTGTTGTGGTTTGTGTTTTTATCTCCATCGTGGTGGTTGTATCGCGGACATAGTCTGCGGTTTCGGCAGACTATCGCATGCTACCGCCTTGTTGTGAATTCCACATTGACACGGGGTTATTTTCCCGCCCTAGGCTGCGATATTGAAAGTTGTGTTACGCTACTCTTGCTGTAGTTATCACACGTTCTTGTGAATATACCCCAAAGTTTTAAAGGAGCTTGTGTCAGTGAAATGAGGACTCAATGAAAATTAACTACTTTTGTCTGATAAGATAATCTTTTAAGACTAGCACAAGTGTGAGGTTTTGGAATGGGTTTTAATTAGGCGTGGGCGGAACTCACAGAGTTTTACTCCACGGAACTCTGCGAGATTCTGTAGAGTTCCACCCACCTTAATGTAGCAACCACTGTACTCACAGTTCATTCAGGATTTAGTCACTTTCTTAAACTGAGGGGCATATGTACAAGCCCCTATTGCCAACGGAGCGTCACTTTTTTTGACACTCCGGTGGCGGTATGTCCTGCATCATATTTACAAAGTGGCATTAAGCCACTTTTTGTGGGTTAACGCCGCTTTGTGAATATGCTAACCTTTCAGGCAGGTATCTGCGTGAATGGGGCGTGTAATGGGGTGTTGCTGTGGCTATTCCACCACAACACCCATTGCTTTTTGACGCTGCCCCAGATTTACAAGGAGGTGTAAATCTGTGGCAGCGCCAAAAACTAACACCATGCTAGTGCAGGCATTACAATGGCGCACAAGGAGAAATGCTTGTATTTCTCCTAGTTTTTGCTTTTTCTATGTGTGCTGCATTCTGCAGCACACATAAAAAGAGCAAAAAGCCATTAATGATTGTTTATGTGCAGGAATGTGTCCCTTCCTGCACATAAAAAAACATTGAATAATGATGATTTGCTACTTCTATGTGTGCTGTACAATGCAGCACACATAGAAGTAACAAATTGCCATTATAGATTGTTTATGTGCAGGAAGGGACACCTTCCTGCACATAAACAATCATTCCCTGTAATGGAGGCACCCTTGCACTATGGTGCAAGTGTGCCTGCATTGGCGCTAGGCAGCTAAATGTAGTGCCAGTGCAAAGGAAAACGCAAGGGTACACCGTTTTGTAGTAAATACGGCGCATCCCAGCAGCACTGCCAAATTTGTCGCAGCTCGACGTACTGACATTTTCTAGTAAATATGCCCCTAAATCATGCCCCTAAATCTGGATTTTAGTCTACCGGGAAGAAAGATTTCCTAATCGTGCACAGTTTAAATAAACCCACACTTTACCAGCTCATGGGCAGTGGTCTAGGCCTCGAACGCCATATTGTGAGCAGGAGGGCATGGGCTACACGCCCTTTGTGACTGCACAGAAAAAATAAATAAAGAGGTTCTAAGGCGTACTGGGCTACACAGAAGTAAACTCAAATCACACAGTAAAACCGACATGGTTAACATAAAAATGTTAAAAAAAGAGAATCACCTGTATGCATTACTCACCATACTGCACGCTGACGACCAAGGTGAACAGCAGAAGCACAGTTCCTAGGTGAGCCCTTATTCTCCCCAAAGATAAGGAGGTCTGTCTTGGTATAAGGCTGGAAGGTCCAGTGTTTTTTTCAGTCGGCTCTCGGGCGTGAAGGAGATTTCCTTACTTCCTCTCTAGCTCTCAGGTGAAACTAGCCTAACAGATTTCTTGGCCTCCAGATCACAAGGCGAACCCAGCAGGGTAGGGGAGGTGAAACTCACGGTTGCGCCTAAAGCTCAGATTACAACTGCACACACAGCGCTCTCCTTCACAGTACAGCCAACCACGGCAAACAGTCCTGGCCCACTGATCAGGGTGACTATTAATTCTCAAATTAAAATGGTGACTCTGTAAAAAAAAACTGTCCTGGAGCAAGGTGTGCTAACAATTGCTGTGTGCCAGTGCATGGGTGGGTGAGTGTGAAAGATTGGCATTGAGTGCTGTGTGGGGAAGGAAAGGGCATTGCCTCGCCTGGCAATGGAGAGACAGTCATTGTACGTTTTTCCCCAACAGTGCAGGCCTCATTCATGAGCTCCAGGGGTTCAGCGCAAGAGTGTGCTCTTCAGGGAGCCCCATGGCCAAGAAGCGAGAGGGACTCACTATTCACAAGAACACCCGAGGCAGGTCCCCGATATGAGATGGAATTAAACCCCGCGACCTCTCCTGGTTACAACACCTGTGCTGTTGTGAGACAACAAGATGTAGTCCTTGTATAAGGAGGGGGAAGAAATAGGAGAGCAGGAAGGTGACGGAGACTGTTAGATCTGACAGCCTTAGGGTGGTCTTCCCTCCAACTTTTTGCCTACCTCCTCCACCTTTCTGACCTCCTTTTTGCTGGATTTAAGACTCAGTGCACTTTACCATGGTTAACCAGTGCTTGTGCTCTCTCCTCAGAAACATGCTAATATTGGCTTATCCCCAATTGCAATTTTTAAATCACTTATTTGTTGCTTGAATCTGTTTATTGAAGATAAAGTTTCATGATCAACATCTCTTTATCATTCACAACCAGCGTTTCTTATGTTTGCAGTACAAGAAACACATAAGTATCCAACATCATACTACACCGTGTGAGACATAGTGTTGTAAATTCAAACGTTAGCGTATCACATGAACATCTCTTAATGTACACGGTTACAGTATGGATACGATATATACAATGAATAATTCACTAATAACTCCCTGGTAAAGTGCACTACATGTACCCAGGGCCTGTAAATTAAATGCTAATAGTGATCCTGCAGCATTTATTATGCCACCCACTTAAGCAGCTCTCCTACCATGGCTCAGGCCTGCAATTACAGAGCCTGCGTGTTCAGTTTGAACTGCCATGCCGACCTCACAAGATAACCCTTTTGCCAGGTCTATACCTTCTCTTTTTATACATATGTCACCCCTAGGTTAGGCCCTGCAGGGCAGGGTGCAGTGAATTTTAAAGTCAGAACATGTACTTTTGGGCTTTACATGTCCGGGTAGTTAAAAACACTTAAATTGATTTTTCACTACTGCAAGGCCTATCTCTTACATTGGATAACATTGGGACTGCTTTATTACATTTTATAAGTGTAACTCCCAATTGTGAAGAGATAGACTGTCTGAGTTTGGTGTCTCTGGAATCACAGTTTAAAATCCAAACTTATGGTGAAGTCAGATTTGAAATCACAATTCGGAATAAGCCATTTTTAGAAAGTTAGCATTTTCTTACTTTAGCAAATTGGTGCATGCTGCTTGTCTCTGATACACATGTGGGGAGGGTGATAGCTGGGCTTTGCGTATTCCCCCTGAACAGCTACACACAATGGGAGCTTAGGTGTGACTTGAAGGGCCATCCTGTCATTATGGGAGGGAGGAGCTGGACCCAACCTCACTTACACCTGACAAGGCTTTGTCCTGTCTCCACACAAAGGGTTGCATAATCCCCTGTAGTGAGTCTAGAGCCAGTGCAGGAAAGGAGAACCTCCATGCACTTCAGAGACCTGTCTTTGAAGTCTTCCCCACTTCAAAGGCACAACTGAGTATAAGTACTGGACACTTCTGGACCTGTGAAGACTCTGCCAGGAAGAAGAACTGCTGTGCTGCTGAAGGACTGCCACTCTGCTGGGCTGCTGTTTTGCTGGACTCCTGCCTTGCTATGCAGCCCTATAATTAGTACTGGCTTAAGCCTAGCTTTCAAAATACCTCCTTTTGCTGTTGTAACCCAGTTTCCAATTGTATGAATTATTTTTCAAAATGTTCAAAACTGCTAGGTGTTTCTAACTCTTCTAATTCAGGTTTCAAGTCTGAAATTCTCTTTGCAAATTCCTCTATTTTCTTACTCTCATCAGGTATGTATAAACAAAAGTGGGATAATTTGAGCACCTTAGAGACTTTTTCTGTGAGTAAAATGTTTAATGCTTAGCAATCTTGCAAAACCATGGATTTATTTGCTACAAGCTCAGTGTTTACTACCAATAAAGCTCCAGAAGTTTCTGGTTGCCAACTTGTCGACAATAGTTGACAGTTTCCGAATCTTTTCATCATTTATTATGACTCATAACAATGGAATGATTGCACCTAATATATATATCCCACTAATTCACCCCCACTTTCTGCACTACGTATGTGTCTGTGTGCTGGTGTCATTGTTAATGCATCAATACTATACACATGGTACATTTTAGGAAACAATACAGCTAGAAAGCAAATACCTTCTCAATCAGCAGGTAACTGGAAATAAGCTTCCAGTCCACAAGCAAAATATGCTCCTGGAATTGAGGATTCTTCTCCCTGTAAAATTTGCCATGTTCCTCCCATAAATTCAAATGTGTGTTCACAGCTGCTAATCCCTACATGTCTGGTTCGTTTGGATGTTTTCCTTTTATAAACACGAATTTTCCTTTTTATGTTGATTGTCTAATCTTAATTTCGTATAAACCATTTTCTTTCTGAATTCATCTTCTTTCTTCCAAAAAAATGTCAATACATCACTGTTTATCTTTACTATGTGTCATTTTAGTGTTTCTTTCCTCTAAAGCCATAATGAAAACTTTCTCTAGTGGTCTCATTAAGCAGGTTAAATTGTTTTGAAAAGCCTTAACACTATTTATAGGTCTTTGTGACATGAAGTAATACTAAGCTGTGTTCATTCCTTTTGCTTGCAGGTGTAAATTCATGCTTTCTGTTGAAGCACTCTAGAAAGTATTAAAATCATAGTTTGAATAAAAATATTCATAATGTTCTCATATATATATGCAAGTGAAAGTAATATGCTACAGAAAATTGCATATGATGATGGTATGTGATAATATGAGACTTCTTCAGTTGCTGTTGATGGCAGATGAGCATAGACATAAAAGTCTTTTGCTCCCATCTGATGGAGCAAGGTTTCGCAAATGAAACTTGCTCGGATGCAATCTTCCTCATTGTATTAATATTAAAACTTGTATTGTCTGTATTAATATTTGCACACACTACATGAATAGTTAGGACGCTTGCCTATGTGTTTTTCTAACAAATAACGCTTGTTCCTAGTCTAAAATGGCCGCTTAAGCGCGGGATTTTAACTGCGCATGTCACAACCTGATCACATGGTGTGACGTCTTTCTTTGCTTGGTGGGAATTTCTGCTTCTGACCAGTGTGCATTAAAATGGCTGTTCAATGTTCTCACATGCTTAAGCTTGCTCTCGTGTCATTATTAAATTGTCATTTCTTAACGCAATTAATGCGGGATAGGATTTTATAATTAAATGGGATTAGAAATAAGATAAGTGGGGATACAGTGAAACGTTTTATTTTTGGTATTAATATTTCCTTCTTGCACTTTTAGTAATTCATAATCTTGGGCCTGGGTTGGTGACTTGAAACTCGAGAAGCAGAAGGTTCTGCGCATGCGTCCTGAATGACTGCCAAATGAAGTCAACTTGGACGTCTCACAAGGCCGTGACCTGATAACCAAAGATGTTATAACTACTGCATTTCCTGTTGTTTATAGATACATTGTCTATGAAAATTGGTGTACATTTGTCATGAGACGGGTGGGAAATAAAGCGAATGTATACATTTGAAGGGTGGGAACGCAAATACAATAGGCTATACAATTTAAGCCAAATTTGTCATAGTGCGAGAATCCACCTCCAGTCCCTGTCCAATCAGAAGTAGTGGTCCCATATTTTAGCAACATTTAGGGGAGGTACAGGGCTTAGAAGGGTATAATAGAATATAGCATTAGTTAATTAGTTAGAGCTAGATTCCAGAGAAGACAGAACATACAGAAGAGCTCCAGGCTGCCCAGCTGATCGGTTGCTGACTGAATCCCTATCCCGAAGAGGTCCTGAGGAGGGGGCGGCGGAGTCCATTAGAGGGAAGAATCGAGGAGAAGTCGAGTGCCAGAGAGGGGAACGGCACAGGCGTCGTTGTAGAGAGGTCACCAGTCCTGTCCTGATCCTGAAGAAGGTCCTTGCTCCTCATCCTTCCAGGGTCCTATTCTCTCAAACTCCTTGGCTAAGGGTTTGGTTCTCGCACTTAGGTAAATATATGCAACCTTTAGTTGCGCTGCTGTTCCTATCTCCTTTTTCCTTAAACACCGTCATTGATTCGCAATAATCATTCTATGCTTTTCTACGGGTATTCTGATCAAATACCGTGTCTTTTTCTGTATTTTATTCTGCTGAATTTTAGATAAACATTTTAAAACTTCCTGACTCTGTGGTTATTTCAGGGTTATGTATTATAGTGAATGTCACTCATTTTAAACTTCCCAATTAGCAAAGGATCCATTGGTAAGTTATTACTCTTCAATCAGAAGGTAATTGGTAGCAGGGATTTTTGATACAAGAGTACATCTGACACCCAGCGTAAGTATTAGCGTAGTGTGAATGTATGGGCCCAAGTGAGTATATGGTGTATGAATGCAGATTTGCTAATATCGCGCTGGATCACATGGAATGTGTATATTCCTGTACTAACCTAGAGTAAACATTAGTCATGTAATCTTTCTCCTTGTAGCTCGTAAAAGAGGCTTTCAATTGCTCTTCATCATTCATGTATGTATGTGTATTAGTTCTGTTTGTAGACCTAATGTCTTTCTCTGGTGTTAAGTAAAATCCTAGTAGCACTAATGTAACTACTATTATTGATATTGCAAAAATCTAGCACATAAAATATTTGCACTTATTTCTAAGGCAACACGTTTTTCTAGAATCAGATTTGTACGCAGCAAGTTAAAACTTTCAACACATATTTCTGTAAGTAGCTTCTTATTGTGGTTAGCTTTTATAAACAGTCCTTCAGCAAAGCAATCTTCGTATAGACAATCCTTAAGCCTTACACCGTGTTCTTCTAAAAACGTTATTCATACTCTTCTACAGCAGACTCAGGCCTAGGTAATCTTCTTTAAAATAAAACATGTGAATTAGTTTGTGTCAGTCTTTTCATACCTTTCAAATAATCCTGTTAGGCTGTTCAAATGTCTTTTTATAATTGCAAAGTTTGTTTTTGTTAAGTATCTTTATCCAACAATGCTTACTGCAGAGATATCATGGAGGTTTAAACAGTTCGGATTTCACATCACACAACTCATCTACTGTGACATTCAGCACTTTGTCCACGTATTAAGAACACTCATGCACTGAATACCTTCGACAAGGCACTCTTGCTCTTTTTGATCTTCTCAGTTCTTGGTGATCTCCTTCTGTATCACTTTCATCATTTGATTCTGTCTCCTCGTGGATAGTTGATGGAATTCAATCAACTGATATGCTCTTTCTCAGTCTTCCTTGATTACAGTTCGATGATAAACTTCATCTGCAAGTGTCTTAAACTTTGGGTTATACCACTTCTGCCTAAAGATCCATATCCCTCCCTAAGTGTGTGTATCCGTTAAAATATCATGTATTTGGAAACAACAAACTATCAGGTAATACTGGTTTCCCATCAGCTGACATCCAGATGTCATTTGTGTTGTTCTCACAACCTGCTCTGATCTAACTTGTTGTTCTGCTTCTGAAACATTTTCCTGTACTCTCTTCAATTCATCCCAAGTATCTGATACTGTCTTCAACACAGAAAATAAAGAGGGTCATTCTGATGGCAGTCGAACTGCATCTGATGACTCATCGGATGCGGTTCGACCGGCATCTGCTGCTGCAGTCTGACTGACCCATTACAATGCATGCGGTCGGAGGCAGCAGGGGGAGGGGCAATGAGACGCTTTCTGACTGGCTCAATGAGCCGGTCATAGGGTCTGTAATCCCTACAATAGGGGCGGTGCCTTCTCATGCACCTCCGTAGGTATTACAATGTCCCTTTCCGCCTAGCCTTTCATGGCGGTTCACCCGCCATGGAAAGGCAGACAGAAAGAGACATTGGGTGGCCCTAGTGGGCCCCCTTTCCCTCATGGCCCTCTGCTATGGAGCCTGGGGGGCATCTATAGTGCCCCCTAAACATCCCTGAACCATGTGGCAGGCACCGCATGGTGCCTGCCACATGGTGCAGGGATGTTTTCAATGCGTATATTTTCTATTGCGGCTTGTGCTGCAGCCCACAGCAGAAGCCACAATAGAAAATATACACTTTGCGACCGTCATGAAGGCGGTGGCATTATAATGAGGGCAGGGGGACCGCTGACTCCTTGTCGGGCAGTCCCTCTTCCTCTACGGTGCCGGTGGGACGAGAGTCTGACCGCCATCGTAATGATGTCCTAAGTGTCCTCATCAGAATCGCATGTGAAAGTTCAATTAAATGTGCAGGCCAGCAGAGCACAATCCCATGCGACTGAATCAGCATACCTATTTGTCAAGACAATGTAACCATTACCATTTTGATGGGCTGCACATTTAACAACTGCAATTTCTGCAGGCAATTGGAGAGCTTCCAACAAATGTTTTACTTGTATCACTTTTCTAATGGGAGTTCCCTAAGAGGTCATGAAATCTCTTTGTGACCACAATTGCCCAAAATCATGAACAACGCCAAAGCCATACTGACTATCCTTAAATATAGTAACTTTCATTCAAGAAGTTAAACTGCATACTCTGGTAAGGGCAATCAATTCTGCAACTTGTGCTGAGGTAACCTCTTGAAGCTATGCAGCTTCAATGGCATCATTTATTGTACACACAGCGTAACCTGTTCTGAAGGTACCTTCATTGTCTCTCAGACATGAGCCATCCACAAATATTACATAGTCGGGCTCATTCAGGGGTTCATCCTTAATATCAGGTCTAGGATTTGTGCATAAATCCATAAAGTCTAGGCAATCATGTTCAATTTCATCACAGTGTCATTTACAGTCAGTAACGTAGATGGGTTCAAAACTTGACACCTTTTTAACACAATATTCTCTGAGGACAACATTTTCTTTTGTGAGTCTATTAAGTTAGTCTATTATGAGTCATGTATTGGTTCATGGTTCACGTCAATAGTAATTCGACAGAGTGAGGGACCATTACAGTTAAAGGGTATACCATCACTATGATATCACTCTTTTCCAGACTACTGCTCCCCTTGTGACCGCTTTAAGGCAGTCAGGCAGTCCTTCGACAACAGGGTCAAGGGTGGTTGAAAAGTATGCCACAGGTTTTCAAGCATCACCGTGCATCTGTGTAAGCACTGAGAGAGGACAGCACCCTCTCTCATTGCAAAACAATGTAACCTCTTTACTGTAATCTGGCATTCCCAGTGCTGGGGCACAACAACGTTTTTCTTTCAGGAAGGCTTTCAAACATTTGTTGTCCCAAGGAAGCGGAAGAGACACATTCTTGTTTGTCAGCCTCAGTAAATGCTTTGCCACTAGGTAAACGTCTGGTATTCACTGTCTACAGTAGTCAACCATTCCCAAAAACATTCTGACTTCTTTCCGTGTTTGAAGTGAATTCATCTGAAGAATTGCTTCTACTCTCTCTGGCGACCCCTTTCTCAATTATGTGTCCCAGATATTGAACTTCTTTTTGGCAGTACTGCAGTTTACCTGGGGATGCTTTTTGTCCATTCTAAGCCAGATGATTTAATGATGCAATAGCATCTTGCTTACAAGCTTCTCGTGTCTCTGATGCCACAAGTAGGTCATCAATGTATTGCACAAGCACTGATCTGTAGGACATTTGTAATGACTCTAAATTATTTTTCAAAATCTGAATAAAAATGGGCGCACTCTCTATACACCCTTGTGGAACTCAGCACCATGCCAAAACTCTGCTGAAATAAAAAATGAAAAGGGAGACTGGCTATCTTTGTGCAATGGCACTTGTTAGAAATGGGGGTCTCTAGTTGGCAATGGTAGGTACCTTTGTCCAAGTAGGGACCCTTCTTGCTAGTCAGGGTAAGGGTGATACACTTCTGAAATATCCCCTGCTCACCCCCTTGGTAGCTTGGCACAAGCAGACAGGCTTATCTCAGAGACACTGGGTAAAGCATTTGTGAACACATACAGTAATACAGTGAAAACGTTACAAATGGACACCACACCAGTTTAGAAAAATAAGTAATCTTTATCTAAACCAAAACAAGACCAAAACGACAAACCTACACAATACAGTAATAAAAATATGACTTTCAAATGGTAGGAATAGTTCAGTTCAAAGTAAATTGCAGATGCAATACATTTCACACAAAGTACCTTGGATGCGTTGCACACACAAACAAAAAGGGTCGCAGGGAAGGTGATGTGTCGGTTCCTTACACTCAGGGAAGGTGATGCGTTGGTTCCTTTCTCCCGGGGGAGGTGATGCGTCGGTTCCTTACTACTGCGCATGGGAGGTGATGCAGAGGAGGTGATGTGTCGGTTTCTTACTGCATGGAGAGGTGATGCATCGGTTTCTTACTTCATCCCCCAACGATGCAACAGACCTGGTGCCTCGATGCGATGCGAGGATCCGGGACGATGCGTGGGTTCTTGCAGCAACACAGCAGGGCTTGCGTCGGAATCGGTGTGGTGATCTCGGACTTCGGAGATCAGTGCACTCGATACAGCATGCAGAGATTTCTCGAGCCTCCGGCAGGTGCTGCGTTAGTTTCTTCGGCGATGCGTCGGAACCAGGTATGGATATGTCGCGCTTCTCTTCGTTGCATTACTTTTCCAGCTCCTAACAGCCATAACAACCTCCAGAGAACAGCTACAGGCACCTCCTGGCAGGTCAGAACTCCCAGCAAGGAAGTTCAGGGGAGCTGGGCGTGAAGTCTTTGTGTCCCTGAGATTTAAGAACAGGAGGCAAGCTCTACTTCTAGCCCTTGGAGATCTTCCTCAAGCAGGGGACACAGCACACAGCAAAGTCCTTGTCCTTTTCTTGGCAGAAACAGCCACTGCAGGCCAACCCCAGACAGCACACAGCAAAGGGGCAGTACTTCTCATCAGCTTCTCCGTCTCTTCTCCTTGGCAAAGGTTCTTCTTGATTCCCAAAATTGATCTAAAAGTCTGGGGTCTTGGCCCCTCTTTATATACTGTAAATCTCTTTGTTCTCTGTGGCAGAGAAGCTCTTTGCCCAGCCAAAACCAGTTCTGTCCTCTCTGGTGCAGCTTCCTGGCAAGAGGTGGAGACAGCATTGTCCTTGGCAGACAAGGCCCATTCAGGTGTGAAAGAAATCTCCTCCCCCTACTCTGAATGCAGCCCAGGTCTATTCAGCCCAGACCTGACTCACCCTGGAAAGGCAAGACACACCACAACCCCCCAAGTGGCTGTCTGAACAGAATGCACATCCCCAGCCCCTATCACTCCAAAGCCAGACAGTTAATACATAACCTAGCAGAGGCCCAATGGATGGTTAGGCAAGAAAATACCTACGTTCAAAAAGTGGTATTTTCAAACCCAGAATGTAAAAATCACCCTCACTAAAAGATGCATCTTAGCATTCTTAGTTCAGGCATATCAAAAATGATTTTCCTATCTTGTTCCCATGGGCAGTTATGCTTATAAGATGTTATGAGCAAACTCCCCATTCTATCCTTTGGGGACAGATAGCCTTACGATAGTGAAAAACGAAATTGGCATTATTTCATGATCAGGACATGCCACACACATCAGCGCATGTCCTACCTTTCACATACACTGCACCCTGCCCACAGGGGTACCTTGGGCCTACCTTAGGGGTAACTAACATGTAAGAAAAGGGAAGGTTAGGGCTTGGCAAGTGGGTGCACTTGCCAGGTCGACATGGCAGTACTAGACTGTACACAGGCACTGCAATGGCAGGCCTGAGATCTTGTTGCAAGGCTGCTTGTGTAGAAGGCATAATCAGTGCTGCAAGCCTACTAGAAGCATGTGGTTTACAGGCCCTGGGCACACACAATGCACTGTACTAGGGACTTAACAGTAAACCAAATAAACCAATCATGGAAACATCAATCCATAACAACAATTAACAAGCGGAGCACTTGCACTTTGGCACTGAACAGCAGTGGCAGAGTGCCCAAAGCATCTAGACCAGCAAAACGAAGTCCAACACACAGCAAAAACACAGGAGGCAAAGGCAAAAATACAGGAGAAACCCACACCAATGATTCCAGTTCTAACAGCACTGAAAAGAAAACCTGACAAAGATCAATGACTGTAAACCATTCTGCAATACATGGAAGTTGTAAAAGTATTGTGGCTGGATTCGGTACCACGGGACAACATGGAACAAAAATTTCGTTAATCTTTCTAAGATCCTGCACTATCCTATATTTTCCATTAGGCTGCTGCAATCTCATGATCGGAGAGTTACATGGACCCCCAATCAGTTCCCTCAAAATTCCTTTCTTTATCATGACTTTTATTACAGGTATTATTCCTGCAATTGTTTCTGGGGTCAAATGATATGGTGGTGTTCTTGGATAAACTGAATTTTTCTTTAAGGTATTTCAGACTGGTTTTACACCTTTAATCAGGCCGATATCTTTCCCTGCGGGATCCAACATTTCTGAGTTCACAGTTTCTCTCAAATCAGAGGGCAATTCTTCAATTGCTATTAATGGGAGTAATCCTACAGCTGTCTTTTGTTGAACTAATTCAAATTCCACATCCTTATCATGTGTCTGAAATTCAACACCCTCCATTGTACCGTAAATAGCACAATTTATTTTGCACAATAAATCTCTTCCTAACAAATTTACAGGACTCGTATCAAACACAATGAACTGGTAATTTTCATCAAATGAACCTATTTTTACAGGAACCTTTTCTGAGAATGGATTTGAAATTTGTTTATTTGAAACTCCTACAACTTGGATCTTCTTTTCTGAGAAGGTTAGGCCTGGCACTTCCACAGTTCTAACAGTAGATCTGCTAGTTCCTGTATCAATAAGGAATAATACCGGGTGGCCATTTACTTCACCTTCTATGAATGGACCACTCTGGTCTACCTCTAATACTGCACCAAGCACACAATCTTCCTCCCCTCTCAGATACCATGATTGAGAAATGTCGGAACATGAACTGTCATTATTGAAAAAAGGAAATTGTTGAAATGCATTTTGATTTTGGTTCTTGAAATGGTTTCAATTGGCTTTTGGCATCTGATTCAAATTTAATTTTGGTTTTCTCATGTTTTGCGGGATCATTTGGGCCTGTGGGACTTGTATCTGCGGAACTTGTTTTTGTATGGGCATTTGCATCTGTTGCACTGGCATGTTCTGCATCTGCAATCCTCTCTGCATTTGCACATTTCCATTTGCATTATCAGGATTAAACCTACACTCCCTCTTCCGCCGCCTGACCTTCTTACAAATGTGACAAAGGGTCATCTTCTTTAGCATTGCAACACCCCTTCCTGAACCTGGATCAACTGAAACACCTCTGCCTCTACCATGTGAAAAACAAAACCTCACCTTGGATTGCCCCGAAAACCTGCTTGTGGAGCAACAACTCCTTGCATACCTCCTTCCTTTCCTGTAAAAGAAGAATTTTGAAAACCTTTCTGAGTTTTGTTTGAGCCAACATAAATATTTCTTTAATCTTTCTGTGCTTCACCTCTTATTCATCACTGCAATATTTTGCGTACCTCAGCATCAAGTGATTTATTCTGCCAGCAGATCACACTTTGTTGTATATGCTCACTAATCTCTGGTCTCAACACTAGAACAAACAGAGATACAAAAATCCCCATGTCACTCTCATCTGGATATTCTCTCCCACTGTGCTGTTGAAATGTCTGCAACAAGAGCTTATAGAACTGATGTACTGATTCTTTTGTTTCTTGTGTAGTTAGTTTGATTTTTAGCCAATCAAGATTTTTCAGGCACTTTGCCTTTCAAAAAAGTAATCACTGCTTCATATTTCTCCATAACTACAGGAGAGGGTGCATTAGTGCGTACAACTCTTGTTGGGTCTTCACGTGGCCATTGTACAGCAATTTTACATTCAGCCACAAATCACTTGGCACTACAATAACAAAAGATTTACTCAAATCAATCCACAGTGCCTTAGAAATTTTCACAAACCGAAATTTTTACCACTGCATAGGCTTGTCTCTTAATTTTGAAAAATTGTTTGTAAAAGCTGCAAGATCATCTCTACACCATGGTACATGGAAATATACTACTCCTGATATTTCTCTTAGTGGATAAGCTGAAGTTCCTTCCTCATCTTATTCATTATTTTCCCCTTCTAACTCAGGTTGTTTCTTTTTCCTGTCATGTTTTCTCGCCCATTTGTTCTCTGATTTTTCAAAATTGCTCCATTTGCAAATGCATTTGATTCATTCTGTAATGTGTAACCACATTCATGAAGAATGTATTGTTTCAATTGCTTCATCATGTATTTGAACCCTGTAACTTCTCTGCAAAGGATATCTTTTAGAAAGGTCAACCTAAAATTTACAGACCAACTCGATCAATTTATCATGTGTAATTGCAGCCTGTCTTGTCATTTCTTTACACAGGTAAATCAATTCGTCAAATGCTCTAAATCTAATCATCCCCATATAATCTCTTCTAGCTCCATATTTAGTGGCCTTTCTTTCTCAGGTTCTGTCTTAACCATCTGCACAGTGTTCTCTGTCATTTTAATCCCTGCCGCTTCCTCAAACCATGCCAGAAAAATACCATCTTCAAACAAATTTGTTTCCCCTGGAGCTATTGATGTTGTAATAACAATCCTTCCCCCATCTATTAATGCTTGGACCATCTGAGGTGGTCTCCATGCAACAATCTGCGAATTCTGAGAAGTCAGAATAAATCCTGATGTAGGTAAACCTCCTACAGTTCCGTGAACCTCAGGTTAAAGTTTACTGGGACATTTGCAATTGGTCTAGGCACTGTCTGCACAGTTGCTGGTTGCGGTACTTGCACTGGACCAGTCATAACAGATGTAGTCATCACAGGTGGAATAACAGTCTGCGGTTGAACCACACGTGGTGGGGTATTCTGAAGTATTTGAAGGGGTCTCTCAACTTGTACTATACTGGCTTCTACTGGGGCAGTAGCTATTGTACTGCTTGTAATGGCATCATTTCCAGCACCGATAGTTGGTGTTGCATAAGGTGGGGGTCATGCAGCTAACATTTCATCTAAAATATCATCCCCTGAATCACTATCTGTCTCATTTTCTTTTTCTCTTTTCTCCTTGGCTTTTTCTGGGTCTGGGTCTTTGTCTTCTTCCCTTTCTTGGGTATTTGTGTGGAAATAGCTGGATAAAATCTAGTCCCTTCAGATATGGCTTTCCTCCATCTCTGCTGTTCTTCATACCATCGAGCATCTGCATAATTACACATTACTCTTTTTGTCTTTTCCTGATATTCTTCCCTTTCTTTTTCTCGGGCAACTTAATCCCACATATTCAAAGCTTCAAATACATAAATTAATATAAAATACACTCCTTTACAACAAATCAGATTAGTAGATACGATAAACAGGTCATCATTGTCATTCAGCCAGTAAAAACATCTCTTGACTTGATAATATTTAATACATGATGCTTTTCCTTACTTAAATAGCCTTCATAATAAAAAGAGCAACATTAAAACACACAAAGTGGTCATTTTGTGCAATCAAATATTTCAATGCATCTTTATGAGTTATAATATTTTGCCCAACAAAAATAGGTTTCAAATAGATGCGCCGTACATTCTCATAAAATTTACAAAATAACATAAAGTGCAGCATGCTTTGTTTTCTCCGACCATCACATGGGCATTGGGTCACATCTGAGGGGCACGTTCTCATAGTAGGGATGGCAACCAGATGTTGCATGATGCCAACTCTAAGTCTGGTCAGGACAAAATGATGCTGTTTTTTTTTAACACAAGATAGATAGTTTTGCAACCCTCTGCCAGAGGCATTGTCATATAGCATGCAACTATTGGCTGCTTCATCTCATTGCCCATTCGGCATTCAGATCTGTATTGATAATACATTTCTTTAATAGATTCTCAATAAATTATAGCACCTGGAGTGGATCCAAGCACATTGACAATTTGAACAAGGTACTAAAAGTTTAATTAATATAAGCTAACCAAGGAATCTGGGAAACCAGTGTTAAACAATCTGAAATAATTGATTTGGTAAAGCCGGTTTCCTCTCTGGACCATATGGAAAGCCATAATAGAAAAGGTCTTACCAAAAGCTGGCCCTCCAAGTATTGCAAGCCAACCTCCCGATGGGCAATCAAAGATGGAGCGGATACAGGTAGATAGAGCAGACATTTAAAAAAACTGTTTTCTCCAACCTGTAGAGGATTACTAGGTGTATAACCCCACAAGTCTGTCCATAGGTGGCGGTAGACACCCCTCCAACCTTGTATGTGGCAATCATTTCTTTGATAGGCCGACGACCTAGTTTGGTTGAAAACCGAAATATCCCATGAGATATCCTGTTCATTTTAGCTTGAATGTTTAAAATCTGCTGTGCCCAGGAACCATCACTTGTGAATAGAATACCTAAATAATAAAAAGAGCTAACTCTAGTTATGCGGGTATCACCAATAAAAAAAGATCTCAAGTTTTTAGGCTTATTCCCACATACCATGGTATAGGTTTTAGATTTGTTAATCACCATTTTTTTAGCTGTCATAAACTCCCCAAAAGCATTCATCAGTTTCTTTAAGCCAACCGGTGTCCTAGACAACAATACAGCTTTGTTGGCATTTAATAGCACCAGTATAGAAATCCCGGCGACGCAGGGGGCCTCAGCTTGAAAGGCCTGCAAAGTGTTATCCACCCCATGAATGAAAAGTGAAAACAATAAAGGAGCCAGGAAGCAACCCTGTCTTATGCATCTCCCAATATTAAATTTGGGAGTGCATTTCCCTTGGGGGCCATACCGGACTTGACTAGATAATTTCTCATATAAACATATAAGGGAACCAATAATCACCCCCGGGGCACCAAGAGAGAGCAGCGCTAATCAAAGAATGGAATGGTCAACTAAATCAAATGCACTGTTTAGATCGGCAAAACAGAGATACAGAAATCCTGATTTGGCCCTGGTGTATTTCCCATTCAATAGATTTAGGCTAACACATTGCTCTATGGTCCCGAGACACTTCCTAAATCCATACTGGGCTGTTGATAAAATAGAGGCTTACAGAGCTAACTCCTCCAGCCTCCTCAATAGGATTCTACTCATCAGTTTAGTTGAGGAATCTAAAAGTGATATAGGACGATAGTTTTTAGGTTCTGACTTATCGCCCAATCTTAAAGATAGATACAATTATTGAGGTGGTCCAGGACGAAGGTATAGTGTCCAGTATCGCTGTGCTAAAAACCCTAATCAAAATTGGACCCCATAATTCCTTGGCTGCTTTAAAAACATCTACCGGCACCCCGTTGGTGCTCGGTGCCCCTCCCCCTGCGCTATCATGTAGCGCTTGGATAACCTCAGCGGTGGAAATTTCCAGTGGGAGAGGATTCCAACTGCAAATAGCTCCACACAGTTCTAAGCCACTATTCTCACAATTCTATTTAAAAATATCATAAATATGTGTAACCCATTCTTCGCAAGAAACAAAATAATTTAACTCAGGGGTTGTATCCTTTTAAAGAAAAGGAGCATTAACCGTGTCCCAAAATAAAACATTATCATGAGTTTCTGAAGCTAGTGTCAGTTTTGTCCATGCCTCTTCTTGGATTGCCTTCTTCCTATCTGCAAGTACCTTCCTCTACTCAAGACGAAGAGACTTAATTATTATATTATACCTGGGGGAACTATGTAAAGCCACCTTCAAGCACTGGGAAGCCTGAGTACATGCATGGTGAAAGCATCCCTTGTTTCTTTCTTGGTTGGGCTTCGATTTCCGGGTCAAGAGGGAATTAATGGAGCAAATAATATGGTTAAAACAGGACAGCTTATTAGAAGCCCCCTCTTCATTTAAGCAGTAGTTAATTTCAGTCAAGCAGTAGTTAATTTCAGTTACATTTTTAAGTACTTTAAAAAAAATGCTATCAAGCTCAATTCCTGCCCATTTAATTCATACTCCAGTAGACCTTGTTGGAACAATATTAGTAACTAAGGGAAATACTTCCCACCTCTTGCCTCAAAAAGAGAAAGATAACATAATGGTATCATGATCACTTAGTACAGTCTGTCCAATACTAGGGGTACCAATCAGGGAACTAGTCGAAGCAGCCACCAATATGTAATCGATAACAGTAGAGATGTTTCTACCAGTAAAAGATGGAATTGCTTCCCCATTAGCCCGACATTTACATCTCAACATAAGGAGGTCATGCCTAATAATAATGGAGTTCCATGCTTCTCCATATTCATTATGACAGAAATGTACTGACCCCACCCCATTTTGATTAGTGTAACCAAATATGTGTCGTGTTGGAAGAGGGCAAGCTTGAATATTAAATTCACCTGCCCAAATGTATACAAAATCAGGATGAATAGGGCTCAAAAAGGCTGCTAGACCTTGATCAAGTGCGTGGGCCTCCTTACTTCAAGAGGGATCAAAAACGTTATTATAAAAGTTAACTAATACCAAGTCAAGGCCCCCCTTAAAAGTTACCCACATCAACTGGGAATGCGGTCCAACAGATGAGTAGGTCTAGGGGGCGGTTTCATTTTGTACACTTTTTCTTTCAATTTCTCAATAATTCTGGTCTCAAAGCTACAGAATTGTGGACATTTTGAAGAACCTTCCTTCTCAGCAATCTTGCATCAATGATGAAGCCATAAACATGTATGTAATCCCAATTCACTTGTCATATAATCTGCAGGCGTGCCCTCAGGAGGTGCCTCTTCAACTTCCTGTATCGGAATTGAAACGTCACACTTCACAAAACTCTTGAATTCTTTGAAACATTTCATGATTCTCCCAAATCCGTAAAGCAAAACAATCACAATTCAATATTATGATTCTGTTCCCTAAACATCAGATTAATTTTACTCCAATCCTATCACAGTTGTTATATATTGAAATCCGGCTAACAAATCCCAATGCGAAATTCACACTACCACTGGCCTATTACAGCACGACACCCTGACGTCCATAACCAATCCTAGTGCAAAAGTACACCAACCAACTAATCCAAGCAAGAAACACTATGACGTATGATCTCACTCCTTGCAGCAGCTCACCCTCCTTGCAAAACTCAACAAAAATCTTTAAAACAACAATAACAATTCCTGTTTTGCTCTGCTAAAGAAAAACAATAGTACTTCAACAACCAGAATATTAAGGCTTTTACACCCTTCAACTTTTGCCACACACAAAGAATTTCACATTTGCAAGAGAAATCTCGACCAAGGTGAAATTACTCTAATCAATGCAGCTTCACCCTTTTGCGCAATCAGGTTCTGCTTACATCAATCAATATTAAAACAATCTCAACAATTTATTTAGTGTCCCTATCTCAATTGGTAGGTGATGGTACCTCACACTCTACACCACAAAAACAAAAACAAAAACCTGCAAACAAGAAATACCATTTGACAATGGTTCCTTAAGTGTCTTCTACGCTTGTCTCAATAATTCAGGATCTTAGACTATGTACAGGCTGAAACTCTTCACCTCTTTACATATAAACACTAAGCGGCCAATTCCGATGTCGGACGGACCGGAGTCCGTCCGACATCATTTGGGAACTGGAACTGAACGACCTCCTGTCATCGGTTCCAGCCCAGCAAGTAGGATGCGACTGAATACTGTAATCCTATACTTTACAATGGTAGCATGCATTCCGAACGGAATGCATGCTCTCATTGTAAAGAGCAGGGGTGCAGTTCATCCCTGTACCCCGTGTAAAGATCAGGGGTGCAGTTCATCCCTGCACCCCGTGGCAGGCACCTCAAGTTGCCTGCCACCGGGTGCAGGGATCAACAGGGGGCACCATAGGTGCCCACTAGGCCACCATTAGGTGGCCTTGCACCCATGGGGGCCCTGCTGGGGGCCCCCAAAGACAAATTCCCCAATCCTTTCTGTGTCGGAAAGGCCGGCACAGAAAGGCTTTGGGAATCTATCATTGTAATCCCTCGGCTGGAAAGAGCCGGCCGAGGGATTACTGAAGGCTTTCTGAATGGCGGATGGGCTCTCCGAGCACGTCGGAGGCCATTTGGAAATCCGATTCGGATTCCCTTCCGAACGACCCCATCAAAATGTGTCGGTCAGAAAGGAATCCAACCAGCCGATTACGATGTGGGCTGAAGGGCTCTGACAGATGGCCAGAGCCGTTTCAGCCTGCATAGTAATTGGGCCCTAAATATCTCCATTCATACAACCATTCAATCTTATCTCAATAATACACTAGTATACACAATTACAAAAAACAAAGCATCGCTCTATTAATACTCACACCTACAAAACAGCAACCGCCTTTGACAATGGCACCTTGTCAGTTCTTTAAGCTCTGAGCATTGGATTTCAGGATTTAAGTATTTTATTCTAACTTGGGCAATTATTTATAGCTCCTTGTTTGAGATGTGAAACCATATCTGTGCTACCAGAAAACTGATAGCGGGGAGGTGGGGCAGAATTTAATAAATATGGTTTAACTGTTTCTTATCATCAATATCAGGGTTAAGCCCCATTCCCATGCTGGCTTCCGAGTGTAACTCACTTAGGTGATGGATCTTTGCCACTGTTTTTTTAATCAGGAGCTATTCTAGCGTCATAAGTTAAATCACAATGACAGTTCGAAGATCAGTCAATGATGAGAGTTTATATTAGCTTTAAAAGTTTTATTTCTCATTAAGATTTAAGTGAGATTCTTTTTATTCAAATAAGTCAATAACTTCAAGTAAGTTTACAGAAATCTCATAAAAATATGCTTCGAACAAATAACCAAAAAAAGTAGCAAGCGTGTTCCATAAAGGACAATTACCCTATTCTAAAGAACAGGATCGGAGTTTAGAGTTATCAGAACTGATAAAGAATTCAAATCCAAAGGAAAAGAGTGAGCTAAAGAAAGCATGAAGCTCATAATTCAATCAAAGCAGCAGAACTTCCCATTAAGGGTAGTTCATGAAACTCAGCTAAGTCTCATTGATTCAAGCAAAAAGCACACAGGGTAGTAACGTATAAAGTTGAGCATCAATAATGAGCCAAATGAAGAACAGCAGCAGCAGTAGCCATGACCGTCAAAAAGGACAAGGGAATGGGTCTGGGTCTCAGCATCTCCCTTGCAATAGTCCAGTCTAAGGGTGAGAGAATGTGGGTTGAATATAACTAGGAACATGTACTAATATAAAAGACAAATATAATGTTGCAAAATGTGTAGCAGGTCTCTCCTCTTCCTATCCAAGCAAACAGCAGCATTCGTCTGAGAGTGAGTTCAGCTCTTCCTTTCCCACAAAATAACATGCAGCTTGCTAAGTTTTATCACAAGGTTTGTTACAGACAGCTTACGTACTTTGCATCTTGGTTCATAAGCCTCTGTTCCTATAGGCCTCGAAAACAGTTTAACCTTCTAATGTTAAATGTGTTGTTGCATAGACAATGAACTATGCTAAAGAAGAGAGACATCAACTTGCAAAAATACTGTTTAGTAAGACATTTCATTAACACAAACATGAAATACTGTTTTAAAATATACAACTGTTCTGTTTGAGCACTATGGGAAATATGGGGTAAATAGGAAGTTTAGTTATCACAATCAGAAGTTTCTTAGCAAAGTTTAATATATTTGTTAAACCGGACAATTACGCAGTTATGACGAATATTTCTAAGAATGTCACATTAAGGTCAGACCTCTAAATTTCAATGTTCACATTTCAACATTGTCAAGTTCACCTCTAGCTAAAGGAAACTTGCATTTAAGCATTTCTTCAGCCTATACAAATAACTAAGTCGGCCTAGTGCAGTTTGCACATTAAAATGCATGATGTTTCCTTTAAAATGTTATGTTAATCATTGCACATATAGCTGTCATCCTAAATAATTAGCATCTTAAATAATTAACTTCTTCAAAGTCGATTCATCTGATAATCTTGCCTAAATAGTCTGCCCCCCTTCTTATAAGAGACTTGGGTCCAGATTTACAAAGAAGTGCTGCAATGCAGGGCAGCAAGCAAAGTTGCCACACTGCTTTGCGAGCACAGGAGAGAGCAGAACTGCGTCTTATCTACAAAGAAGTGGTTTAGTTCTGCTCTCTTCCAGCGCTGGCACACTTTAGTCAGCCATGAGCTAATGCAAGCACCCTTGTGCCATAGCGCAAGGGTGTCTGCAATATGGTCAGCATAGTTTTGAGAAGGAAGGAGTCCCTTCCTCCACAACAACTATGCTTTAACCCCTTGGCTGCTAGGCCATTCCCCCCCCCCGTGCTAAGCCTTTTTTTGGCTATTTGGGCTAGTTCTCGCTTAGTCCCCTGTAACTTTTTGTCCACATAAGGTATCCATGCCAAATTTGCATACTTTTCTTCCAACATCCTGAGGATTTTAAAGGTACCCAGGGTTTGTGGATTCACCTGGAGGGGACCAAGAAATTAGCCAAAATACAGCTAATATTTGGGGTTTTTTTGGGACAAATGGGCAAAAAGTGCTGCAGGAGAGAGTGTCTGCTTTTTCCCCTGAAAAAGGTATTAACAAAGGGTTTGTGGTGCTAAAATCACCATTTTTCCAGCTTTCAGAAACAGGCAAACTTTTGCTAGAAAACCAATATTTTTTACACTGTTTTTACATAGCCTATTTTTACTATTTTTGTGCTTTCAACCTCTTCCAATTAGTGGTTAAAATGGGTGTAAAAGCAATAATGGATCCTGGAAAACTATACAGTTCTAAAAAGTAGATAACATTCTAAATTCATCAAGGGGTCATTTGTGTAGATCCTTCAAAGTTTTCCTATAAAAATTAACTGTTGAAATAAGAAAAATATTGAAATAGAGTTGAACAAACAGCCATTTGTGACAACGTTTTCACCTGTAACTTCTTCTAAGTATGGCAGATTTTTTAAATCAATCTGGCGTTACATCTGCTGGACCTTTCTGGTTGTGGGATATACAAGACTTGTAGGTTCACCAAGAACTTGAGGTACCCAGATTCAATAACTGAGTTGTGTCTTGCAATGGTTTTTCATTGTGTACTGGGTATATAGCAAATCATTTGGTAAAATATAAAGAGTGGAAAATAGGTATCAAGGAAACCTATAAATTTCCAAAATGGGAACAAAATATGGAGTTTAGAAACAGTGGTTATTTGCACATCTATGGAATTGTGGGTACCCAGACTAGCATGTGAATTACAGGACATAATTCATAATGACTTCTTTTTTACACATTGTCTTACATTTGGAAGGCAGAAATGCAATGAAAGTCAATTGGTAATAACACCATTGGTGTTCCCCTAAGTCTCCCGATAGAAATGGTACCTCACTTGTGTGGGTAGGCCTAGTGCCTGCGACAGGAAACGGCCATAACGCAATGTGGACACATCAACTTTTTCCAGTGAAAAGGGACCCTTTTTTGCAATGTGGCTAGCTGTGGATTTTGGACACAAGCTCAGCCGGCACCTAAGAAAACATAACAAACCTATACGTTTTTAAAAACTAGACATCCAGGGGAATCCAGGATGGGGTGACTTGTGTGGCTCTCACCAGGTTCTGTTACCCAGAATCCCTTGCAAACCTCACACTTTCTGTGATGGAAAGTTCTGGAATCTGCAAGGAGCCACAAACTTCTACCCACCCAGAATTCCCCCAAGTCTCTCAATAAAAATGGTACCTCACTGTGTAGGTAGGCCTAGTACCCGCGACAGGAAACAGCCCAAAACGCAACATGGATACTTCACATTTTTCCAATGAAAACTGACCCTTTTTTCGCAATGTGCCTAGCTGTGGATTCGGACCTCAGCTCGGCCGGCACCTAGGGAAACTTAGCAAACTTGTATAGTTTTAAAAACTAGATTCCATGGGGAATCCAGGATGGTGTGACTTGTGCTGCTCTCATCACGTTCTGTTACCAGAATCCCTAGCAAACCTCAAACTTTCTAAAACTAAAACATATTTTCCTCATATTTCTGTGATGGAAAGTTCTGGAATCTGTGGGGAGCCGAAAATTCCACTCACCCAACATTTCCCCAAGTCTCCTGATAAAAATGGTACCTCACTTGTGTGGGAAGGCCTAGTGCCTGTGACAGGAAACGGCTCAAAAGGTACTGTGGAGACTTCAAAATTATCGATCACTAAAAGGCCTTGTTTTGCGAGGGAGTCAAAAGCATTTTTGATCCCAGGCTTGGCGGCTATCTAGGGAAACCTACTAAACCCCGATATTTCTGAAAACTAGACACCAGGGGGGTGTCCAGGGAGGTGTGGCTTGCGTGGTTCCCCCAAAGTTTTCCTACCCAGAATCCCCTGAAAACCTCAAATTTAGCTAACAAATCATATTTTCCTCACATTTCTGTCTGGCTCACCGCGCCGGCACAAATTTCCTATCACACAGCGTTCCCCTCGGTCTCCTGAGTAAAATAATACTTCACTTGTGTGGGTGGGCGAAGGGCCTGAGACTGGGATGGGCCAAAAACAAAGAGATTGAGGGGATAGCACAGCAAGCTCTAAGCACTATATTTTATTTATATGCGTTTTTATGCTGACTCTGCATTAGACACCCACACAGGTGAGGTATCATCTTTATCCGGATACCAAGGGGAACGCTGGGTGGTAGGACATTTGTTTTGGCGCGGTACTCCCAGACAGAAATGTGAGAAAAATTTGTTTTTTCAGCTAATTTTGATGTTTGTAGCGGATTCTGGGTAGGAAAACGTTGGGGGATTCACACAAGCCACACCTCCCTCGACTCCCTGGGTGTCTAGTTTTCAGAAATGTCTGGGCTTGGTAGGTTTCCCTAGACGGCCGTTGAGCCCGAGATTAAAACATAGGTGCCCCCTTGCAAAACCAGGTTGTTTTGTGATAGATAATTTTGATCTCTCCACAATACGTTTTTGGCCCTTCCCTGATGCGGGTACTTGGCCCACCCACACAAGTGAGGTACCATTTTTATAGAGAGACCTGGGGAGCTCTTGGTGGAAGGAAATTTGTGTCAGCCCGGTGATCCCACAATTTTCCCACACAGAAATGTGAGAAAAATTACATTCTTCAGCTAAATTTGTGGTTTGCAGGGGATTTTTGGTAGGAAAACTTTGGGGTATCCACGCAAGCCACACCTCCCTAGACTCCCAGGGTATCTAGTTTTCAAAAATATCTGGGTTTGGTACGTTTCCCTAGATGCCCACTGAGCCTGGGACGGAAAACGCAGGTGACTACCTCGCAAAACCGAGCCTTTTTGTGATCGAAAATGTTGAAGTCTCCCCGTTTTGGGCCATTTCCTGTTGTGGGCACTAGGCCTAATCACACAAGTGAGGTACCATTTTTATCGGGAGACTTGGGGAAATGCTGGGTGGGTGAATGTTTGTAGCTCCCACAGATTTCTGACTTTCATCACAGAAATGTGAGGAAATTGTGTTTCGTTTTACAAAGTTTGAGGTTTGCAAGGGATTCTGGGTAACAGAACATGATGAGAGCCACACAAGTCACCCGATCCTGGCTTCCCCTGGGTGTCTAGTTTGCAAAAATATACAGGTTTACTAGGTTTCCCTAGTTTCCGGCAGAGCTGAGGTCCAAATCCACAGCTAGGCACATTGCAAAAAAAGGGTCAGTTTTCACTGGAAAAATGTGAAGTATCCATGTTGCGTTTTGGGCTGTTTCCTGACGCGGGCACTAGGCCTACCCACACAACTGAGGTACCATTCTTATAATCTTGGCAGGGGAGTGTGGTGGTTCCTCTACTAAAAAAAGGCGCAAGAACGAATCCTGCAAACTACAGACAAATAGCTCTTCTCGACGCCACCGGTAAGATCTTTGCAGGTTGGGTTTTGGAACATTTAAAAGACTGGGCTTTTTCGAGAAAAGTGATCCCTATGTATCAGGCTGGGTTTCGCCCAAAACATTCAACATTGGATAATATCGCTGTGTTCCAAACAATACTCGACAAGTATGTTACGTTAAATGCTCAAATTTTATATTGTGTTTTTATTGACTTCTCGACTGCTTTCGATAGTGTAGATAGATTGACCCTATGGAGAAAATTGGCGAATTTGGGGATTCCTAAAGATCTTTTAACAATAATAATTTCTCTTCATACATCTACATGGTGTAGAGTCCAAATGGGGGGAGAAAAGGGCCTAACCAAACCTTTCCCCACGATGAATGGGCTGAAACAGGGATGCTTATTAGCTCCCCTATTATTCTCTATATATATTAGCGATTTACTGGGGCGTCTGTCTCAAATCAAAAATGTTCCTCCGAAATTAGCACAAGTCGACATACATTGTTTAATGTATGCCGATGATATAGTCATACTCGATTGCACCCCGATAGGCCTGCAAAGAAATCTGAATGAACTAAATCAATATGCAACTGAAAATGTATCTGGTGCCAAATATCACTAAAACTAAAGCACTCCCTTTCAGCGGCAGAAGGAAACCTCTATCTTATATATGGTCATTAGGAGGTGAACAAATCGAGACAGTAAAAGAGTACGTCTATTTGGGGCGTATTTTCACTTACAATTTACAAGATACAGCCCACTCCCAACACTTCAGTCGGAAGGCAGAATCGCACGTTGGGGCTCTACAGAGACTGTATCACTATACGGGAAATAGACACTTTATACCAATGCTGGAGGTTTATGACATGAAAATCCCTCCGATTCTATCATATGCCATGGAATACACACAAATTAAAACATGGCAATCTATAAAAGTAAAGGAGGGAACCATACTCCGAAAATTGGTAAAAGTGTTGCAGTCGGTACCAGTCCAAGCTCTCCGTCTCGAGCTATCTATAACGGGAATTGTTGCGCGAGTAATTTCCAATATCATTAGGTGGGCGTTCAACTTATTACATGCAGCGCCAGACACATTAAGGCATCTGTTAAAACTGGAGACCTTTAGAGAGGAAGCGTCCGGGTATACTTTTAATAAGAATATGTTAAAAGCCTTTGAGGTTTCACAATGCACTGTTGCACTTTTACAGGAGTGGTCCCCAGCGCACTTGAAACTGTTTTTAAAACACTTGGCCCCTAGAATTAGTTATGAAATGGATAAAGAGCATTGCATTCAATTGAAGCATTATAAAGCATTCGCAGAAAAACACAGAATTTAAAACCTATGCCCCCTATTTACGATTTCAACTAGAGCACGGGGTAAGGCGCTGTATTCTGCTCTTACGTTTGGGTATACTCCCATAAGCAACATTCTTAGCTAGCTGGGACGGCACACATAACACCGAAGGCATATGTGAATTGTGCAAAGGTGGTCGACAAGATTTGTGTCACGTTTTATTAATCTGTCCTAATGTGAGTATAGTTGTCAGGACTCACGGGAGGTTTCCTCCTTCTAACTGTATGCTGGCTACCATTTTCCCCCTACAAACTTACCAAAAGTCAGATAATCCCTCAAGCTGGAGTGCTTGTTGGCACCGATGGAACTCCAAGATGGCTGCCAACATGCACATACTGCGACAGCACACCACTGTTAGCAGTCTAGTCTTTTAGGCTTCATGACATCAGGTGAAGTGTGCTTCAACATTCCACTGTGCACTTCACTGAAGAAATAATTTGAAGAGCACCTGTTTTCCCAGCGTCGTGGAAGTCAGTTAGGGTAGTTGCGATAAAATCGGGGTTAGCTTCAGTCGGAACTACATTCCCTCACTAATCAGGTTAGTGTTAAACTTGTAGCTAATATAAAACATTCTGTGAGAAAAGGTTATTGTGTCAGAGGTAAATTTCTATTTAAAGAGAAAAAAGGAAACAAGTCAGAATATATTTTCCTTCGTTTGAAAACTGGAAATACTTTTTTCAGTAATTGCTTTCCTTAGCTGAGAAGATTAAATAAAAAGCTTTTTGAATCAGCTGTCTTTTTCAGCTGTTCCAGAATCTGTCAGACGCAGGCGTGACCTTTCAACACGCAGTGTCTTCTTAGACTGAAACTTGTTCACTCTTCGGAGAATTAATTAAAAGGTGAAGTCAGGGTCAAAGGCCCGGCATGTTTCTTTCTCATGCCATGTGTTAAAGAACTCCAGTAATGTTCTCCTCACGTATGGCAGTGCTTCCAGCAAACATTAAAACCAAAGGCCTGAATAAAAGGAACGCTTCCTTTTAACATTTAACCTAAGTTCTGAAGCATTGTTTAAAAAACTAATTAAAGAGAGAAAACCAGTCATCCTACTACAGAAACCCCAGTTCAAGGCCCACTCCAGTCTCTTAACAGTGAGTTAATAGAAAGAAAGAGAAACCCAAATAATACATAAATTAGGAATACAGAAATAAATACTTACCTTATCTTTCTTACATTAAGGAATAGCAGGATCAAGTGCAGATTGTACCTGAGAACGAAAAGGAAAGAGATCTGAGTGAAGACTTCTCATACAACCTAGCAAACAATACATGAGAAGTAGAAGAGAAGTAAGCTTCAGTAAACATTCTGGTAAGATAAGTTATTTATACACCATAGAAAAACAGTAAGTTAAAAGGCACAATAAATAAAGGTTTTTTACATGTTAATGTTGCAGTCCAGTAAGAAGAAGAAGACGTAGCTGAACAGGCAGAATATTGGAGCAGTCTCTTCTCTGTCCCCAACCCCTTTTCCCCCTTAGAACTTACCTGCAATGGAATACTAAAAGACCTAGCAGGGTTGGTTCTGAGAAGGGTATTGGGACCTAGCGTCATTCTGCTCCTGTGTGGTTCAGACAGCAAAAGGGATTTAGACCCTGACAGAGTGAAGTGCCCACGTTGGTACAAGCACCTGAGCAGAATGGCAGAAGGACTTGATTTAAAAAATTTGGGCGAGATTTTGAGTAATATACAAAGGGACTTGGAGGCAGTCAGAGAGGAAAATAAAATACTAAGACAGGAGATAATAACCTTTAAAACGGGAACACCAGCTTTGGGATCTAGGCCAAGCACCGCATCCTTTGAAACCCAGAGTCCTAACATCAGCACTTCATCCTTTGCCCCCACACAAGTAATCCACTCATTATCCCCAGTAATTCCTCTTGCCCCTCCAGAGCGATTTAATGGAGACCCGCAGAAAGCGCAAATTTTTTTGACCCAATGCTCTCTGCATTTTATGTGCCGTCCAACGATCTTCCCCGATGCTCAATCCCGAGTGGCGTTTATCTTGTCCTACCTTAGTGGGGACGCCGCCTCATGGTCCATGCCACTAGTAACCAAGGATGACCCAATTTTGTACAGTTTAGATGACTTCAAGAAGGAATTTCTCCGAATTTTTGATAGAAGAACAGCATCTCAAGCTTCAGACAACGAACTGTTGGAATTAAAGCAAGGAAACCGAGAACTCGTGTCTTACCTAGCCCAATTTAATAAACTAGTGGTCGAGACCAACTGGCCCGAGGATAAAAGAGCAGCAGTATTCTATAGAGGATTGCGAGAGGAATTGAAGGACGCTCTATCTCAAATCCCTAATCGACCCACCGACATCTCTGCCTTAGTGGATTTAACCTTAGAGATCGATTATCGGCAAAGTGAGCGGAAAGGAGAACGGCGGAAGGAGCTTAGACCAAGTGTTCCTCGTTTTGACCGTGTCAAAACAGAATCCACACGGACAGTAGAGAGTTCTTCGGGAATTGAACCCATGCAAATCGGTGTAGTCAGAGGTCCACTCTCTAAAGAAGAAAAAGAAAAGAGAAGGCTGAACAAACTGTGCCTATATTGTGGAAGAAGTGGACATTTTGTCAAGAATTGCTTAAAAAGACCAAAGTTGCCTGCTAAGGAGAAGGAAAACTAGAGGCACCACAGGTAAGGGGAGTTGGACCTGTGGATGCGAATGGAAAAACGACTCCAACAAATCACCAATTGGCAAACACACTACAAGTCTCCTCTCCCCATTTGGTTATGACTGTGACCTTAAGGTTTAGAGATGTGGTTTTGACAGGAATCATCGTCATGGTAGATTCTGGGGCAACAGGTAATTTCTCCGACCACAAATTCGCTAGCCTGATCGGTTTACAAGCTATCAAGAAGGAGAAAAGTGAGAAGGTCAGAGCGGTGGATGGTACGGATTTAACTTCAGGGCCCATAACCAGTCATACTGAATTGGTACACATGACTACTGTCGAAGGACACCAAGAGACCTTGCAATTTAATTTAATAGACGCCCCCAATTTCAACTGATTCTAGGTCTACCATGGCTAACGGAACACAACCCGTTAATTGATTGGGGAGCCCGAACTATTCAATTAAATTCAGACTACTGCACCAAAAATTGTTTCGACGACCAGACACATTCTTCTGTAATCTGCGCTGCCACCCAATTGTGTGAAGGTGGAGGTTCGGTATGTGCGATCCAAACTACCATGATACCAGATGAATACCAAGACTTTGCAGACGTCTTTGATGAGAAAAAGGCAGAGACGTTACCCCCACAGGCCCTATGACTGCAAAATTGATCTAGAACCAGGGGCTAATCTACCATGCAGCAGAGTTTACGCATTAACGGAGAAGGAAAACATCCATTTGAAGGAATACCTAGCTAAGAATCTGGAGAACGGATTTATCCGACCGTCGCAGTCCCCTGTCTCTTCCCCACTTTTTTTCGTGCCGAAAAAAGGGGGAGATCTCAGGACTTGTATTGACTTTAGAGCGATTAACAGGATAACTGTGAAGAATCGTTATCCATTGCCTCTCATTTCAGTACTAATTGATCAAGTGAAGGAAGCAAAGATATACACTCGCCTAGACCTACGAGGAGCGTACCACTTGATTAGACTCCGGGAAGGCGACGAGTGGAAGACTGCGTTCAGGACCAAATTTGGCCTTTATGAGTATCTTGTGATGCCATATGGTCTCTGTAACGCACCAGCGGCCTTCCAGTACTTTATCAATGATGTTTTAAGTGAATTCATTGACCGATGCGCTATAGTATACATAGATGACATCCTGATTTATTCCAACACGGTTGAAGAACATCACAACCAGGTCAGAGCAGTTTTACAACGTCTACGAGAGAACTCTCTATACGTTAAATTGGAGAAATGCCTCTTCAACACAGATACAGTAGAATTCCTAGGTTTTGTGTTATCACCTGCAGGAGTTCGAATGGATGAGCAAAAAGTGAAGGCGATAACAGACTGGAAATCTCCTACCAGTATCAAAGAGGTTCAAAGCTTTATCGGATTCTCTAATTTTTACAGACGATTCATTAATGGATTCTCCAATAAGATACTTCCGCTGACTCGTCTTCTGAAGAAAGGAGTTCCGTTCCAATGGTCAGAAGAAGCAGAAGAAGCTTTTCAGTTGATGAAGGACAGTTTCACCACAGCACCGGTGCTGCTTCATGCAGATCCCTCTGAGCCTTTTTATTTGGAGACAGACGCATCGGACCTAGCCATCGGGGAATACTTTCTCAGAGGCACAAGGACACGGGACAGTTACACCCGGTGGCATATCGGTCCCGCAAACTCAACCCTGCGGAATGCAACTATACGATTACAGAAAAAGAACTCTTGGCAATCAAAGATGCCTTCAAAGATTGGAGGCATTACTTAATGGGGGCAAAACACACTGTAACGGTGTTTACGGACCACCGCAACCTAAAATTTTTGCGATCTGCTCGAACTCTCACACCACGTCAGCTGCGTTGGTCTCTTTACTTCGCGGACTTTGATTTTGTTATCACTTTTCGTCCCGGATCCAAGAATGGAAAGGCTGATGTCCTCTCTAGACTCGACACAGAAAATCAAACTTCAGTCATTGAAAACCAGCAAATCATACCTGATGGAAAATTCATTGGAACTATCTCCTTAGAACCTTTTGAACATCACGTTCGAAATTTGATGACCGTCCTTGAAATGGAGAACTGGGCCACAGAAGATCCACAACGTTTCATTCGCAATGGCCTCCCTATTTAGGTACCACCCTGTATTTACCCACCAAGGAGCTTCAGCTGAAGGCAATGCAGGAATGTCACGACAACCCTCTGGCTGGCCACAAAGGTGTTGTGAAAACCGAAGAATTACTCAAACGTCGTTTCTGGTGGCCATACATGTGCCGAGACGTCCGTCAATATGTGTTAGGCTGTGAAATTTGTGCACGGGGAAAATCGGACAGACAAGCTCCTAAAGGTCTCCTACAACCCATGCCAACCCCCCATATCCTTGGCACACAGTCTCCTTAGATTTGATTGTTGATCTACCTTCTTCCCATGGGTATGATACCATTCTTGTAGTTGTCGACACTTTTAGTAAGATGGCACATTATATACCCTTCAAAGGTACACCCACTGCTAAACAATTGTCCCAACTTTTCAATCAACATGTTATTCGCCTTCATGGGATTCCTAGGGTCCTCGTTTCAGACAGGGGCTCTCAGTTCCTATCACGATTTTGGAAGGCTTACATCAAAGGCCTTAATATTGACCATCGTTATTCCACCAGTTTTCACCCAGAAACTGATGGTCAGACTGAACGCATTAACCAAGACCTAGAACAACACCTCAGACTTTATTTGTTAGATGAGGAGGGTGACTGGCCTGACCACTTATGGACTGCGGAGTATGCTCACAATAATGCTCTAAATGTATCCACTGGCCACTCCCCTTTCTTTATAAACTCAGGCAGACATCCCAATTCTCATGCTAATTTTGATGATATTAATGTTCCTGCTGTTCAAGATATTGCCCGACAGTTAACTAAAATTCATCACTCAGTAACCCAGAATTTGTCGATCGCGAAGGATCGTTACAAACACTTCGCTGACCGAAAACGTAAAAAAGAACCTGAGCTTCATGTAGGAGACTTAGTCTGGTTGAGTACAAAAAATCTCAGACTCAAAGGTCCCCGTAAATTTCAGCCTCGTTTTATGGGTCCTTATCCAATTGAGAAGGTCATAAATCCAGTCACTTATCAACTATCTCTTCCTGGTTCTACCAAAATTCATCCAGTATTTCATGTTTCTCTCCTTAAACCAATTCAACCGGGGTTGCGTAGGGTTTCCCCTCCTGATCCTCTGATGGTTAATGGTGAGGCGGAGTACGAAGTTAAACGAATTTTGGATTCAAAACTCATCCGCAATGAAATTTTCTACCTCATTGATTGGCAAGGTTATGGACCTGATGAACGTTCCTGGGAAAAGAGTACTAATGTCCATGCCCCCCGTTTAATTAGAGCCTTTCATGCCAAATTCCCTGCCAAACCACGACCGGAGGAAACCCCGTTGGGAGGGGGTACTGTCAGGACTCACGGGAGGTTTCCTCCTTCTAACTGTATGCTGGCTACCATTTTCCCCCTACAAACTTACCAAAAGTCAGATAATCCCTCAAGCTGGAGTGCTTGTTGGCACCGATGGAACTCCAAGATGGCTGCCAACATGCACATACTGCGACAGCACACCACTGTTAGCAGTCTAGTCTTTTAGGCTTCATGACATCAGGTGAAGTGTGCTTCAACATTCCACTGTGCACTTCACTGAAGAAATAATTTGAAGAGCACCTGTTTTCCCAGCGTCGTGGAAGTCAGTTAGGGTAGTTGCGATAAAATCGGGGTTAGCTTCGTCGGAACTACATTCCCTCACTAATCAGGTTAGTGTTAAACTTGTAGCTAATATAAAACATTCTGTGAGAAAAGGTTATTGTGTCAGAGGTAAATTTCTATTTAAAGAGAAAAAGGAAACAAGTCAGAATATATTTTCCTTCGTTTGAAAACTGGAAATACTTTTTTCAGTAATTGCTTTCCTTAGCTGAGAAGATTAAATAAAAAGCTTTTTGAATCAGCTGTCTTTTTCAGCTGTTCCAGAATCTGTCAGACGCAGGCGTGACCTTTCAACACGCAGTGTCTTCTTAGACTGAAACTTGTTCACTCTTCTGAGAATTAATTAAAAGGTGAAGTCAGGGTCAAAGGCCCGGCATGTTTCTTTCTCATGCCATGTGTTAAAGAACTCCAGTAATGTTCTCCTCACGTATGGCAGTGCTTCCAGCAAACATTAAAACCAAAGGCCTGAATAAAAGGAACGCTTCCTTTTAACATTTAACCTAAGTTCTGAAGCATTGTTTAAAAAACTAATTAAAGAGAGAAAACCAGTCATCCTACTACAGAAACCCCAGTTCAAGGCCCACTCCAGTCTCTTAACAGTGAGTTAATAGAAAGAAAGAGAAACCCAAATAATACATAAATTAGGAATACAGAAATAAATACTTACCTTATCTTTCTTACATTAAGGAATAGCAGGATCAAGTGCAGATTGTACCTGAGAACGAAAAGGAAAGAGATCTGAGTGAAGACTTCTCATACAACCTAGCAAACAATACATGAGAAGTAGAAGAGAAGTAAGCTTCAGTAAACATTCTGGTAAGATAAGTTATTTATACACCATAGAAAAAACAGTAAGTTAAAAGGCACAATAAATAAAGGTTTTTTACATGTTAATGTTGCAGTCCAGTAAGAAGAAGAAGACGTAGCTGAACAGGCAGAATATTGGAGCAGTCTCTTCTCTGTCCCCAACCCCTTTTCCCCCCTTAGAACTTACCTGCAATGGAATACTAAAAGACCTAGCAGGGTTGGTTCTGAGAAGGGTATTGGGACCTAGCGTCATTCTGCTCCTGTGTGGTTCAGACAGCAAAAGGGATTTAGACCCTGACAATAGTAGAGGCTCGACGACGATATATAACTCCAATTCAATTAAAGTATAATGCTATCTTGGCACAAGATTTAATTATGTTGTGTAATTCTCCAGCCAATGAATTTGTGTGCCATAACTTGTTTAAGTTTTTTAAAAGTTTTTTGAAGCTGTTTTAAAGGTAAAATGTACAATCTTAAGAGTATATTTTATTCAAATGAATGATGTATAAGTAGGCGATAAAACATCATTACTTTCCATTTTATAGTGTGTTTTAAAAGTATTACCATTTTAATCATTTTAAATTCAATAATAATAATTTTATATCTGTATTTGTTGATCTCAGTTGAGGTCTAAATCAAATAAAAATAAAATTACAAAAAAATTACAAAATTATAAGGAGACTTGGGGGAATGCTGGGTGGTTGGAAGTTTGTGGCTCCCTGCAGATTCCAGAGCTTTCCATCACAGAAATGTGAGGATAATGTGTTTGTTTTTTACAAAGTTTGAGGTTTGCAAGGGACTCTAGGTAACAGAACCTGGTGAGAGCCACACAAGTCACCCCATCCTGGATTTCCCTGGGTGTCTAGGTTTACAAAATGAACAGGTTTGCCAGGTTTCCCTAGGTGCCGGCTGCGCTAGGTCCCAAACTCCACAGCTATGCACATTGCAAAAAGAAAGGTCAATGCCCAGTGGGCTTTCTGCCCCCCTGGGGGGGGGCAGATCAGGAGCTATTACCCCGATATGCCCTAAAGGGGGGGCAGAAAGACTGTGGTCATCTTTTTGGGGGGTGGGGGCATTCGCATGACCATTCTGGGCAGCCCCCTGCCCTGCACTAGGAAACAAAAATAGTCACTGGTGCCTAGTAGGCTTTCTGCCCCCCCGGTGGCAGATTGGGGGCTATTGCTCCCATATGCCCCTGGGGGGGAAGAAAGACTGTGTCTATTTTTATGGGGAGGTGGAGGCATTGGCATGCCAATTCTGGGCTGCCGCCACCCCTACACTAATAGAAAAACATAGTCTCTGGTGCCCAGTGGGCTTTCTGCCCCCGGGGGGCAGATCTTGGGCTAGTGCCTCACCTACCCCCTAGGGGAGGCAGAATGGCTTCAGTCCCCATTTCTATGAGGTGGGGGAATGGCCAAGCCTAATGTGGGCAGCCTCCACCCCTCTTTTATAAAAAAACAAAAATAATTTCTATTGTCTTGTGGGCTTTCAGCCCCCAGGGCGGCAGATTGGTGGAAATAACCCCCGGGCAGAAAGACTGTCCCATTTGTGTTTGAGGGTGGGGCATTGGCATGCCCCCACTCCTACGTATTAAAAAAACTAAAATCGCTGGCACCTAGTGGGCTTGGGGGGCATATCAGGGGCTATTGCCCCCATCTTCCTCCTGGGGGTCAGAAAGACTGTGGATACTTCTTTTGGGGGTTGGGGCATTGGCATGCCCATTCTGGCCAGCCCATTCTGGCCAGCCCTAACCCCTATGTATAATAAAAAACATAATCCCTGATGCCCAGTAAGTTTCCTGCTCCCCCAAGAGCAGATCAGGGGCTATTGCCCCCATCTGCCTCCAGGGGGGCAGAAAGACTATGTCATTTTTTTTGGGGGGGGGACATTGGCAGGCCCATTTTAGGCAGCCCCCACCCCTGAACAATGAAAAAAATATATAATACCTGGCTTACGAGAGAGAGGCAGAAAGACTAAATATTTACAGAAAAGTTTGGGGGGAGCAAAAGCGCTTGCCCAAGGGGCTGCTCCCCCCTCCCTGCTTGGGAATCACCCTCCTGCGATTCATCCCTAAGCAGGGATCCACTAGGTTCACCCCATTCCAATGATACCTCTCCCGTCTGCCTACGTACTCGGTGGGCTGAGATAGCCACACAAGCATGTAGGCAGTGAAACTGAAACGAGCTGATCTGCTCCGTTCAGTTTCGGTTTCAGTGAAATGGCGTCAGCGCGCGCTGATCTTCATTTCACTGAAAAAATCAGAACAGCCGCGGTAGCTGGGGAAGCTCTTCCCCAGCTCCCGAGGCTGTTTTTGAACAAAGGAAATCCCTCTTGAGCCCGCAGCAGAGGGATTTCCAGTTCCATGTGGTCGGGCGCGCGGGAGCCGTCCAATGCACATGAGCGCTGTAGCTTCTCAAGGCTCCTGAACGGGTTAAGGCAATTTTCTCCTTGTTGTTTCACATGCAAAGAGGAAAAAACAAGGATAAATAAAAATATTTCTCCTTGTTATACCACCCTCAGGGAACTGCAGGATTTCGGCATAAATCCATATCTACAATTCTTTGTGAATATGAACCTTCATCATAATCCATAGGTGGCTGCACAGGAATTCCCATGCACCACCAATGGAATGCCCCCTTAATGCAAAGTAACTCAAGGCAGCACATTGGCTGCATTGCATAACATTTGGTCACAAACCAGAGCAAATCACCATTTGCATTGGTTTGTAAATACCAACTTGCATCAGACCTGTGTTAAAAAAGTAGAGCATGACTGATACAAAATCTTTGTAAATCTGGGCCATGGCCTGCTGCTGTTTTCTTCCCCTCCTCTAGTGTGCAAACAGACCGTCTAGTGCCACACAAATCTTTGTGCCATAGTACAAACGTGTGATGTCTAGCAAGAATTTTGTAGTGGAGCAGTATGCTTCCATTACAAAATACTATGCCTGCCTAGACTTTTAACACATTGGATGTAGGATGTGCAGTGCAAGATTTCTCCTACTTAGCACCTGCTCAAATAGGCATTCTTTTTTGGTGCAAAGCCCTGTCTAACAATTCTAGTAAATGTGGTTTTGCATCAAACAAATAAGTGGTAGTTAGGGAACATCCATGCAGTGCTTAATTTGAGCCTGTGGTTTCCGGTGCTCGGCACCGGCACTTAATTGTCAGCACTGTGGCCTGTGACAGTCTGCCACAAAGTGGTGATGTCCTGCTAATTTAGAGATTACCACAACAACTGTTAATTATTAACTCAATTTACATTAAAAATGATTATTACTTGCCACCCAAGCCATTCTTATAGCTTTGGGGGCCTGGAATAGTTTGTAGAATAGTAACAACAGTTCTTGTGTTCTTACTATCATTGGCAGCGCTGGCAGGGTCAATGTGTGGTACAAGGTGCAGTGGCCTCCTGACGAGAGCCCTGGCACTTATTTTTTTGCAAATTAAGCACTGCATCCATGTACCATCCATGTACCTCTGAAGGGCTACTTTCCAATGCAAAAAAACGTTTTGCACTTTTATGGGCATTATTTTATCAACACTTTACGCCTCTTTGTTTAACTTTGCGTGACTTTGCAGCAACACAAAGTATTAATATGCCACATTGTCTTTACAACTCGTGCACCATTTCTATTGATACATGACAATATTTTCAGATTCTTTTTTATAGCAATACCCAATAGAACTAAAGAATATTATATCCAAATAAAAACACGTCTTAACATACATTCTGTATTATTCTATGCATATAAGCATATGACTATTGCCAATACTGTGGGTTGTTTTCCGTAGAAACTATGTCATTATTAAATCAGTGCAAAGCTCTTGCCAGTGTGTAGGTTTATCATGCCCATCATCTCCTGCAGTACCTAAAAACAGACATACGTGGCCAGACGCTCACCCCTTCCTGGTGTTAATTTCCAAGAACGAAAGGTTAACATCAATGTAAGATGACCCAGAAAATTAATATTGCTTTGTCTTCTGAAAATGAATTGTAAACTTGGAGAACGTGGGAGTGGGGGTACCTACAACAATGTTGTAACTGTTGAGTTTCGACTACTGGGATGGTTTTTTTGTGGGTTTTTTTTTAACTCAATTTAAGAAGAGCCTGCAAGTCAGAAAAATGGAAGAGCAACGTATGCCTCTCTTGGTGCCACAGTATCAAATTATCATAGACCAAGAGTCGGTTCACGACTCTGATGCTTTTCAACGCAAGAAACCCTAGAATGCTAACTTTCCTCATTCTTTGCAATGCAATGATTTTATTACAAGTCAGAGAAGGCGCCGCGGAAGCCTGTGGCGTTGAAGAAATGATTGAAGATCTTGATGAGCTCACAGAAACTCTCCAGGTAAGTGCAATTGAATTGTCTCTGTATGGACAATATTCAGGTTTTCAAGTTCATTTTCAAGCGCTCTTTCTTTTTGATTTCAGTTTAAATCTTATGCTAACTGCAACTGTGATAAAAACAACAATATAATTGTAAGTACACGTAATTTGCTTTTAACTTCTGTACACGAATTATTTATGTATATATATATATATATATATATACACACATATATTTATTTAATTGCACTAAACAACATATTTTATCTATACAATATTATTCTCTCGGCAGAGCAAGGAACATTCGTCTAAATGCCTATGCCTTCAAGTTCCTCAGGTAAGGAAATCACATTTCCGAAATAGCTGTTCCTATTCCTGTTGGTGGTTGCAAAATATTTAATTGCAAATTGATTGGATGCCTTTACTGACTAAATAGAACATTTGAAGGTTTAATGTAATATTCTTGGGTTTTTTGCAAAGTTGAATTATACATTTTAAGGGCCTAGCTGTGAACATTATTTATTGCATTTACTGCTTTCTGGGTAGATAGATTAAAAAAAAAAAAAAAGTCTGCAACAGAGCTCTACAAAGAAGAATTTATCTGACAGTAATAGGATTAAAGTCTGAATAAATTACTTTAAAAATCTGTTTTTCCTATGCATGTTGCACATGAGCCCGAATCTCTTTTTTTAATTATGTATTGTGCATTTACACATTTCAGCAGCTAATTCGAATACTGAATTTCAGACCCTGAGTGGCGGCATCTCATGTTTAACAAGATCTGCCCTTATTTCATCTTATCTCACTAAATAATTTGCTTTTTTAAATTGAGGCCTCTGCTGCTGATGTAATCAGATACGTTTCCACAATATGGTTTATGATCTGTATGCTTGTATTCACTAAATGTCTTCTTCAAAGATGATTTATATCACATTAGTTCATTTTGATGAGAAGGTCACAAACGTCAGCTCACTTGTAATTTAATCTGCACATGTTTACTAAGATCGGCAGCAGCTGTGCACTGGGATTGCTCCTAGCGAAAAACATATATAACACAGCCTCATGAACTGTTAAAGGAGTTTGAAATACCTCATTGCACCTTAAAAATAGCTGCACTAGAGAGAAGGGTCTGGTGGAAAACTAAGTTTAGTCTTGCACTGAGCACTTATCAAGTGTGACATTATGAAACTATGTGGTAGCTTGATGCAATATTTAAAGGTTTAAGCAGTGGCGGCCCGTGCAGGTAAGCGTGGTGGGGCAGTGGGGGGCGGGGATGTAAGGTGAAAGTTTTTTTTTTTTTTGTAAGGGTAGGCAGTGGGACCACTGCCTGCTCTTAAAAAATATTTTTCCAACCATTCTCAAAGGGGGAGGGGTCCCTTGGTATCCCAGTCCCATTTCCAAATTGGTTGCCAACAGCTTTAAGTTGACAGTAAATTGCAAATGTTTTGCGGTTGCAAAACATTTGTACGTAACACTGAGATTCGGTTTTGGGAAGGGACGCCCTCCGCACACCCCTTCCAAACACTGAATCGCAAAACCCAAATTACAATTCGTCAAACTCAAATATGCCTTGTACATCTATTCCTTCATCGTTTATGGAGGAAGAAGAAGCAAGAAGCAAAAAGTGTCACAGTAAACGAATTTCGTTGTGCGCGCTGCATCGCATTTGGCGATGCAGCGCGAGAAACGAAATTCGTTTTATTTATTTATATGTGTACTTACCTGTAATCGGCCGTAATCTGTAGTTTACTAGCCCCCACCCCACGTCAGCGCCCGGCGGCACTCCCACCACCAACCGCTACTGGGTAATTACATCATAGCACATACATATAAGGAAGCCGGGATTGTTTTAGTTTTCATTTTTTTCAGTACGTCTTTTTCCTTTACAGAACACTTGCAACATCTCATGCTTTGTGGATGGATATAACCGTGTGACAGCAGTTCTTATGAAATACTTTAAGACCAAAATACGCCCTAGGAGGGAACATATACAGTTGCTCAGTAGGAATTGCAAGGTAAGGTTATTTGTTTATTTATTTGTATATATATTTATATTAACACGTTTTGTAAAGCATTACCTATCTCCTTTTGGTTACTTTATGAACAAGTCCCCTGTCTTTTCCAAGTGTTCTTTGGACTGATTTTGAGAATTTTCTTTTTACACATATGTATATTTGCAGAAAAAAGCACTGATTAGTACTTTCGGTTAAGAGTTTGACATACTGCAACAACCATGTAATGTACTATTTGCAAACAAAATAGAGGCTCGCGTCATTAGCACCATTGTTGCATTTATCTTTATGTCCTAGTCATATTGCATAATTTAATAACAGTCACACAATGAGATCATAGCCCTTTTTAAATATAATGCATATCCCATTCTAAATGGCTTATTGCATGATGGCGTACTTGAGTACCACTTTTAGATCTATGTTGAATATACGCCCAACATAGCTGATATTTAATTTATTAAACAAATTAAACAAACATTTGTTTTGAGTGACCATAATGCACAATAAGGAAAATTATTATGAGAGTCGATGAGTCCCGAGGTTCATACTGGTAAATGCCCTCCATTGCTTACATGACGCCTGCATTAGAAATTCGAGGTAAAATGATGTCATGAAAAACGTGTAAGATTTGAATGCATCCCATCAGTAGAAGGTATACGAACCACACACCTCCAATGAGACCGCATCCGTTCAACAGTAACGTAGTGAGGGTGCCATGGGCCCTGGAGCAAGCAAGGAAAATGGTTCCTTTTACTGCTGCTAGGGTAGCTGTATAGAGCAATTATCATTGGCCAATGGGTCCCTCAGGGCTCTGGGCCCCAATGCCACTGCACCAATGATACCACATTATTCGAGTGAAAATCAACAGGAAGGGGGTGTTTGAAAATACTAGAGAGATTTTTCTGAGGAACTATTAAAGACAACCAGCCTTCCAGTTAATGCTTATAGGGTGGACTTTATAGGGTGGTGCAGCCGAGGCTAATTGCCCTGGACCCCACACTAGGCAAAACCCTGTACCTCAAATGACAAGGTATGAGAAGATGAATTGATCACAATAAAATGATAACATAGTCTAACAAAGACCTTGTTAAGTCAGCCACAGGAGCAGGGGTTATTTGTCGTGCCAAACAGGCTCATTTTCTCCCGGCTAAAATACATTTTGCAAAATAAGCACATCTTTTTAAGGTGAAAGTACAATGTGTAATTGTCTCATCAATAAAAATGAATCCTGACATATCCACTTAGTCTTTAATCTTTCCAAGGTCGATAAAATTCCTCGGTTAGGGGCTCCCAGTAATATGTTTTGCCTTGAGCCCGACCAAAGCATTTAAGAGCACTGTACATTTATGTCAGGCAGTCACGTGGTGATCATCTTGGTGAAAAATGAAGGAAATCTATGTCTTTGAAAGCAAAAGGCACAGAAGGTTCCACCAGTTCAATGTATAGTTCCTACAGTTTCTTAAGTCTGTTTCCTAAGTCATTGGGTGAGCCTTCATAGTGCAGCGCGGGTCATTGTTCTCGCAAGACATTTTCAGTTTATACCGAGCACGGGAGAAACTGGAATTTCATGTATTACTTGAATCAATCTCTATGTATGAAAGATTGCACTTGCTTTATGAAGAACATTAATACAGCCATAGTTTCAATGAGCGTTTGGTCTTTCCTCCTTCAGCTAAAACTAAACCTAGTTCGCTCTACTATACAAAAAAAGCGTGGCATTTCTCAAATTGAGGGCTAGAGATCTTTCTCAGTTCATATTAAGAGACAAAAAATACATTTAATAGTATGTTATTTTTTTGTGATCTTTGATTGAACTAATGCGGCCTATCCATACACAAAAAGGTTTGGATTATGAGAAAAGGTACATGTTTATTTCTTGGTAAATGTCTAGATGTAATTTCCATCTTTTTGGAGACTTTTGCTGTTATCGCACAATATTATTGTGTTATGTAAAAATACGGGATGTTCATTGTGTTTTGTGCTTTTGTTGTTTCGTTGCTCTCCCACTGTGCGATGGAAGAGCTTTTGTTTAGTGACATTTGAGGTAGTTTGTTGTGATTTATTTAATTGCCTTTTGAATTTGGGGATTGAGAACGTTCTTGTCCACCTAGAATTACTTTTTGAACTGATTAGTTTCTTTAATTTTTTATGCTACTTAAGAAAGCTGATATTAAGATTAATACGTTTGTCTTTCATAACACATATTTGGGAGTCACCATAAATGATCATTTGAAAAACTCACAGAGAGATAGATGGGAAAGAGCACAACAGCTCAAATGGATCCAGACTGCGATTCATGTTGGAAAGCTACCTGGACTGAAGAAAGTACTAGATGGCCATAACAATATTTATGTGCTAAACAAATACCACAAACATTTATAACAATAAGATGAGAGGCAATATAATCACAAACAGCGACAAATCTGAGTTTTAACAATTTCAGTCCACAGTTTCCAGTATAAGCAGGACAATTCTTTATTTTCTTTCAAATTCAAAATTCTTATTATTCAGGCAACAGGCGCAGCCAACGCGTTTCGCCCATAAACACGGGCTACTTCAGGGCACCATATAAGATACGAATGAAAGTTCATCAGGTTTAAAAACGCCAAATTCCTGCCACGAATCCACAGTTCCTCTTTACATTTTCAAAATCGGCTACCCTTGAGTTGTAGTAATTGAATGATTGTATTCTGGTAGTGCATGATAACACCAAATCATTAGAAGAAAAGAGTCAGCGTAAACGAGGGAACAGCCATAATCCAAATGTCCATTGTCATAGTTTCCATTCAAGATTCCCTCACGCCATACGAGCCATCCTGCTCATCGCGCGTCTTTCCCTTAATTGCCAAGACGCACAAGTTGCCTGAATAATAAGAATTTTGAATTTGAAAGAAAATAAAGAATTGTCCTGCTTATACTAGAAACTGTGGACTGAAATTGTTGGAACTCAGATTTTTCGCTGTTTGTGATTATATTGCCTCTCATCTTATTGTTATAATTGTTTCTGATTTATGCTCATGTGGCAGCTGTTCATTTGAGGTGAGCAATATAGAACTCGTTACTTGTATGTGACCATACTGGGTGGTGCAGTAACTTATACCTAGCTGCCATTCTTTGTTTAAAATACCACAAACACATCTGATGTAATTATGTGGTCTAACATGACCAGTGCAGATGGCAAGCATCAGGGCTGTGATCTTGGGTTGGCTGTTTATGCCTCTAGCATGAAGGTGTTACTGATCTTCAGAGCAGTGTGAATAACATTTGGTATCATGTGACATCAGACATGGCCAGTGCAGGTAAGAGCGGTGGGGCCCGGTGGGGCGGTGGGGCCTAGTTGGGGGAGGATTTCGACAGATGATGACGAGAGAAAATTAAATAAATAATTAATTTTCCCTCGTCATCATCCATCGAAATCCTCCCCCCACCAGGCCTCACCGCCCCACCACTCTTACCTGCACTAGCCACAGCTGTGTGACATACAGCTCCTGTCATTGCCCTGCATTTAGACGTATTTTGGAATTGATCATTGTGTCACTTTGATCTTGAAATCCCTTTACCATTTCTTAGCAGCTTAATATCAAATTGGCATTTTTGAGTCACTAAATCAATTCACTTCTCCATATTTAGTTAAAAGTCGAAAAAGACTTCTAGGTTGTAGACTTTCGTTCGTGGGGTGGTGTGGTGCCTTCAAGGCTGGTGGATGTGCTTTTAGTGGTTTATTGATCCTCTTCCCTTATCCCACAAGCAGGAGCACTGTTTTGTCAGTGATCGGGCTCATCCACATCTGCTTTCTATTGTCGGCATAGATATGCAAACTGAGGGCCTGATTTAGATCTAGGCGGATGGGTTACTCTGTCATATTGGTGGCGAATATCCCATATAAGCCCTTACGATATAATGGAATTTATATTTCTTGGGACAGGCTATCCGTCACCGCTGTGATGGAGTAACCAATCTGCCAATATCTAAATCAGGCCGTAAATTTGAGCATGGCTGGAAAGTCTTCAACTGGATCCTTGTACAACTTGAATGCAAATAGTATGATTACTCTTTCCTGTGGTATCCAAAATAACAGCTGTGTATAGAAAGTTCAACCTACACAGACCCAACTGTGGTGCGGTGTTAGCTAGGAAGGAGCAGAGCATGCAGAGTATTTGTTCTCTTACTCTTTTTATTACTTTTTGAAGCTTTTCACAGCGTATGCAGTGAAAGATGATGCATTGCATTTCCTAGGCAGGCCTGTACACATAGTAGTTCCTTGTCTGGGACAGATTTAATCTTGTCCATCACTTTTAGTACAGTGCTACTCTTATTTTCACTATCTTGAAGCCAAAACTCGAATTTCCTAGGACATGTTGTTCTGTAGAGTATTTCCTAACTCTTTCACTAACTTTTGCAGCATATTACTCAGATTTATCATAGCAGACAATAGTTTTGTTGAAATGCCATACATATGTGAGATCGGTCCACACATAATACTCCAAAAACCAAGCATGAGGATAAAAAGCTAATCGCACAACACTAACACTGGGGATACCCTCAAGACATGGAAAGACTTTAACAATACATTAAGGGCACGGAGTCAAAATACTCTCAAAATCAAACACAGTTTTCTTTGGAGGTCTGCTTGCATTAAACCCAGGCTCATCACTATAGAGCTTTGAGGTAAGCACAGGGAAAAACCTAGTGGCCATTATGAGAGTTCCCGTTTGTGTTACAGCATCCATCAAGTATGGTCCGTAGTTCAGCAGGTTGAGCCTAAATATTACCTAGAAAAAGGTACATACATTTCTAATAAAACATTCCTATAAACATTAATCATGCTTATCCAAAATTCTTGCCATTTTGTAGGTCTGGGTTTAACCAAGACCTTTAGTTTTTAATAAAAGACGTTTACTATGCATGGGTGCATTACAGAGGTTTCTTCATCATTGATCTGGTGACGTGGTTCTACCAACGACAGCTTATAGCATGGAGTAAAGGATCCCACTTCAGCCACTTGCACTGGCAGTGTGGGTGACTGGTGGCATTCAGGTCCTTCACAATGTGCATATCTCCAATATAGGTAGTCCTCTTGCCCCCTTCAGTTCCAGTGACTAATGGTGCAATGTGTACTTTCACTCAAAAACACACATGCAAATGTGAGTGATTGCCAGATTGAACATGCCTTAGGGCACAAGTTATAGTTACTTGAGATAACTAGAACTGGTGGATTTCTGTCGTTTTTTGAGTTTTAAACGTAAAAGTTGTAACTTAACATTTCACCTAACTATAACATTACTTTAACATTTGTTTTTTTCAGTGGAAAAAAATACACGTATATATATATATACATACACACACATATATATGCATGTGTATATATTTTTTTTCCAAAAAGCACTAATGCTTTTTGGATTTACTTGCATCTCTTCTCATTGACATTAGCTTCAGAGTTTTTTTTTTTTTTTACAATAGTCACTTTCATTCACATTGTTATCATCTCAGGAGGGTTAAAAGAAATGTGTGAGGGGCAATTACTAAAAGTGAATGCTGCCATTCAAACAGAATGACTCTCCTTAACATAGCACATGTATCAAAATGATACACATTTAACTAAAGATATTTTTATTCACAGACATTCCCATGCAGGCTATCATGTGAAATAAGACGGCAGAAGAACATCTTGGGATTCCTGAACACTTTGAAGGAAAGTTTCCAGCACATCAAAACACACCAAATTGTCAGAAGTTTTATTCATAAGAGATGAAGACAAGACATTGAAAATATTGATTTTATTTATCTTTCAAAAATATTTAAATGTTGCTGATATTTTTATAACAAATAACATTTATTTTTATATTGTTAATATTTTATTACTTTTTTGTTCAAAGATACAATAATAAATATATTTAGTAAGTCACAGAACTATTATATTGAAAAATATTGCACAAATGTAAACAATATGATTATAAATATAAACATACATGTATGCAACAGTCAATAGACATTTTGTAGAGAAAGAAGAAAGAAAGAGAAATTAAAGTGCATTTTGCTATTATATACTTCATAGGAATTCAGCCTAAACTTAAGTATATTTTTGGCTGGAACTAGATGGTAAAGCATATAGCTTTCCACATTGTTTAGCCTTATTCATTTTTTCGCAAACCAATCTGTAAAAGAGGGAGTTGATTCAGATTTCCATTTTTTCAGTAAGAGAGAGCGTGCAACCAAGATTGAAATATAGATTCATTTGTGACATCTCAAATAGATCCTGCTCAGAAGTAAGTAGCCCAGCAAAGCTGTAATGGGATTCTGAGATATTTTGATCTGTAAATGGCCTTAAAGAAATACAAATACAAATATTAAACACCCAAAAATCTCTAATTTAGGGCAATGCCATATGATGTGAGATCAGTTTGCCACCTCTATCGATTGACATCAAAATCAATTAAAATAACTTTGTAATTGATCTTATTTAAAAACTGTAGAGTTTGATAAAGCACCATTTTCAATAAAATTGCATTTTACGAAAATTGGCATCCCTTAAAATGGAAAAGTTAAACTTGTTTACTTTATTCCAGATTTCTTGAGATAAAACATTATCTTCTACTTTGACCCATTATTGAGAATTTTTAAGCATATATCTGATTAATATTCAATTTAATTTCCAATTCCCTGAGGATCTTGATACCGAATTTTTGACTAAATTGGTGACTAACTCTTTATTACAGTGCATCAAGATTGTATTGATATTCATTAGTGTAAGATACATAGCATTCTACACCCTTGGGAGCCAATCTTTACCTGAGGCTACTGTTGGCATTAAGAGTGGTTTACAATTTAGATCATAAATATTCTCAATTTTAGCTTGAAACTTGATTCACAAACAAAGTCTTGGTCAATTTTCATAGCACCCTTGCAGCTCTGGTTATAAGGTTTTGGCTGGGGGGGGGCAATTACATAATATAACATTTTAGATTTACTAACTTTGTAGCCTTCCAAAAGCTTGAAAAAAAAGAAAACATCAACATCTCTCTCATGCATTTATATATCTAGTTTTCAAAATAGCATTGTTATCTGTGTAAAGTAAAGTTTGACCCTGACCTTCTGTGAAAAAGGCAGAAGGATGATATCACTTCAAAAGGATAAAGTGAATGGCCCTATAAAAAAAAGGTAAATCAAATAGGTGAAAGAGAGCACCCCTGTCTACTGCTGTGCTGGACTTTGAAAGTACCTGTGTCAGATTAATTTCACTATTAATTTAGCCTCTGTCCATTTATAGATAATATGTAAGACCCCTATGAGTTGGGAGGGAAAACCAAATTTTTTTAACATAATTAAAGACTCCCCAAGGCCATGAGGTCAAAGGCCTTCTTGATATCCAGTAGAAAAGAACATAGCTGGGATTTGATTCGTAGTGAAAATATCAAGAGCTTCTATTACATAATCAGTATTTGCCTAAACATCTCACCCAGACTTAATACCATGTTGGTACTTATTAATGCACTTATACTCTACCATATTGGCCGTATTTGCAATTAGGTTTATTAGAATTCATATTCACAAAGAGAAATCGGGCAATATAAACTGGCAGTAATCGCTGTAGTAAATAAAGGAGGGTGTGCAACACCAGCGGAAAAAAATTAGCCAGTTTTAGCAAATAAAATCTTAAAACATTCGAAAATGCCTTAAAAAATTCTGCAGGATAACTGTCTAGTCCTCACACTTTACCATCGGGTAAATGAACAAATACTTTCTCAAACTCTTCCACTGTAAAAGGTTCCAAGATAGAAAGCGTATCTTTTTGAGTGAGGCATGGAATAGGAAGTTGATTGAGGATCACTTTTATTTTATTTTGTTCGACTGCTTGGGTTTGGTTGTAAACCTGTTTATAGTGTTCTAAAAAGTAAAAAAAATCCTCATGTGTAGCACAATCTCACCAGTTCTCGGACATTTTAAAGCAGTGATGGCACTTTTAGAAATTGTCTCTCTGCCAGGCCATATATCTTTTGGGGATATCTAAACTTGCTTCTGTAGCACTTGGCATAATAGTGCTCCTGTATTAGAATTTACAATTTTCTACAGCTATTTTATTTGCATTTGAACTATAAAACCATATCTACTTCAGCAGTGCCTTCATTATGCCTAATAAATTCAGATATCTCTGATTTTTAGGCATGAACCCAGGTTTTATTTTCCAAAAATATTTTATTAAATGCCTACATTCTAGAATCTTTAAAAATTAGAGATATTCAACTTAAGAGTGGAATGGCTAAAGAAGCCATTTGAAAAAACACAAAAATGCTTGATCAAAATCAGGTCTTTTTAATAAATGTCCAGTACTCTCAATATCCTAGGCTTCTGCTGTTTCCCAAAGAAAAGCAAAATGTCCTCCAATATTGATCCTGCCAGTGACTCATAAAAATGATTGGGAGAGAGCAATTAAGGAACCTGAGTTATTGTCAATTGGGACATACAACCTAACTAACTAACTAACTAACTAAAGTCAGTCGAATGGATGAAAGGGTGCACTTAACCCAACACCAGTGGCTCTCCTTTATCATGCTGCCAGTTGTGCATTTAACTGCAAAGATTCTTAGCGATAAAAATCACCATACCCCTGTGTGCCGCACTGGCAGAGGAAAACATCTAAAAGCCACTCAAGGTTTAAGCATAGTGAATCTTGATAACCTAGAAGTGGGGAGTTGGGTTTCTTGAAATAAAGTAATTGATGGATCATGCAACACTTCATACAATGACACAGTGAAAACACCAGAAAAAGACTCCACACCAGATCAGAAAAATATATTTTGATTTTATGAATAAAACAAGACAAAAATGACAGCCATCCATCCAGTAGAAGTCAAGATATGAATTTTAAAAGATTAAATGCAAAATATAGCGCTTAGAAGCAAGTAGCACCGAAAGAGTTAATTGGTCACAGTGGACTTGGACAAAGTCAAGAGTTGAGTCCAACCGCGATGGAGCATGGACTGGATACAGGACCCATGCAGACCGCAGAGCTAAAGTACCTTGAATCTGGTCTGTGATCCCCACGCAGGTGATGTGTTGTGCCGAATTTCTCCACTCAACTGCGGTGATGAGTTGGGTCCATGAGCGAAGCATCAGTTCTGCAGCGCGCCAGTTCTGAATGCAATGCACCGGGTTTCTCCACGCTGTAGAGGTGATGTGTCTATCTTCTCCATGCAGTGCCGGCAATGCTTTGGTTCCAAAGCGGTGGTCACGAGTGCGATGCAGCGGTTCCAAGTGCGACAGTGGCAATTCATATATTCTGCTCTCGCAGCAGAGGATGTGCGGTTCCACTGGGGCAAACCCCTAGGTCCACTTCCAAGAGTCCAGGACTGGGGTGGCACCACTTTGCAGGACAGAATCAGAAGCAGATGAGCCCAAGGGTTGGAACAGGAGGGATGTAAGTTTTTTCTGTCCCTGAGACTTAGGCAACAGGAGGCAACTTAGGCAACAGGAGGCAAGTTAGCAAGCCCTTGGAGTGACTCTAATTTCAAGTGATGCACGTCCAGTCCTTCTTTCCCAAGCAGAGAGAGAGCAGCAGGCATCAGGGTGTCACAGCAAGGCCCGAGCTCAGCAAACAGCAGTTCCAATAGGGTGGCAGTCCTTGAGCAGCACAGCAGATCCTCATCTTCCTCGCAGAGTGGTCATAGATCCAGAAGTATATTGATTTGGTAGTGCCACAGATCTGGAATGTATACTCAGTAGTGCCTTCACCCACCAGCTCCCCTGAACTCTGCTGCTGAGAGTTCTGACCTGCCAGGAGGTGCCTGTTCCAGTTCTGGGCCTCTGGAGGTTGTGCTTGCTGCTGGGAGCTGGAAGAAACACAAAGAACAGAAGAAATCTTCTTCCTTGCGGCTGTTTTTCTGATGCAGCACCGCTGTGCGAGAAGAATCTCATGCATCACCGCGCCGCTGTCAAAATCGATGCCATGCCTGTCGCCGCTGCAAGAACCGACGCATCAAGGAATCGCAGCTGAAGAAACCGATGCAGCACCGCTCGACCCCACCGCATTGATTGCCAACGCATCCCGGATTTCCACGCATTTTACCTGTGTGGCATGTTTTCCTGATGCATCACCCGCAGACAAGAATAGTCTTGAAGTCGACGCATCACTTGCCCCTACAGACTGGATTCGACGCATCACTTCTCCTGTGTGCAGCAGAACTGTCGCATCGCCCCCCCCATGGTCTCAGGAACTGAGGCATCTCTTTGTTTCTTGATGCTTCCATCTCTGCGGCTGTTTGGCCTTGTGAATTTTGACAGGTACTTTGTGAGAAATCACGCATCCATGGTTTTCTATGGACCCAGTTGTTTGAAACCTTTTTAAAGTCATATTCTTATTACATGTCTGTTGGATTTTTGTCGTTTTGCTCTTGTTGAGTTTTGATAAAGATACTTTATTTTTCTAAACTGGTGTGGTGCCCATTTGTGGTGTTATCACTGTATTACTGTGTTTTGAGTACAAATACTTTACACATTGCCTTTGGGATACATCTGTCTGCTTGTGCCATGCTACTCAGGGGGTGAGCAGGGGTTATCTAAAGTGTGTATCCCCTTTACACTGACTAGAAGCAAGGGTCCCTATTTGGACAAAGGTACCTACCTCTGCCAACTAGATACCCTCATTTCTAACATTGCTGGTCAGCAGTGAGGATTTGAACTTGTATTTGCACTTGACCCACAGTGATTGGTGTTCATCACCAGTTTAGTGTAGACCACTTCGCAACCACATACTGTGTTTTATTTTTGGTTCTATTTTTGATCTGACCCTTGAAGTATCCAGGCATTATGTCTCTAAGTGGTAAATCAGCAAGTGGGGCTGCAGAATGGGAGTTTGACATTGAAATGTTAAGTAGTTACAAAGTAGAGCAACTCAAGCAATTCTGCAAGAGCGTTGGATGTCCCATGAAGAGCCACTCTAGGAAAGAGGAGCTACAGAAGGCCTTAGGGACCTAGTGGGGGGCCAGACAAGCTGAGGAGACAGGTGATGCAGATGTGGATGGGGGTGTGCCAGAAGGCGGTTTCAGATCCCAGGATTTGCCTGCTGGGGGAGCTGCCTCTAGGCTGGCAGCAATCTTTCCTCAGTGGTTTTGTCTCCAGAGGAAATGGAGGAGATCCAATGGGCCAGAGATCATGAGTTGGAGGTCATGAGGCTCAAGATGAAGCAGATGGAAATGGAAATCCAGAATAAGGCAGAGGACAGCAAGAATGCTTATGCCTTGAAAGAGAAGAAATTAATCTGGGCAACAGGTCAGGAAAAAATAGGAGGAAGAAGCAAAATCTTTGGGGATAACCCTGCAAAAAGGGCCAAGTCCAACAACAACTAACATTTTACATTAATTCACCAAGGTACTGAACATGTTTTATCTGAAGCAGCTGACTAATCTGTACTTGTGGGTGGCAGCTTCCTGTGCAAATGTGAATATAAAAGTGCTAAATAACCGAAGAACTCAACTTTCTCCAGTTCAGTTCTACTTGAAAAAAAGAATTCAAACAGTTGTTCCTGGGCCTAAAGTCATTCCTTTACATGTGTGTGAACTTTCTGCTAGTTATTTCTTCTTTCTTCAAATATTGTATCTCATAGGATTTCAGTACTGATTAAGGGACATATTTGGTACCTGCTTTTATGACAGTGTCATCCTCCTAAATTAAATATGGAACTGGAAGATAATTTACCTTATATATATTTAATAAGTTGTAGGTCACTGATACAAAATAATAATGTCCTTGGGTGCCAGGACACAGTCCTGTTGAACACGCTGGACCAGGCAAATCTCATCTTATGGTTCAGACATTTCCTAACGTTCTGCGTGGGAACTCACTGATGCAAAACAATTTAGACCTGCAAGCATTGGCCTCTACAGTAGTAAGTAAACTGATGCATTTGTGTAATATTGAACTCTCAAGCAAACGCTAATACCTGTGGACCTAGGAAATTTATTGTTCCCAGGTTGTTGGTGACTAAGAAAAAAATAAAATAAATTATGTTCAGACTTAGATGTAAACAATTTTTAAAGCGTGCCATTAAAGATCAGCAGGAGAGAAAGGTTTTGCCAGATATGAGCGATCGAGAATGACCTCAGAGGTAGGGGAAAAGGATGCAAAAACACTAAAATCTAAATTAGAAATTGGCTCTTTTGAAACAAAGAAGGCCCGATTCCCAAAGATTATGCTATGATTCACTCTTGTATCCTGAATTGCAGTAGTAAGCATGGAATACTTGGGCTTTACTATTGAAATGTACGAGCAAGCAAAGTGTACTACAAGAATAAGTCACATATACTTATTCACCAATATTTTGAGTCGGGACAAGAGATCATATGTTACATTTATAGGTACTTCTGACAGAAAGTAACAGAGAAAAGACACAGAACCAGGAAGAAAGCACAGGATCAGGGTAGAATTTGGAAAAGGAATCAAAGGAGGAACAAACAACTGGATCTCGGAGCACTGTAAGCAGTCTGCAAGGACCATGTCAACAGTGGGGTAGCAAACAGGGAAAAATATCAATGACAATTAAATTTCACTAAGCTAATGTAAGAACTGCGGGCCTGATTACGACTTTGGCCCTGTTGCGCCTGCTCTCCGCTGGCACAGCTGCGCCAAACCTGCGCAAAGATTGCTAACCTGATTACAAGTTCAACTCGTGCAGGCGGACGGTCCTTTGGCCTTTCCCATGGCGTTGCCAGCAAGACAGACACCGCAGTGGGAATGGCAAAAATGTTCCAGCACGACATGGACGGTGACGTCCATGCCGTGCAGGAACTGGGGGTGCAAGCAGACAGGGGAGCACATGTTGTGCCTCCCTGAATGCATCCCCATGGGGGGGCGGCATAGGGGGCCTATAGGGCCCCATTTGTTCCTCCACCGCCAGCCTTTTTATGGAGGGGAGTCCGCCATGAAATGGCTGGCGGTGGAGAAACTCATGATATGCTCAGCGGGACTGTGCGAGTCCAGCTCAGCATGTCACATTGGGCCTCTGCCTCGCCAGCGCCAGGGAACGGTGGTTTCCTGGTGCTGGCGGCGGTACACCACCGGAACGACTTTAAAAGTCGTAATCCGGCATACACCTGTAATTACCCCATACACATTCACACACTCATTTAACTTGATGTGTATGTAGATTCAGAAATCAGTAAGATCTGAAAAATATATTTACTATTTAATATAGAATATAGAAAGTTAATGCGTCTAAGAGTCAGTTTGCCTTTAGCCGAGTAGCACCACACTTACACAGATACATATAAAGATTCACTTTTCCCCAAAAAATAATGGCGGTTAGTGAGACTTTATTAGTATAATGACTCACTCAAGACCTGGCTCTTCGACGGAGACACAGCGCCCAGATACCCATAAGGGTGACAGTGTCGCTCTTTACAAATGCTGTTTGATTGATTGGTTGACATTTAAACAGTGTGAGTTGTACAAGAGTGAAACATTTTCATTTAGATATCACTGCGCTATAGCTGGGTCTGGAGTAGATGGCGTGTTCCCCTGGTATACTGAATGAAAGTACTTAGGAACGACAAGGTTTGGTGTGCTATAGAGATACATACGCACGTATAGAAATCATGGTTTTGTAGTAATATGTTAATATGACGGCATACCCATAAGCCAGTATGCAGCACGCCCACATCTGCATTTCTGTTTAATATTTTTGAAAAGATCTTTTAGTGGTGCATTTTTAAAATGCACCTGTGAGTCTACACTGAAAACACAACCTTCTCTGCAAGTGTGCCATTACTGTGTTGTTTTATTGTCCAGCCAGCCAGTTTCTAATTTGACCAGTGTAAATATCTAGGGGCAGATTTACAAACCACTTGCGCCACTTTTGCGTCACTTTTAACATGGGAAAAGTGACGCAAAAGTGGCGCAAGGGGCTTGTAAATCTGGCCCCTAGTCTCACTCCAATCAAATTATTTTGCTATATTCACAGTGCCAGTTGTGGAGGGCAGAAAACTCTAGGGGGCATATTCACAAGGACGTATCGCCGAGTTATCGCCACCTTAACTCATCAAAAGTGGAGATAGATTTAACGCCCCATTCACAAGCGGGTGCAAACTGCACACAACGCAAGTATTCCCGCGATAACTGCCGCAAAATTTACCTCCACGGGTGACACCACCAATTAACTCTAATGAGATGCAGAGTAGGCGTTCCCGTGCAAAAACACACGAAAACACCACTACACCACATTCACAATGAACTGCCAGATCTGCGATGCGAACCAAAAACAGGCGATAAGCCGCGGTAGCAGCAGGGATTTAACACCTGCCTTCTGCTGGTGTTGAGCAGGACGACTACCTGCAGCATGAAAGGGAGCCCAGCCAAGAGCCATATCTGAAGACCCACAGATGCCATGGAGACAATGATCATGCAGCTCGGAGACCCATGAGGGCCACAACACCCACCGCCACCACCCCCAGGCCCGCCACCACCCCCAGGACCCGTCCCGCCCCCCCCCCCGGACCACCACAGAGGCAGCGTACACAAAGACAGCGGACCCACCTTAAACGCACCAGCCGCACAGACCGAACGCCAGAGGAGGACATTGCCCACTACAGGCCCAAAAGGACAGCCATCCCCTCGCATCCTGACCCACATCGCCCACCTGCTGACGGTACTAACACAGCGGACAACCAACATCCCTCCGCAGACAAAGCTGCCGGCTGAGCTGCACATGTTGGCCTCTGGTACCTTCCAACCCACAACTGCCAGAGTCGGAGGAGTCTCACAGCCAGCCCCATCCAAGTTCATCACACCTGTCCTGGATGCCATCATCAGCCTGGTACCCCAGCACCTCCACTTCACCCACACTGCGCAGGAGCAGCTGGAGACCAATCAAGGCTCCTATGCCAAAGCTGGATTCCCTCACGTGTTGGGGGCAATCGACTGCACACATGTACCCCTCGTGCCTCCTGCCGACACTGCACACAACTACCGCAACAGAAAGCACACGCATCCCATGAATGTGCAGGCAACAGTGGACCACCCGGGACTCCACAACAATGTCGTGGCCAACTCCCCAGGCAGAGTGCATGATACCTACATCGCTGACAGTCCATCATCAACCAGCGCTCCCAGGATGGCACCTATGGAAATGCAGTGCTCGTTGGTAAGTACCAAATGAACACACCACACACCTCCACCCCACAGACATGCAACTCACGACACTGGCAATGGGCACGCAGCAGAACTACATGCAACATGCCACACAACATGCCAACCGACCAGACACGACAACACAACTCCATTGGGAACCTGGGCTTGCCATGCACACAACTCAGCCACGGCATGGCACCACAGCCACACAATAGCAGAATGTGAGGAGAGGCTTGGAGCAGGCATGTGCGAGAGCGGCAAGTGTCTAATGAATGAGAACCTACCCAATGCCAGGTGTGGCGTGGAGGTGCCGGACAGACTCCAATGTGCAAACCACGGAAATGGCCATGTGGACATTAACTGCTGGTGCATGGATGTAGTGGCCAGTGGACGCTACCATGTCCCCACAGGCTGTGGGGCAGAACGCGGAAATGTCACACGTTACGTCCACCCCTGTATGCGCGGGCGAAGTGCGTTGGCCCTGCGTATGCCAGGCCTGCGTAGGGGTGTGAATAAAAACCCCGTCGCACTGGGCGTGGTTCTCTTTCGGAATGGCCAACGTGTCTGCCAGGGCGGCACCTCTCAGCCCGCCACAAGGCCGGCGTCGAGCGCGGAGGGGCCTGCGTCCCTGTGCACCTGCTGCACCCCGGGCCGCTGGTCCCCAGACCCGTCATGCCTGCCCCAGCGCACCAAGGAGGCTCCGCTCACCTGCCAACACCGGCGTGTGTCAATGAGGGCCCACCACGTGCCGGTGCAAGCTCCAAGCCCCAGTCCCGCGACCTTTGCAGCCTCCGCAGACCATCGCTGGCCTCCACGACGCTGGCCCACAGTACTCCTTTCTCATTGACATACTCCACCGGCGTACTCTTTGGCCCAGTTGTTGGCACATGTTGTACTGAGTCGTGAGTTAAGAATGGTAGTGTCCCCAAGTCCGTGGCAGCATCCACATCACCGAACTCCCTCCGATCAGTGAGGCCAAAGTCTGCATCGCAAGCCTGCGACACGTGGTGTCACTAACCCTGTTCAACGCAAGCCTGCGACACGTGGTGCCACTAACCCTGTCCAACGCAAGCCTGCGACTCGTGGTGCCACTAACCCTGTTCAACGCAAGCCTGCGACACGTGGTGCCACTAACCCTGTTCAACGCAAGCCTGCGACACGTGGTGCCACTAACCCTGTTCAACGCAAGCCGGCGACACTTGGATGAGGGCTCAGGCCTACACTGTGGCCCAGTAGGTCCCACATGTGGAACTGTGTCCTGAGTCTTGAATGGCAGTGACCCCAAGTCCATGGCAGCGTCCATATCACTGAACTCCCTCCAATCAGTGAGGCCAAAGTCTGCATCGCAAGCACACAACACGTGTCTGTGGGCCCGTGCTGGACGCTGCCCCCGGCCTACACTGCAGTCCAGTAGGTCCCACATCCAGCACTTAGTCGTGATTCATGAATGGCAGAGTCCATACCTGTGAACGCATGGAGAGGAGTAAGAGGAAGATGCGGCTCAGTCCGGATGCAAGCCGGATCCCCATCACGGAGGTGACCGGACACTAGCAACAACTGACCTGGTGCCACCTAACCTGTTCACCGCAAGTCCGTGTCCCGTGGTGCCACTGAACCTGAACTACGCAGGCCGGTGGGACCATCCAACGTTAGCCGGCGACACTCGGTGAATGGCCCCTGCTGATCGCTGCCTCAGGCCTACACTGCGTTCCAGTAGGTCACACATGTGGAACTGTGTCTTGGGAAGATATGGAGGAGTCCACACCATTGGACAAGCCTCATCGCAGGCAGCATCCTCTATCAGCACTGGTGCCACTAACTCTGTGCGTAATGAGTCATGGGCACTTTCTGGTTGGACTTTGGTGGCGTCTGAGTCCATGGCCTGGGGGTTGTCTGCATCATCATCTGGCTGGGACGGAGTTGGTGTTCGACATGTGTCTGTTCCATTCATCTCAACCATGGTGACTGTTTCTGCGTGGTTCTGCCCTCTGCATCATGCCCTGGGGGTACACCTTCCACTGTCCACCGAGACACTCCGCGACAACTCCCTTTGTCATCTACGAGAACCTGCTCTGCTCTCGTGACCCTGCCCCAGTGCAGCGCAAGTCAGCGGCCCATGGCGGTAGGCCCGTGCAGGACGCTGTGCATCCGGGGCCACTAACTCTGTGCAGCTCAAGTCATGGAGCCTTTATGGTTGAATGGTTGTGTTCTTAACGATGTACACTGTTGTCGTTTTTTGACTGCACCAGGCACTCCATGACAGCTGGTGTACACACACCCCACACACATCCAACACAGGTGTCACTAGACATGTGAGCCTGCTAATAAACGTGGCTGGGCGCACGTGCCCGTAGCCATTCACACCATCTAAGTGTGTCCGTGTGGTCATTATGTCAGCATGATGGGCCCGAGCCCTGCAACATCACAGTGTCCTGTCTTCATCGGACGATACCATGTCACCTCAGCAGTGGCCAAGACCTTGGACATGTCGCTTCGCCCGCCCCCCCCCTGCATGCACAAGCGGAGTCGGCTGGTCCGGCGTATGTCAGGTCAGCGCCGGGGTGTGCTGATTAGGCAGGGGGATCAGGGCATGGCTCTGGTCTGGCCTTGAGCAGGAAGTGCGGTAAGCGTGTCTCTGTGTTGGAGTGTTGTCGCCACCAGGGCCACAGTAGTCATGGTTGCAGTGTAGCATGCACCCGGAGGGCGGGCCCGCACGTACGGGAAAATGTAGGAGCGCAAGACCGCTCGGGGTCTTGGCTCATGCATGCCAAGTGTTATGTGTATCAGTCCTGCGGCTGCATAAGTCAGATGCCTAGCCTCAATAGCAGCGCGATCACAGCCAGCCATGGACTGTACACCTGTGTCCGCCCTGTCCGGACCATTGGCCTACACTCACGTGGCCGCACACCCTCAACGGCCAGCTTCACGGTGTTGTTGGCATGCCGCTGGACATGCGTGGACAGGCATGACAATGGTGTGCCGTAGGAGTGCATGTGATACAACCGCGCAGCGCACACAAGTGTGGGGGCTCGTGGGAGGGAGGAGCAGCTGTGAGGCAACGTAATACAGAGTGAGGCCGCTCATGTGCCACGTGCTCGGCATATCATCCATGATTGCCTGGGTCGCAGACATCCCACCCCACCCACGACAGGCCTCTGTACATCTCCTGTATGCAAGCAGATGGTGAAGTTACTGTAGGGATGAAAGGTACTTTGTCTGAACTATCAGGACTAGCATGTGCCCAGCACCCCCTGACAGATACGATAGCATTTGCTGGCGACTCCCACACTACGCACTGCCCGACGTGAGACCATCGTGTACACATCCCAAACGCAGAAGTCCTTGGTCGTAGTTAGCATGCATGAAATAGCCTTCACACGTACTCCCACCCCACCCCAGGCCTGCACCCGTTGCACACAGACACTGCTCATTGCTCCGAGCTGTGCCATTTCATCCACAGGACTGGTGCGGGTCAAGACAGTGCCGCTTCAAGCAGAGCCACTGACGCAATGGCAGACCATCCCAGACACATGCACAACTCCAGTCACGTGGACCTGTACCGTGCACGTCTGCTGCATGTACTGGGGGCACTGCCATTGGCAGTGCTGCGGATCAGTTACCGGCTAAGCTTCGGCCTTGCCAAAGTCACCTGCGGTCAGCCTGTGTTGCAATGTCACTCGTGCACATTCGAGTGAACCATGGATGTTTGCCTCTCCAATGTAACGGTAGCTGACCTGGATTTCGACGTGCGTGTGCGCCCCCTGTCGGCCCACGACCAGGAGTGTCACCGTGATGCCCGTTTATGGCATGCCTGGATGATTGGCATGCATGCTGGCAACTGGACCTGGGAGATTGCACGAGTAGTTGTGTGCAGTGACCACATTGAGCCGCTCCCCTATTGGGCATTAGTGCCAATTGGGGCCAGGGGTTGGAGTCAGCACATCTGTCCGGGACAGCTGATGGGTTACGTCGCCGACATGTTAGATGTGGTGGACAACGAGCTCTCATTGGAAATGTTGGCCTACGCTGCTGCACTCGCGTTCATGGACGAGTGACAAGGTACCTGCAGCCACAACTGAATGTGACCCATTGCACGTGTCCCGACGCCTGGTTGCATGTTGGGGATCTGGTCACATGTCCCAAGACGACAGTGGACATGGCTGCATTGGCCTGGACACCGGATCCATGCGCGGACAACCAACGCGGGTTGGCACTCACTTGTGTGGGTGATGGACTCCCCCGGGGTGGTCATGGGAGCTTTCCAACGTTCCTCATTCAGTCATGCTGCTGCATTGGTCTGCATGTCGTGGCACTTCTCTTGGCCGTACTGACACGCAATTGTTGGTAAAGTTTCCGCACCTTTACTTGTCTCCAACTGTGATGAGTCTTGATTTGTATGCCAATGTGTGTGTCACGGCCTATCTGGGTCCCTGCCATTCGTGCATTGCTACCCCATCATGGCTGTGGGTTTGTACTTGTGCATTATCATGTCCCTGTTTCGTGCTTTGCCAGATGCGTATGGCCATTTACCGGCCACAAGTGGGTGCACTTGTGTCCTGTGTTCGGTTGTGCAAATGTTGCTGTTTGTACCACATTGTGTTCGATGTTGGGGTGCTCTGCTTCCTATGTGTGTGTGCTGCATTGTGTGTGAGATGTCCCTTCAGCTCTGATTTGGCTCACCCTTCTCCCTTTCAGGCAGTGTGGGTTTCACTTCTGTGCTTGTTCAGTGGTGTGATATTGCCGAGTTGTGTGACTTGTGCTCTTGGTTGGTGTTGTTACTCTTGGGCATGGTTTGTCTGCAATTGTGCTGTGCTTAATTGTGCATGTGTGCCATTGTGCCCATCTCCCCCGTCCCCCAGTCCCTGGTCGTTCCTCTCCCTGTTGCTGTTGTGTCTGTTGATTTTGAGCAGTTTCCGGTCCCCGACTCCTGCCACCATCTCCAGACTGATGTGGTGGACACCATTTCCTCCATGTCATCCAGCTCCTGCTGTGGCGCTGGACTCCCACCTCCAGTGTGCATTGCTGCCTTCTGGTTGTTGGCGTGTTTTTGCTTGTTTGTGCGTTTCGCATCATTCCAGCTGTTCTGGTTTTCTTCCATTGTCCTCCTCCGCTCTCCGGCTGCATTCACCTTGTCCATGATGGACTGCCATGTAGAATGTTTTGTTGCCAATGGGGCTTGTGGGGTTGTGTACTAGCTCCGGCTGCCTCCATTGTGCTTCGCTGTTGTTTTCTGTTTGGTTTGTCTTCCTTTTTCCTGATTTTGTTGTGCTTATTCCCGCCTGCCGTGTGTGTGTCGCGGGCCTGGCGCTGCTTATCGCTGCTTTCCTCATCGCGAATGGGCTCATCGCATGTTTTTTGGTGTTGGGGTTTGTGTTTTTATCTCCGTCGCGGTGGTTGTATCGCGGACATTGGCCGCGTTTTCGGGAGACTATCGCATGGTACTGCCGTGTTGTGAATTCCACGTTAACACTGGGTTATTTTCCCGCGATAGACTGCGATGTGTAAAGTTGCGTCAACATTTTTTGGAGATGTTTAGCGCACGTTCTTGTGAATATCCCCCCAGAAAACTCACAGTTTGTACCTCTGTGCAGTATGATGTTTGCATCCATGTGGTAACTTAAGAACATATAGCTTCTTCATGAACTGAACTTTTTATCACTAAAACTGATGACTGTTTTTTTTATACGATGTCTGGATTTGCTGCGAGGCCAGGGAACAACTTTGTTGAGGTTTTTAAGTCCAGAGCAAGCCAAAAAACCTCCAAAAATATGTGCGAGGCAATCAAATGCTTGCAATAGGCAGAGAAAAATATGTTTGGCCAATGGAAGTGCAGAAGGGAGGTCTGGAACACAGGTATAAGCCATACATTGGAGTGGAAAGCTACCACGGCATCAGATCATACAGGAGAGGTACAGCACACACTCCTGACTAGAATAAAACGAGAAAACAAGTCCAGGGTCACGTTATTTCAGGAGCCAACTCTTACAATAACCCCCGGGGAGCAGCAGCAGCCAGCTACATACAAGAGCCATGGGAAGCCAAGCTAGTGCATTTGCCTGGTCATGGGAAAGAAGCAGCAAGATGAAATCCTCTGATGAGTGTAAGGTACAGTTTTTGTAGATGTGAAATCACATTTTCCCTGCTCCCATGAAACTCACACACAGACACAGAAACAGACATACACACACCGTGAGAACATTGTTGGAACAAACATGGAACAGACCTGCTGAAATATAAATACTGTGTGAGAGGAGGCAAAACAAGTGCGAGAAAGGGCCTTTTTGGTGTGAACATGTATGATTGCCTATAGTGATGCTGCCGGTTTCTTGATTCTGTGAGCTGGGACACTGCTAATCAGGCCCCAATGTGTGGATTCTAACCTTTAAAATATGGTAAAACTGCTTAGCTCCTAATTTGGTCTATTTATATTTCCGATAAGGCCATAGTATATGGTACAGAAATATAATTTAAATGTCACCTGTGGACTGCAGCCCTTATTGTAGTATCCACTGGTGTGACAGGGAAAACATGATTCAGGCCTAATAGTGTAGTCTGACTGCTACAGTTTAAACCTACAGTCCAACCAGTCAAATCACAGATTTGGGAAAAGCTAAAGAAAAGTTCAACCACTATTTTAACTAAGCCTGGGCGGAGTGCAAAAAAAATTCCGCTGCACAACGCGGAGCTCCGCGAGCAGGGGAGTGCGTTAGATAAATGCCGTTCGCGGTGATTTTCAGTGCCAGGTGCTTGTCTGCACTGTGCAATCATCACGAACAGCACCATGCACAGCGCAAGCAGACGCTGCTTCCTTTCTGCCGCTCGAGTAGATTTTTACTCGAGCTGCAGCTTTCTCAACACGAACGGACAGTTTCTCAACGCGAGTGATCGCGAGCATACGCGACCACTCGCAATGAGAAATCTGACCACCCGTGTTGAGAAATCTCGCCAGGAGGTTGATTTTCCACGCTCGCCAACTTGATGTTGACGATCGCGAATGAGGAAAAATCTCACCGGGAGGTGGATTTTCCTCGCTTGCGATCGCCAACTTGACGTTGAGGAACACGAGCGAGAAAAAAAACTCTCAGAGCTCTGCGTAACGCGGAGTGCAGAAAACACCGCAAACTCCACGAGCGGAGCGGAGTTCACCACCCAGACTTATTTTTTACATTTTTTTATTAAAAATCTAATTCAATGGTGAACTAAATTCTGTGATAAATATTTAGGAAAATTTACTTTTAGACAATTACCTTTCCCTGCATGAAGCTCTTGGAGTCTACTTTGCATTAGCCTGCAAGACACTACACTGTCAGTGCTTGACCTTAATGAGGTGTGAAAACTGCTCTCAGAGCAGGAGCAATGGCCTGGGTGGGTGTGAGGAGGTGTTTTTCTTCACTTTGCAGGAAGATCAGTTTGGGTGGAACCAGGAACTTCATTACATTGTAAAGAGCCTGTTCTTTCACAAGTAAATGTAAGGTGAGACTTGGGGAAGGTAACCCTTCCCCCCCCCCCCAGTCAAGCTGACTCCAAAGCCAGTGGGATGGAAGCTACTCCCAGGATCAGTTTTGAATGAACACAAAGGAGGGGGTTACCCATTTCTTTGGTCATACCTCTGGGCAAGCAGGCAGGCCCTCTCAAGGGACAAAATGTTACCCCATTTTGGATTTTAGGATTATGGTGCACTGTGGGATTATTTTCAGGAACAGAAACTGGTGAAAAGTGGATACAGTTGCTCATGGGAACTCTTACCCCATTGGTTAGGAAGGAGACAGGATCCAGGAGCCAGGAGTCACGCCCACCAACTAACAAGTGGCAACCATAAATGTGGCACCCCTAAGCACCTTCCTCAGAAAATCTCTGTACCTGGGAAGAACTGAAGACCTGTGAAGGGATCTGAAGAGCTGGACCTGATCCCACTTATACCCAGGGCAAAGAAGTAGCTTCCAAGGGTTTGTTGGGTGACAAGTAGCCTTTTTCCTGTAGTGCCCACCTGACCAGTTGCAACTGAGACTGGACCCTGCTGGTGGCCTCTCCTGGAGAGCATTTTAACCCCTAAGAGCTATCTGTGAGGTCCCTTGGTGGTGTCTAACTGGACTACCCCTACTATATCTGAAAAACTGTGAGACTTAAAAAAATTCCGACTTGCAGCTGCCAGGGTACCCGGACCAATCACCTGAGTCGATCACCCCAAGGTACAACTTCACTGGGCTAAATAAACATGTTTCTCCTGCTTGGAGTTTCTCCGCTGCAGCAAATCCATTTCTGCTGGCCCTTGGTGAGAAGGTATTCAGGACGTGGAACTCAGCATTGGATACATCCTGCAACTTTGCCCCACAGGACGATCCCAAGCTCCAAAAAAAAGATTAAGTCCAAACAAAGAAATCGTTGACCAGGTGAAGGTGAGAAAAGTATCTGGCCAACAAGAGGACTTCCCTGGGTGTGAAATTTGAACTTTTCCTGCCTGGAGCTATTCCAGCCAAAACCAACAGCTTCAGCTTGACCTCATCCAACAGATATTTAGCTTCGAGAGGACAACTAATGTGTGATTCCAGGGGAAAACATCTGCAGGAGGGATCACTTAGCTCAAATGATGCTGGAGTCATCGTGTCCAGACCCTGCACCCAACCCCACTAATGCCCGACCTCTATCCACACACGGCTGAAGGCTGCATGCACCGGGTGTTTGGCTGCCCCTGGGAGTTGGGTGCAGGGACTGGTCTGCACTCAATCGCCCAGTGGTGGCCCATTCCCAAAAACGCATGACCTTTTGCTGCAGCTAGCGTTGGGTTGACCTCAGGGCTTGGCTTCTAGTGAGGCCTCGTGCCTAACCACCCTTAGGCTCCAATCCCGTTGCGGCCTCACAGAAAGTGTCTTTTAACTGGCAAGTGTATGTCTTTCAACCTTGTGACTTAAAATTGCGGGTCGTGTGAAGTCTTTAAGTGGGTAAGCCCATTGAGGTGAATAGGAAATTGTCCAAAGGTGTAGCGGGTTAAATCACTTCAAGTCCACAAACTATATAGAACGGTGTCACAATGATTTCATCCGCAATATCATCAATGATGTCATGTGAGATGTTATCATTGATGTCATCAATTATGCCATTTAATATATGTAATGTGTGTAGTAATATGTGAAGTCATAAGCAGTGCATGGTGGGGTGCAAATTATAGTCAGCTCAGTGAAATATAAGTTGTAAATGTTTTTTTTAACATAAGCTAAAATCTTATTACTATAGCTATTTATAATGTCACTGTACCTGTTGTTTTTTGTGTAAATTTTTGAGGTTTTTTTTAACGTAAGGTAAGATCTTATTACCATACCTATCTATGATGTCACTTTAACTTTTGTTTTTTCAGTGAATTTCAGTTTTTTTTATCATATTCATCCAACTCCTCCACTGAGCACAGCTTTTGGCTGTGAGTAGTTGTGAGTTGCCCGCAGGGCTTGGCCTCTGGCACAGCCTCTGGCAAGATCCCCCACATGTGACAACTCTCACAGCTGAAGGCTGCATGCAGCGGGGTGTTAGCTGCCAGCAGGGGTTGGGCACAGAGCCAAAGGTTGTGTGCAGTGTGGTGCCCTCTGTTCAGGCCCTGCGCCCAATCCCCCATGGGCAGTCAATCCCACTGGTTGCAGGCTTCAGTCATGCAGAGGGGGTGGTTGGGCACAGGGCATGGCATTCAACCAGATAATCCCTAATTATAATGTCATTTTAGCCAACTCATATCCCCCGCGAACACCCACCCTACAAGTATATATTTTTATCCATAGTACCGCAATTCCCTGCAGTACAGCTATCAAGCATCACACCCTTGTACCGTGGGACCATGCAACCTTCACCCAGTAAAGATTGCATGGTCCCACAGAACAATTTCTACAGGAGACCTACCTCACAGGAGGGCTGCGCTAGGTCCCATGGAAGTACTGTGGTACTCACAGTATGAACATTTTTTAACATTTTTTGGCCTTTGGGTGGGTCTCTCTGAGCCCCTCATGAATGGCAGGGAGTCAGAGTGTTTCAAACCTGTCCACTTATATATATTCTTTAACCACTTACGGACATGTGGGCCTTTTTCTTCAAGCTGCGACCAGCCGATCAGATAATTCCTTCCCACAGACCTGGGACCCAATCGGACCAAAAATGGCAATGGGAGAAAAGCCTCTCTTGGCCAATTAGAACCCCTTATTTTATAAACTTAGAGTACTGTGGGAGTCCCCCAGGACTCCCACCGGGACATTCATCAAAATATACCGATATTTTTAAAAACCTTTAAAAGCCCATCTTGAGCACCTCTTTAAGTTTTTATTTCTTGAAATGGCTAAACAGATCTACACCAGATCACAAGAAGCAGGCTTTCTGAGTAAAGTTTTAACTTTCTGCCAAATTTGGTGTCTTTTCGTTCAGCAATTTTGTCTGTATTGGTTCTCCAAATATCCTACTGGAATCAACATTTTGGCAACCCCCTTTTTCGCACCCCTTTTTCTTGCCCCCACTTTTTTTTGACAATTTTTGTGAAGATTTGTCAAACAGCACTAAAGTTATTAGCAAAACAAAACACTTTCTTCCTATGGAAACTCTGACCTAACTATAGAGCAGTCCTTCTTAGGCAAACTTTAATTAAAAGAGCTGCTTTTGGTTATTCCAGATTTGCTTTGATGGGATTTTACCGATGCTGAGCTGTAATACTGTGTCGGAAATGGTAAAAGGTTTTTATAATTTTTCTGGCCCGCCTGAGACAGCACATGCGTTGCGTGCTCTATCACTTGTGAGAGATACTGTGTACAATAAGGAGCTTGCAGCCCACCCATTATTTAACATTCGTTAGCTTCATATCACTTTTATTTGCTGCCTTTTAGTTGGCCAGCGTGTGCTTGCTTCACTTCCTTTTCTTTTGGCTGGAGCATGGACAAAGCACTAATTGCTAAAGCTTGATTGCTATTTTTCCATTAATGCCACTGTTATTGAGGTAAAACTTGTATTTCTTTTTCTACACTGTTGTCCTTGTTGAACCTCTTGCCATTTGTAGCTATGTTTTACTATGCCACACACACTTCAATGAAGCCCTTTTTCTTTTTGAATGTATATTTAATGTTACTATAGATGTTATCTGCTCTAATTGTGACAACAGGAGTCATCTGCTTCTAAATGTATGTTTGCTAAGACAGGGAGATGGGCACAATTGCTTTCCTAATGTGATACGATTTTTTGCCAAATGTCATTTTTTTTCTTTTTCATGTATGAGGAGATTAACTGATTTGCTCAAATTCACAGGGGTGTTTTGCTTATATTGAGGAAGCATTGGCAAAGCAAATAGGTCTCGCCTTTGACACTATTTGCTCTGCCATTGTATTTTGTTCATGCTGTGCAGCATGGCCATTGCTGACTTTGACAATGATTTGTATCCTAATTTGTGCAGCATGTCTAAAAATAATAATAACAAAGGGACTAAGATGCATCCTGTGGTAATGCACTTTTAAAAAAGAACATTAAACCTAGCTGTGTCATAGCACTTTTTAAAATTAGTTTTAGCCAAACTGCAAAGCATCCACGCCGCTAGACAGCATGGCTACAAAGCATTGCCAAAGCAAGTAGCTTTCATAGGTGAGACCTATTGGCTTTGCCAACTCTTGTTCAGCTTTGCCTGGAAAGCACTATCTAATTCTGTGCTTAAAGACTTTGCTGCAAAAATGGAAAAATGCTTTGTCACTTTTCGATCTCAGCATAGATGGCACTGTGCTAATCAAATGCTTAAAAACTCTGCTATAAAAACAGACATTTGAGGTGAGCACATTTAGAGTGCCGGTGGTGTAGTGGTGTTGTAGAGTGCTCCATATAAAGGAGCAGCACTCCACCTAAAACTTGAGAATATATATAAATTTAGTGAACTCCTAGGGTTGTTTTTAACATACAGTAATATTTTATCACTATACATAACGCCAACCAAATGTCATGCACAGCTTTTGGCTGTTGGCAGCACAGGGTTGGCCAGAGGGCCTGGTCTGTGGCTAAGCCTTGCATCCAACCCCCCACGGGCAGCCAACCACCCGCGGCACACAGTCTTTGGCAGGCCAGGCTCCTAGTCTAACCCCCGCTGTCAACCAACCCCCTCGCCAGGCATGGCCTTTGGTGGCGCATGGAGTTGGCAGTAGGAAGGCACCACAGACTCAAACCCAGCCTCCTTTTTTGAAAATATTTTTTTAATACCGTAAGTGTCCTGTGGGAGCCAATGAGGCCCCCTGTGCGCTGTGTGTGAGAAATTGGTTTACTGGTGAGGGGTGGTGAAACCCTACTCAAGCAGCAACCACAATACTAGTCATAGTGAGGCACAAGCAAACCCAAAATTAACCTGTGCACAACCTTCAGGTAGCTTGGCACAGAGCAGTCAGGCAATGTGTAAAGTATTTATGCAGCACTGTAAACAGTAATAAAGTGAAAACACAGCACAAGAAAAATCCCACACTAATTTAGAAAAATAGAGCGGAGCATTGCAAGGTCTCATGTCAAGGATGCTCTGGTTTTGAGGGTCTGTGAAGCTGTGATGCGAGGTCCTGTGTTGTCATCCAGGATCCCCATTGATGAGGACTTGCGATGGATGCGTCGAGCAGTTGAGGTAATGCGTTTTTTTATGTTATGTTATGTTAAACAATTTTCTAAAGCGCTTGAATACCCAGGGGTGTCTTGTTGCTTGCTTTATTAGCAGCACAGAGAAACCTTAGTATTGCTGAAGACCCTAGACAGTTTTAAACAGCCTAGTTTTCTAGGCTTTTTAAAGGCTAGTAGATTGAGTGAGTGGGTTCTGAGGCACTGAGAGGCTGCGCTGCAAGAATCTGTGTTGTCATTAAAGCTACCGTCAATGAGATACTTGCGATGCAAGAACCTGCATCAATGAAGCTTTGCACAGCGGCGGCATCAGAACCGCCGCCGCCGCTTTGCACAGCGGCGGTTCTGATGCAGGCTGCTAAGCAAATGCAGAGTCCTTGAGCTGAGAGAATCCTCGCAGCAGAGGCTACACGTCAGTTCTGGTTGGTTTGTGCTGCAGAGGACATGCGTTGGGTCTGCTTGACCCACAGGTGGACTGGCAGAGCACCTTCAGGCCCCCTTCAAAGGGTCCAGGACTGGGGTGGCACCCGTTGGCAGGGTAGGACTCACAGATGGCAGAGCCCAGGTGCTGGGTTCAAGGTTGGAGCCTTCTGTCCCTGAGGCTCTAGTCAGGAGGCCAGCCAACTAGCCCTTGGAGTCACTTTGGGGTCCTGGACTCAACATATGCAGGTCCAGTCTCTCTCACCCAGACAAGAAGGCAGCAGGTAGCACAGCAGGATGGTAGTTCTTCAAAGCAGCAGTGCAGCAGAGTGGCAGTCCTTTTAGCAGCAAACCAGTCCCTCTTCCTGGAAAAGTATCCACTGGTCCAGATGTGTACTGAGGAGTTGGTGTCTGGGGTCCAATATTTTTAACTGGGCCTGCCTTTGAAATGGGACAAGCTTCTAGAGGTTTCTCTTTGAAGTCTTCAGACATCTTGTTTTCCCTGTCCAGGTTCCAGACTAACTACAGGGGGTATGCAGCCCTTTGTGTGGAGGCAGGACACAGTCTATTCAAGGTTTAAGTAGGGCTGTGGTCAGCTTTGCCCTCCCATCCTGCCAGCAATGGCCCATCCAAGAACACCTAAGTTCTCTACTGTGTTTGGCTGTCTAGAAGTAATACACAAAGCCCAACTCTCAGCTACACCCAGTCATGTGATCCGGAGACAGGCTGCAGGCACCAAATGGCTAAGGTAGTAAAATGCCAACTTTGTAAAAGTGCGATTTTCAAAAATTTTATTTAAAATTTGACTTCGCCATGTGAGAGGATGTTTAATTACAATTCCATAATTCCTAAGACACCGGACATGAACTGTTAAACTGTTCCCATTTAGAAAATATCTCTTAGTAAATGTAATAAGGTAACTCCAGTGTTATCCTTTGTGAGAGGCAGGCCTTGCAGTAGTGAAAAACAAATGTAAGAGTTTTTCACTGCCAGGGCATGTTAAACTTAAAATACATGTCCTGCTTTTTAAATACACTGCACCCTGCCCTCTGGGCTGTCCACGGCCTACCCTAGGGGTGGCTTACATGAATTAAAAAGGAGGATTTAGGTCTAGCAAAAGGTTTATTTTGCCAAGTCGAAATGGCAGTTTAAAACTGCAAATACAGGCAGCAACGGCAGTCCTGAGACATGTAAACAGGGCTACGTAAGTAAGTGGCACAATCAATGCTGCAGGCCCACTAGTAGAATTTAATTGACAGGCCCTGAGCACAAGTAGTGCCACTTTACTAGGGACTTACAAGTAGATGAAATATGCCAATTGGGTATAAGTCAATTCTACCATGTTTTAAGGAGAGAGCACAAGCTCTTTAGCACTGGTGAGCAGTAGTAATATGTGCAGAGTCCTAAAGTCAACAAAAACAAAGTCAGCAAAACAGGAGCGTTGAAGGCAAAAAGTTAGAAGCCAAACCACATCAAGGATGCCAGGTTTAACCCTGCAGGACTCCTGTGGGGGTCCAGGGGCCTCATTGGTTCCCGTTGGACACCCACAGGATCTCAATAACCCCCAAAAGTATTTTTTTACATTTGGGCCTGGGGGAGTCCCTGCGGTCCCAGGGGTTAGGGTACCACTACCCTAGTCCCTCATACTTCAATTTGTTTAATTTTCAGGACATGGGGAGTGAGTCCCATGTCCTGAAATGAAGGCCGCAACATTTCACTTCCTGAGGCCCTCCGCCAATTAGATCACTCTATTTTTAATGTCTAGCAAACACAGGACTCTCATGAACCCAACCGTCCAGATATACAATCATTTTAAACCTGCATTTCTCAAAAACTACTGAACAGATTTACACTAAATCACAAAAAGCATGTCTTCTGGACCAACACCTAGCTTTCTGCCAAACTTTGTATATTTCATGCCATGGAGCCGACAGATCTCAAGATGAGTTCTGACTGTCTGCCACCACATCAACGATGTGGGAGCAGCCATCTTAGGACTCGATACTCAGTACCTAGTCCTGGAAAAAGGTAAGAAAAGATATAACCTTGTCCCCATAGGCCTAGTGGAGGGGTTCCAGAGGAACCCTCCCCGGGGTCAAAAACATATATTTGCAGGTAATTTTGCCCCAAACTGTGGTGAATATTTAAAAATATAAACCCCCCCATGGTGGGCTTGTGCTTGGGGGAGCAGAACAAAGGAATTGATAGTGGAGCATGGGAGCAGCACAATGGACCATGCAGTAAGGGAGGGAATGGATACAGTCATAGACTCAGATGATGGAAAGCAGGGGAGAGGGACAGAGGCACCAAGCTGACTATGAGCAGATGGGAAGGGCAGTGGCAGCACAACGGACCATGCAGGGCAGGCAGGAAGGGCATTGGGAGCTCAATGGACCAAGGAGGGTGTGAGGAAGGGGGCAGGGACACACAAGTGGAAAACAGAAGGCATGGGGGCAGAGCAGGGTCAACAAGGTAACTTTGCAGGGCAGGTGGGAGGGGCAGTGGCAGCACATCAAACCATGCAGGGTGGAGTAAAGAGGCAGGGCATGAACTTGGACAACGGAGGACAGGGGGAGGTGGCAGGGATAGAGACAACAAGCTAGCCATGAAGGGCAATCTGGACGGGCTGTGAAAGTACATTGGACCATGCAAGGCATGAGGGAGTAAGTAGGTGCATTGACTCAGACAACAGATGGCAGGGAGGGAGGTAGAGACAGCAATCTAAGAAAAGAGGACAAGCAGGAGGGGCAGTGACAGAACAAAAGACCATGCAGTGGAGGAAGGAGCAGGCATGGCACAGACAAGGGCAACAAAGGGCAGAGAGTAAAAGGGCATGGGCAGCAAGCTGACCACGGAGGAAAGGCCTGCATTGGCATGGGCAGCACAATAGAACATGATAGGCAGAAGGGAGTTGACAGATGTATGCACACACACAGAACATTGGGTAGGGAGGAGGGAGCAGAAGCAAGCTGACCATGTAAGGCAGGGCCGTAGGGGCAGTGAGCTGTCAACAGAGAGCTGTCAGGATTGGTCAAGGGCATGCTGAAGGTGAATGGAGAGCAGCTCGAAGAGGAGCAGGGGCAGCAATCTGACCTAGGCGAGCAGACCAGCATAGGCAGGGTAAGTATAATGAACCATGGAGGGCAGGGGAGAGGGACAGGGACATACACATAGAGAATGGAGGGCAGGTGGTGGTGTCAGAGGTAGGGGTAGCAAGCTGAACACAGAGTGCACACTGGCATGGGCAGGGGCAGTTCAATGGATCATTGAGGGCAGGCATGAGGGTGCGTGTATGCCCTCTAAGACTACACAGAGAGGGGATTAAATCTCAAGGTGCGATGCTCAATGTACCAATTATATTTTCAAGTGATCTATTTTGTGACTTTTAAGGATTTCAAAAAAGCCTTTTACTATTTTTATATATAATTAATAGGTAGCACTAGGATTTGATTTATTGACTTATATTGTAAACTATCAGTAGAGCTGAAAGATATTTTTAAACACAAAAAAGCAGGAGTAAAACATTTTTCAAGTTCCATTTGATGCTGCAAATATTTTGAATGAGCCTAACACTTGCTATTGTCACTTTTTTGCACTAATGTTGAAGCAGTGATTATGGACACGTTCAAAATACTATTACTAAAACATGAACTAGGTACTCATTTATCTTGAGGTCTAAGTGAAATGTCACTGCCCTGTGGTATGTTTTGGAATAGGTCACAGTACAAATATTTGCTGCTGAGACAAAACGCTGAATAAAGTGTTTCCTGCTACTAGTGAATAGTTATGGCATGCTTATGAATATTGAGATCAGGGGGGTGTAACACATATTGTGAGCACAAAGGGCCACATTATGATCCTGTTTTCTGTGCTGTGCTGGTGCATAAGTGTTCTCTGTGTTTCTTTTTGGCATCTTGAGCGCATACATTAACTTGAAATATTTTCTGACAGAGGGGTTCAGAAACACAAAGAGGCAATTACTGCCCTATGTTATGAGCTTTGTTATCAGCAAAACATATAGTAACATGGAGGTTTTGTGATTTAATGTATGCATTAACCCCTTGACTGCTGGACCTTCCCTACCGAGTGCTGAGCCCTTTTTTAGGTATTTGGGGTAGTTCGCACATAGGGCTGCATAACATTTTTTCTAACTAAGGTATCCAAACCAAATGTGTGTCCTTTTCGCTATTCTTCAAACTAAGGGGGATTACTTCTCCAAGAAAATCTTAAATTCGGTAAATAAGCCCAAGGATATTTTCTCTATAGTAGATGAGCTTGCCAAACCAAATAGAGACATGGCGAAACCTGTCCCCTCCCAATCCTTATGTGACTCTCTCAACTCCTATTTTATTTAGAAAATTGCCACTATTAAGGCTAGCATCCCTACCTATACCTCTTCCACATTCTCTCCGCTTATACGCAAAAACCTACTTCTGCTTGATCAAATTCCTTTTATCTCTAGGGAGGTATTCTTTGGTTTGCTTAAAAAGGTTGGTTCCGGTTCCCCTACTGACTGCTGTCCCCCTCACATATTACGGGAAGCCTTTCTCACTTGTCCGGACCCCCCTCTTTCACTCCTGAACAATTCTCTCAAGCTGGGTATAGTCCCAAATATATTTAAAAGTGCGGAAATTGTTCCAATCTTAAAGAAACCTAGCTCTGACCTTCTGGTCCTCAGCAACTATCGTCCCATCTCCTTGCTGCCCTACTTAGGTAAAATCTTAAAGGCTCATGTGGCAAATTGCCTCAGCTCCTTCGTTGAACACTCCCACTTTCTTGACTCTCATCAGGCAGGTTTATTTTTTTATGACTCTGTTTATTGAAAATAAACATAAATCAAATAAAAACAAATCTGGTGCAGTTGCAAAATAAAATACAGTTCCTGAGGACAGCAAGAAACATGAATGAAACAAAGGAATACAATTGAGTCAAAGGAAACACAATGATATTAACAATCCCTGCCACAGCCAGCCTATGGTGTTGCATTATCAACTACATCGGTCGTCTCGTCAATTGGGGCACAAATATAACCTCTACTTTCGCTCCAGGGGCCCCACACCTTGGTCCATTTACCCGGGCAACCTCTGCTTTCGTACACCGCCCTCTCCGCTTGCATGCACCAGTCCATGTCCGATGCCCAATCCGCCTGTCTGAGTACAACCCCCCCTTCCAGGGTCTAGCTATATTGCGTTTGGCGAGCATACATCCCAGTGTAACCCAAAGACGTTCGAACCTGGTCAGGTCAGTGGCCTCCCAAACATTCAAACATTCAAAAGACAGAGACGTGGGGATACATCAATTGATTTATGGCATATTTGGGACATGGCGGAGATCACTCTTCCCCAATATTTCTGAAGGTCGGGGCAATCCCACCATTGATGTAGGAAAGTACCTAACTGTCCGCACCCCCGGGGGCACTCCGGAGAAGACAAGAGACCCATCTTAACAAGTGCCGAACTGGTGTAGTATGCCCTATGCAGCAATTTAAGTTGTATCAATTTAAAACGAGAACGGATCGCCACCTCCCGAGGTGATGCCAAGGCCTCCCTCCACTCTTCGTCATCGAGCTCTCCCACCTCATCAGTCCATTTTGCCCGTAATTTACCCATGGAGTCAGGCATATTATTAAGTATCTTACGGTACGTCAGGGAAATCTCCCGGTCTGGGAGATAATCATCCAGTAATCTATCTTCTAATGGTGAGGAAACCGGCAGGTCAGAGCCTCTAGGTAGCGCCCTTTGTAGTGCACTATGCACCTGAAGGTACCGGAAAGTTTCCCCCGCCTGAAGATGATATTGTTGTTGTAAATCACTAAACGGGATGACTCCCCCCCTATTCCAAAGGTCACCCACCGTCAAAAGGCCAATTAAGTCCCATTTGTCAAACCCTGGGAACCTCGAGAGCATGCCCAGCTGAAGAGACTCAAGCAACGGGGTGGCCTTCGTAATCTTACCTTTCCAACCCAACGCCGCAGTGGTCGAGTACCATAAAGAAACCATAGTAGAAGTCGGAGTGTACTTAGGTGCATATTTCTTCCCGCCATACAAAGCCCTGAGAAAATTACCCGAAGACATATTATACTTGTCCATTGTGTACGCCGGATCAGCTATGGGCCGATGCACCCAGTGGTTGAGAACCACTAGTTGCGAGGACCAATAATAATATTTAATGGCAGGCAGGGCTATGCCCCCATCATACCAGCTTTTAGTGAGCTTGGCGAGAGCGATTCTAGGTGTGCCGTTATTCCATAATAAGAAACGTACCTCGGACTCAATAGAGAGAAAATATTGGGAAGACACCAAAAAAGGCGTATTCTGCAATGCATAAAGAAAGCGGGGAAGTGCCATCATTTTATAAAGAGCGGCTCTACCCAGGAGTGTGAGGGGTAAAGATTTCCAGTGTTGCACATCGGCACGGAACCGCTGGAGCGGAGGAATTAAGTTTTGACGGTGGAAAACACCTTCATCTTTGGTGATATATATACCCATGTACCGAAAACCTTCAGTGACGATCTGGGCCGGACAACCCAGTGGGAGGATCGGTGACTCACCGCTGAAGACATAAACCAGAGATTTATCCCAGTTGATCGTGTAGCCGGAATATTTTTGGAAAAGGGCAAAAATGTGTAGCACTCTATGGATTGAATACCGGGGTCGGGACAAGTAAAGTAGAATATCATCGGCGTAGAGGGAAATTCTGTCCATCCAATCTGGTGACCAATTCAAACCGCAGATCAGGGGGTCGCCTCTAATCCATATGGCCAGGGGTTCTAGGGCTAAGGCAAAAAGAAGAGGCGACAGGGCGCATCCCTGTCGCGTGCCCCTACCCAGCTCAAAAACGGCTGACCAGCCTCCGTTTACCGTAACCCGGGCCAGTGGGCGGGCATAAAGGAGGCGCACCCAGGATATAAAACGAGCGCCGAACCCATATCTCTCCAGCACCACAAACAAAAAGGGCCATTCAATCATATCGAAGGCCATCTTAGCATCCAAAGACACTATCACTGAATCCTCCTGAATAGTGGAGGCCTGGCCCAGCACCCCAAACAAACGGCGCAGATTGAGCGCGGTATTTCTGGCTGGCATAAAGCCAGATTGATCTGGATGGATCAGTTTGCGAAGACATGGGGAGAGGCGAAGGGCCAAGAGTTTAGCCAATATCTTTACCTCGGGGTCTAAAAGAGAGATCGGTCTATACGAGGAGCAGCGGTCCGGTGGTTTGCCCGTTTTATGGATGACCACAATATTGGCCAATCGCTGTGTAGCTGGCAAAGTACCAAGGGATACTCCTTCGTCGTACATACGCACCAAAAAGGGCGCAATAACGGAGGCGGTAAGTTCGATTCGGAGGCCACTCGGACCCATGGCCTTCCCAGATTGTAGCGCCCCAATGGCTTTGGAAACCTCCTCTGAGGTCAGATCGGCGTCAAGGTCTGATACCTCTTGCGGATCCAGTTGTGGTAGGGGTAACGTGGAAAGCAATTCAGCTGCCGCGGCCTGGGTGGATGTGGATGAGGGGGTATAAACAGCCCTGAAGTGATTGGCAAAGGCTTCTGCAATCCCGAGCTTATCATGGTGCCGGACACCCTGCATGTCTAAAATCTCCGCCACCCATCTATTGGCCAACTCCTTCCTATCCAGCCACACCAACAACTTACTAACTTTATCGCCAATATCGTAAAGACGGTGCTGAGTGGCTCGATAATGGGTCCTAGCGGCATCTTCAGCTATGTCTCGGTATTCTTTCTGCTTTATAGCCAATGTATGGGAGACTTCCGAGGATGCGGAGGCGACCATATCGGCTTCTAGAGTTGTCACTTCCTTCTCTATATCCTGTAGTTGTTTACACTTCTCCTTCTTATGCCCTGCCACCGCTGCCACTCCACACCCACGGATCACAGTCTTATATGCCTCCCACAGGATTACGTCAGAGGCGACAGAACCGTCGTTGTCATGAAAGTAATTTTGGGTGGCGTCCAGCAATTTGGCGCGTACCGCTGGTACGCAAAGATACCTAGGCGGGAGCGTCATTTCGCGGCCATTGGGGGGGGAAATGCCCCCATAATAGGTAACAATAGGTGAATGGTCGGAAATACCCCTCGGAAGAAAAGTAATCTCCCCAAATTGTGGAAGCTGGGTTGCCTTGCAAAACAAATAATCAATGCGAGACATACTCCCGTGTACCCTGGAGTGAAAAGTGTATTGCCTGGACGTTGGATTACATACACGCCATACATCAATAAAGCCTAGGGCGTCTAAAAATTCCATTAAGTGCTTGCCAGGTGACTCCCCCCGTTTAGGCGGTAAACGATCAAGGTCACCACTAAGGGCCGCGTTACAGTCACCACCCACCAACATATCCCCTTCCGGTAAATTGAGCATGTGTGAGCCAAGGTTGGTCAGAGTGGAAGAATGAAGCTTGGGGGGGGGGGCATAAACAGATATTACATTTAAAAGCCTCCCCTCCCACTGCCCAGAGACCGAGACAAATCTACCCAGGGGGTCGGAAGTGGTTTTAGACTCCTGGAGTGGGAGGGAGGTGCGTACCAGAATGCCCACCCCTCTGGACCCACGGGTATAGCCCACATGTGCAATCAGTTTATATCCCCACCTATTAAGTGCGCAGTAGGAGGTACCCTGAACATGCGTCTCTTGAAGCAAAATCAAGTCTGGGGACTGTCGTTTTAAATATTGCAACACTATACCCCTCTTGATGCGGTCTCCCAATGCGTTTACATTCCACGAGAGTATTTTGAGGCGGCCCCTGGATGGAACAGGATTACAGTCTTGACTCATTAAAATCTGTGAAAGTGAGGCCCCCCACCCCCAGCGGGTGAAAGAGCATGAGTAAGCATTCCACCCTGGCACAGGAGACACAATAATGAAAAGCCAGCACAAATAAGCGTTGAGACTCGCAAAAACCACATACCCAGGACCCAACTGGTGTTGCAAATAAGGGGGCATATTATCAAGCGGCAGCGATAATTATCGCTGGCCGCTGTTAGCGCGAGGAATCCTATCGCCGGCTATCGCTGGAAATTATCGCCATGCTAGCGCTGTATTAACAACGCTTAGCGCAAAGGCGATAATTTTCCAGTGATAGCGATAGTTTTCCATGGAACATCGCTGGTTTTCCAGCGATGTCCCATGGAAAACGGCGATATCCTTGGTGATAGGGCCTGTGGTCTTAGCCACACAATCCACCCCCATGTTAGGTATGCCTTAGTCAGGAATTTAGCAGACGTTAAATTCCTGCGTTAAGCATACTTAACGCGATTGAAAATATCGCTAACCCACGTTGTTGATATGGCGATACCTGGGTTAGCGATATTTCCCCATGTTGTTTTCACAGGCACGCCTCCTTTGCATCTCATTAGCGATGCGATGGGAGGCGTGCAGAAAACGGACGCTAATGCAGGAATCACGCGCTAGTGTGTCCTTGTTAATTAGCGATTAAATTATCGCCGCTTTTCGTCCGAAAACGGACGCTAAAGCGGCGATAATTCATTAACGCCGCCTTGATAATATGCCCCAAGATTATTCGAGAAACTGCACCAAGTAAAACAAAATGAATAAAAACCTTCAAATAATCACAAAAATCCCAAATCGTAACCCTGGATCCCCCCACCCTGCCTCCCTGCAACGTGGACTCAAAACTGCCCACCCCCAATTTGCAGAGCGCCTGTAATCCCTGTTCATCTAAACTAAGGAGGGCGTGTACTCTGCCGAGCCACCCGCGTGACCCCCCAACAAACCCCCTAAACAAGATAATGGAGCAGCCGTTACACTTGCTATCAAATCCTGAGGTCCTGCAGCATATGCAAAGAAAATACTACTCGACCCCCACCCCCTATGACACAGCCAAACAAAATGACAGATTAACATCAGTCCAGTAGGGTATAAGTCCCAAAAACAAGAGCAAGGAGAAGAACGTTAGCCCACCCACTCCCTGACAAGCGAATCAATACTCATTGTGACCGAATAACTGCCTGGGTCCAACACAGTTCCAACACTTTGTTCAAGTTATGGACGCAGTGGACGGACTTCGAGGATCAACCAGTCCCATTGCCACCTGAGCGGTCCTGTGGACTTTCCAGTCCGTGCCCCTGAGTGGGGGACGAACGGTGACGGGCAGAAGAGGCACGCCAGTTCTCAAGCCAGTCCCAAGTCTCCTCCGGGTCTAAAAGAAACGCGTTTTCCCATCCACCAGGACTCGCAGGTTTGCTGGAAAAAGCATAGCATACTTGAGGCCCTCCTCTCTGAGGGCTTGCTTGACCTCCAGGAAGGACCTACATTGTTGCTGCACTTTAAAGGTGAAGTCCGGAAAAAAAGTAATGGTGGCATTGTCAAGTTTCAGAGGCGGACCGGTCCTGGCCGCCTGAAGAATTATATCCCGGAAATTGAAAATTCGTGCCAGCAAGGGTCTTGGAGGGGCTCCTGGCCTTGGGGGGCACCCGACGCGCCCGTTCCACGGAGAAGTATTTCGAGAGGGATCGAGGTTGCAGATGTTTCTGTATCAGCTCCTCCACAAACAAGTCTGCGGTCTGCCCCTCTGATTTTTCAGGAACCCCCAAAATACGAACGTTATTTCTCCGAGCACGCCCTTCATAATCCTCCAGCTTCGCTTCGAAGACGGACGCTTGGGCTTCCAGGCGTTTGACCGTAGCTTCAAGGGACCTCGACGCAGCCGATAAAGATTTTACAGAATCCTCAGTTTCCTTGACTCTGTCCTCCATTTTGAGAAGGTTGGCGCGGATGAAAGTAATTTCAGTCATGGCGGTATCTATTTTAACCTCCAATGCTGTGCGCACTCAATCAATCAATCAATCATGTCACTTATAAAGCGCACTACATACCCGCGAGGGTCTCAAGGCGCTGGGGGAAGAGGGGGTGGTGCTGCTACTGATCGAAGAGCCAGGTCTTGAGGAGTCTTCTGAAGGCCAGTAGGTCTTGGGTCTGTCGGTGGTTGGTGGGGAGGGTGTTCCAGGTCTTGGCGGCGAGGTGGGAGAAGGATCTGCCGCCGGCGGTCGTTTTCCGGATGCGGGGGACTGTGGCGAGGGCGAGGCTGGTCGAGCGGAGCTGGCGGGTGGGGGTGTAGAAGCTGAGTCGTCTGTTGAGGTAGGCTGGTCCGGAGTTGTGGAGTGCTTTGTGTGCGTGGGTGAGGAGCTTGAAGGTTATCCTCTTGTTGACAGGGAGCCAGTGCAGGTCTCTCAGGTGGGGTGTGATGTGGCTGCGTCGGGGGATGTCGAGGATAAGACGTGCAGAGGCGTTCTGGATGCGTTGCAGCCGTCTCAGGAGCTTAGCCGTAGTTCCTGCGTAGAGGGCGTTTCCGTAGTCCAGCCTGCTGGTGACGAGGGCCTGGGTGACTGTTTTTCTTGTTTCGGTGGGGATCCACTTGAAGATCCTGCGGAGCATTCGGAGGATGTTGAAGCAGGATGAGGAAACGGCGTTGACCTGCTTAGTCATGGAGAGGGTGGGGTCGAGGATGACCCCTAGGTTGCGTACGTGGTCGGTGGGTGGCGGGGCTGTTCCCAGTGATGTTGGCCACCAGGAGTCGTCCCAGGCTGAAGGGTTGGAACCAAGGATGAGGACCTCCGTCTTGTCCGAGTTCAGCTTCAGGCGGCTGGTCCTCATCCATTCGGCGACGGCCTTCATTCCTTCGTGGAGGTGGGCTTTGGCGGTGTGAGGGTCTTTGGTGAGGGAGAGGATCAGCTGGGTGTCGTCGGCGTAGGAGATGATGTTGAGGTTGTGCTGTCGGGCGATGTGGGCGAGGGTGCCATGTAGATGTTGAACAGCGTTGGGCTGAGGGAGGAGCCTTGGGGTACGCCGCAGATGATCTTGGTGGCCTTGGATCGGAAGGGGCGAGGCGGACGCTTTGTGTTCTGCCGGAAAGGAAGGATGTGGTCCAGTCCAGGGCCTTCTCTTGGATCCCGGCGTCGTGAAGGCGTGTTCGTAGTGTGTGGTGGCAGACCGTGTCGAAGGCGGCTGATAGGTCCAGGAGGATGAGGGCTGCTGTTTCTCCGTTGTCTAGCAGGGTCCTGATGTCATCGGTGGCGGCGATGAGGGCGGTTTCGGTGCTGTGGTTGCTCCGGAAGCCGGACTGGGAAGGGTCCAGGATGTTGTTCTCCTAGAGGTAGCGGGTCAGTTGTTTGTTGATGATTTTCTCGGTGACCTTCGCGGGGAACGGGAGCAGAGAGATGGGTCGGAAGTTCTTGAGGTCCTTGGGGTCTGCCTTGGGTTTCTTGAGTAAGGCGGTGATCTCGGCGTGCTTCCAGCTTTCCGGGAAGGTTGCTGTCTCGAAGGAGATGTTGATTATTTTCCGGAGATGGGGCGCGATGGCTGTACTGGCTTTGTTGAAGATGTGGTGAGGGCACGGGTCTAGCGGTGAACCGGAGTGGATGGTGTTCATGATCTCGCTGGTGTCCTCGTCGTTTGATGTTGGTCCAGGAGAGCAGGCGGTTGGTGGTTGTGGGGGCAGTGGTCTCGGTGGTTGCCGGGGCGGTCGTGGTGTTGAAGCTGTCGTGGATGTCGGCGATTTTGCGGTGGAAGAAGGTGGCCAGTGAGTCGCACAGGTCTCGCGACGGCTGGATGTCGTTGGTGTTGGAGCTGGGGTTGGAGAGTTCCTTCACGATGTTGAAGAGCTCTTTGCTGTTGTGTGCGTTGTTGTCTAGGCGGTCTTTGAGTGAGGCCCTTTTGGCGGATCTGATGAGGTGATGGTGACTGCGGGTGGCGCTCTTGTGGGCGGCGTAGCTGTCCGCTGTCCGTTCGTGGAGCCAGATCTTCTCCAGTTTTCGGCATGTTCGTTTGGAGGCCTGGAGGTCTTCGGTGAACCAGGTGGCTTTCTTGCTGGTGTGGCTGTTGGGCGGATTCTTGAGCGGGGCGAGGGTGTTGGCGCAGTCGTCGATCCACTGTCTGAGGTTGCGGGCGGCGGTGTCGGGCGTCTGAGGGTTCGGCGGGTGGGCTCAGGGCGAGGGTTGTGGTTAGCTGGTCTTCCGTGACTCTGCTCCAGCAGCGGCGAGGCATTTGTTCGGTGCGGTGGTGCGTGGTGGGCTTCCTGTAGGTGAAGTGGATGCAGTGGTGGTCAGTCCAGTGGGGTTCGGAGGTGTGGTTGAAGGAGACGTGTGGGCTTGCGGAAAAGATGGAGTCTAGCGTGTGGCCGGCGGCGTGGGTGGGTGTAGTCACGAGCTGTCTGAGTCCGAGGGTGGCGAGGTTGTCGATCAGGGTGGTGGAGTTGGTGTCCTTGTTGTTCTCGAGGTGGAAGTTCAGGTCCCCGAGGAGGATGTAGTCCGTGGAGGCGATGGCGTGTGTGCTGATGAAGTCAGCGATGGAATCGCTGAACTGTGGTCGGGGTCCGGGGGGTCTGTAGATGAGGGTTCCTCTGAGGGTGGTGTTGGGATCGGTGTGGATCTGGAAGTCAATCAATCAATCAATCAATCATGTCACTTATAAAGCGCACTACATACCCGCGAGGGTCTCAAGGCGCTGGGGGAAGAGGGGGGTGGTGCTGCTACTGATCGAAGAGCCAGGTCTTGAGGAGTCTTCTGAAGGCCAGTAGGTCTTGGGTCTGTCGGTGGTTGGTGGGGAGGGTGTTCCAGGTCTTGGCGGCGAGGTGGGAGAAGGATCTGCCGCCGGCGGTCGTTTTCCGGATGCGGGGGACTGTGGCGAGGGCGAGGCTGATCGAGCGGAGCTGGCGGGTGGGGGTGTAGAAGCTGAGTCGTCTGTTGAGGTAGGCTGGTCCGGAGTTGTGGAGTGCTTTGTGTGCGTGGGTGAGGAGCTTGAAGGTTATCCTCTTGTTGACAGGGAGCCAGTGCAGGTCTCTCAGGTGGGGTGTGATGTGGCTGCGTCAGGGGATGTCGAGGATAAGACGAGCAGAGGCGTTCTGGATGCGTTGCAGCCGTCTCAGGAGCTTAGCCGTCGTTCCTGCGTAGAGGGCGTTTCCGTAGTCCAGCCTGCTGGTGACGAGGGCCTGGGTGACTGTTTTTCTTGTTTCGGTGGGGATCCACTTGAAGATCCTGCGGAGCATTCGGAGGATGTTGAAGCAGGATGAGGAAACGGCGTTGACCTGCTTAGTCATGGAGAGGGTGGGGTCGGCGGTGCTGAGGGTGTCGTCGGTGTTGGTTGAGACTCTGAGGGTGTTCCTGTGGACGATGGCGATGCCTCCTCCGACTCCGTTGGTGCGGTCCCTGCGGGTGATCTTGTATCCGTCCGGGATGGCAATGGCGATGTCGGGGGCTGAAACGGGATTCAGCCAGGTCTCCGTCAGGAATGCGACGTCTGGGGAGGTTGAGTCGAGAAGGTCCCAGAGTTCGATGGCGTGTTTGCGGGCGGAGCGGGTGTTGAGGAGGATGCATCTGAGGTAGTTGGGTTCTTTCCTGGGCGGTGGTTTGGCGGGGCGGGTGCTGGCGAAGCTGCAGTTCCGGCAGGTGAACACTCCCTGGATGGCCTCCATTACGTCCACGAGGAATGGGCCCTCAGTCGGCGTCGGTGGTTTCTCCCCAGTCCCTGCCTGTTCATCCTCCGCAGCCCCGGTCCTTGAATGCGCAAACTTAGTCAATTTGGCCAGGCCTGATTGTCAAGTCTCTTTATTGGTAGCCATAGCGCCACCGATGCCACTGATGACTGACAGTTGTGGGTAAAGCTGGACACCAGCGCGCTCCAAGAGAAGAGAGGGGGGAGTCCCCGTGCCCCACGCGGGTCAGTCCAGAGGCCGAGTCCGCCACCTCCCTGTATCCAACTGCGTAGGGAGGGAGGGGAGAAGCTGGAACAGCGTCACCGCAGTGGTCCCACCAGGAAAACTGGCCTGCAACCCGCCCGTGCTTGAAGTGACCCCCTGCGCCGACTCACCTCCGTGAGGGAAACACTGTCCAACTGTCCATCAGCTGGTGGGGGGTGAGTACTGCTGCACGAAGTTTGAAGCGAAGTCCATTCTCAGCTCCCAATGCTCACCCCCATCTGTAGAGCGAGAGACGGGGGGGAGGAGGGGGCCCGAGGATCAGGGGCCGAATATCGCGCTTCTAATGTCCGATAATCAGGCCGCGTCGGATGCCGCCCGGAACACCACCACATTCCCCTCTTCTCGTGGTGAGTCCAGGGAAAGGCACCAGACAATGGCGCCCACGTCGTTCTTGGTGTAAGGCACGCTCCGGAGCCCACCCGGTGCAGTGCCGCCTCAAACCGTCTACGCAGTCCCCCCAACGGTCCCAGGGGGGGCCCGCCAACTACTTCACCGCACCCAGCCGCCGGAAGGGCGACTTGCCAAGGCCGAGGGCCGCCCCGCACCCGAGGCCCAGGAGCAGCACCAGCACTTGCGTGATCACTTGCCGGACGTCCGTACGGCCTGCGCGTCCCCGCGGCCCCAACACAAGATCGCTTCGCCGAGGCTCAGGAGTCACTGCCTCAAACGCTGTTGGAAGGGGATCGGGGAAGTCATCAAAGTCGCGGCTGCCCGATTCTCCACTGTACCCACTGCTGCCGGATGTTTTAGTGGATTTCTGGGGGTTGAAGGTGGCTCAAAGGCTCAGAGCCTCGGAGCTAAGTGGCCATCACGGTTGCTGGCAAGCCACGCCCCCCCATCAGGCAGGTTTTAGACCTGCACACTCAACGGAGTCAGTTAATCTTACAGTCATGGACGAGCTCAGAAGGGGGCAGACAAGGGCATCACCCAGGCCCTGGTACTTCTTGATTTGTCAGCGGCATTCTACACAGTCGATCATGATCTCCTGATTGACTGTGTCAGTAATGCTGGGATCCAGGGTCTGGCGCTGAAGTGGCTCTCTTCTTTTCTCAGCAATCGATTTCAAGCGGTTCGCCTCGCCAATTTCTCCTCCAACAAAATGAAATTGACCTGCGGGGTACCTCAGGGCTTCTCCCTTTCACCCCTTCTCTTCAATTTGTACTTACTACCCTTGATTTGCTCCCTGAGAGAAAGAAAGGTTGGAACCTTTAACTATGCTGACGACCTTCAATTGGTATTTGATATCAATGCATCGGCATCTTCTGTGTCCAACTTCCAATCCACTCTGAATTTTATCAGCGAATGGATGAATAGCAATCAACTAAAATTGAACCCTGACAAAACCGAGCTGATCCTTACGAGTGGGCCAGCCAACCTGTGGAACTCCAACTTTTGGCCTCCATTATTGGGAAATCCCCCACTCCCAGCAAGTTCTACCAAGAGTTTGGGTATTGTGATAGCAATGACTTGTCTATGAAAGCCCAGATTGGCTCAGTGGTCTCCGCCTGCTTCTTTCAATTGCGAAGAATTAGGAAGATCAGTAGATTTTTGACCACGGAAGCCCTGACCTTAGTCATCCTAGCTCTGGTAATCTCCAGTGTTGATTACGCCAATTCACTGTATGTAGGTATCCCAGCATATTAATTACATCGCTTACAGCTGGTGCAGAACCAAGCGGCCAGGTTGATTTTTCATCAGTCCAAACGGCATCACGTCAGACCACTAATGAAAAGCCTACATTGGCTTCCTGTGGCCAAACGCTGTGCCTTCAAGTTAGGATGTACCATCTTCAAAGCCCTCTCTGGTGATAGTCCAGCATTTATTTCTTCTAGGATCCAGCGTTATACTCTTTCTCTGGACCTGCGGTCCTCCCATTTGAAACTGCTGGCTACTCCATCATTCAAACGCAAGAAATATGGGGGACTAAGATTCGCTGTCTTGGCCCCGCAATTTTGGAACTCGCTTCCTTTGGAGTTGAGGTCTGTGACCTCCTATGCACAGTTTAGGACACAGCTTAAGACCTGGCTGTTCTCCCAGGCGTATGACTAAGTTAATTCTCTCACTGTTGCAGCCTCCCCCCTGACTCCAGCGCCATGAAACCGTTTGGTGCACGTGCACTTAATAAGTGTCTTTAATATAACATAACATTTTTTCTAACTAAGGTATCAAAACCAAATGTGTGTCCTTTTTTCTAAAGGTACCCAAAGTTTGTGGATTCCAGTGGAGAAGACCAAGAAACTAGACAAAATATAACAAACTTTTGAGTTTTTGGGAAAAAATAGGAAAGAATTGCTCTGGATAAAAATGTCTGGTTTTTTCCTATAAATGGCATTAACAAATGGTTTGCTGTGCTAAAGTCACCATCTTCCTAGCTTTCAGGAATATGGAGAACTGGATAAAAAAACTATTTTTTTTACCACAGGTTTGACATTTTTCAAAGAGGTAGTCCAGTTTTCCTAGTTTTTGTGCCATCAACCTACTTCTAGTTTGTAGTGGAAATCAGTGTGAAACCCATAGGTGAACCAGGAAAGCAATAGATTTCTGAAAAGTAGACACAATTCCAAATGCAGCAAGGGGTCATATGTGTAGATCGCTCATGGTTTTCCCAAAGAAACTAAGGTGTCCATTACGATACCGGGCGGAATAAAATCCGCCATCTACCATAGCGGTAAAAAACCGCCCGCCTACACCGTCTGAATACCGACCGAGCAATCACAATGTCGCGAAGCGAACACCGCCTGCGGCGGAAAAAACACACAAAATACCGCCCGTCTATGTCCGAGTCGAAGTCCATCCGTCCGCCACAGACGCAAACCCGCACGACAACCCAAAACCGCCCGCCCTGACTACTTAGACACCGGCCGTGAAATTAGGATCTTCCCGACATGAGCGCGGCAAATCCACAAATACACCGCCCGCCATCGTAAACAACAGTGATGAAAATGGACACGGCGGAAGCCCGGGCGGCCACGTCCCTGCACAGAAACCATCCGCGGACCAAAGAAACACACACAACATAGCCAACAAGTCCACACAGCAAGCCACGCCCAAATACCCAAACACAGTACACATCCCGAAAACACATCCCCCCTGGACAAACAAATAAACTACAAATCCCAGAACACCAGCCACAACACACCTGAAAACAACAGCACATCATGACACACCCACATAGGTAAGTACAAATGCAGCCCCTTCACAGACCACAATCCCTTGCAACACTACAAACTGAGGACGAGAGCACAGAACACAGTGAGACAGAAAGGACAGCAGCACACCACAGACACGCACCCATCACCACCACCACCACCACCACCACCACCAAACACCGGCCCCACAAACCCCCTGCACATCACACACCACACACACACACCGCACCAGCACCACAAACACCAAACCACACACCATGGCAGCACAGAGAATGCCCAAGTTCACTTCCACTGAGCTGACGGTCATGGTCGACGAGATCATCAAGGTGCACCCACAAATCTATGGGAACCAGGTCCAACAGACACCACTAGCCACCAGAAACCGGTTGTGGAGCAGGATAGTAGACCAGGTCAATGCAGTCGGGAACATGCCACGCAACAGAGCCGAAATCACCAAGAGGTGGCACGACATGAAAAGAGTGGTCAAAAAGAAGGAGGCCAAGAATCGGCAGCTGGCTGACAGGAGTGGCGGAGGAAATCCCACGCTATTTAAGACCTTCAAGGCGTGGGAGGAGAAGGTGCGAGGCATCCTACATCCGGAGAGTCTCACCGGAATACCAGGGGGAGTGGAGGCTGGTAAGTACAAACAAATGTATACCAGCACACCGCTATGTACTCACATGCACTACCACTATGCCATAGCTCCGAGGGACAAACACCCCCATGTCCAGTACACAATACACAAGACATCACTCACACATGCAACAGACACTACCACACACTCAGCCCAAACCTACCAACTAACAAAACCATGGAGGCATGTGTACAGTCAGCCAGCACCGCAACTCCCACCAGGTCCCCTTGTACTCCAGAAGTGCCAGAAGGAGCACTCCCCACACCCACATCCATGTGTCAGCCATAGCTGCACTAACCGACAAGTAACAGGTAAGTAGCCGGAACACAAAGTCAGTGGGTCGGAGGGGGGACAGCTGAAGTACAACACCCACCAGGCCCCTAGTCCTACAGCGCAGCAAGGTGGAGCACACCCCACACCCATGTGTCAGCCATAGCTGCACCAACCGACAAGTAACAGGTAAGTAGCCGGAACACAAAGTCAGTGGGTCGGAGGCGGGACAGCTGAAGTACAACACCCACCAGGCCCCTAGTCCTACAGCGCAGCAAGGTGGAGCACACCCCATACCCATGTGTCAGCCATAGCTGCACTAACCGACAAGTAACAGGTAAGTAGCCGGAACACAAAGTCAGTGGGTCGGAGGGGGGACAGCTGAAGTACAACACCCACCAGGCCCCTAATCCTACAGCGCAGCAAGGTGGAGCACACCCCACACCCATGTTTCAGCCATAGCTGCACCAACCGACAAGTAACAGGTAAGTAGCCGGAACACAAAGTCAGTGGGTCGGAGGGGGGACAGCTGAAGTACAACACCCACCAGGCCCCTAGTCCTACAGCGCAGCAAGGTGGAGCACACCCCACACCCATGTGTCAGCCATAGCTGCGCTAACCGACAAGTAGCAGGTAAGTAGCCGGAACACAAAGTCAGTGGGTCGGAGGGGGGACAGCTGAAGTACAACACCCACCAGGCCCCTAGTCCTACAGCACAGCAAGGTGGAGCACAGCCCACACCCATGTGTCAGCCACTGCAGTGCACACCTTCAGCCGACAGGTAGATATCTCACCGTACATGGAGGGGTTTCTGTGGGTGGTAAGCCATCACCACAACTCACAACACCGCCCCCACTCCCACAGACCAGCAAGATGGAGCACCCCTCCCTCCCAGTACCATATGGCATCCATTGCATTGCGCCCTCCAAACCAACAAGTCGGTAGAGTACTGTACAGGGCGGGGTGTCTGTAGGCATGAGGACAGTATTACGACTAACATTTGGGAAATGTCACGTAGCAGAGGAACACGCAGCACTGCCCCCTGTCATAATCATGTGACCAATGTGCACACGGACATGTATTACAGAGTCATAGCCCACATGAGCCATCACAAATACAGCAACACCCATGGAGCCACGTCTGCATGCACAAGTCCCACTGGAGTACTGACCCACACGGCGGGCACTGTGCCACTCATCACACACATCAGCAACACCATCGAAGTCCTGTCCATGTAGTCGTTACTGCCTGTTCCCCACACAACGTACAACATCGCCCATGTAAGTCTAACCTGTCTAGAACTAACAGTGTGGAACCCCAGTAATGCACATAAACACCACTGGACCCATAAAACACACAGCCACACAATGCACATCCAACATACCATCCATCTCATCTGTCAGCCCCAGTGTCATGAAAGGTATGCCATCGGAACAGCTGGCCCTCATACAGTAGTCCTGCAAAGATACCTGCCCATCACAAATAATGTGTCTGCAGTGACTGAAGTGCACATCACACTGATTTACAACATACATAATATAGTCAACACCCCAAGAGCACTGCATTGCTGCACATGGCCGAGGGTAGCACGCACACCAAGGAATTGGCCCATCTGCAATACTTCGTGTGGCACACAACCATCACTCACTCACTACAATGCTTGCAGTGTAATGTCCATAAATGATAACAGTGAGCAGATATGCTGGGGATGTCAGACATACACACACCTTTGTCTCTGCACTGTCATGTTGCCAAAACACATGTCCCGTTCTGCACCCATATGTCACAGTATGTACCCCAAAACCATATTTCACCTCAAAAGCATTGAGGGGCTGTACCCCTTTTGCCATCTGCGTTTCTAAGCGTTCCATTTGAACCCCAAAACCATATTTCACCTCAAAAGTGTTGAGGGGGCTGTACCCCTTTTGCCATCTGCGTTTCTAAGCGTTCCATTTGAACCCCAAAACCATAATTCACCCCAAAAGCGTTGAGGGGGCTGTACCCCCTTTTGCCATCTGCATTTCTAAGCGTTCCATTTGAACCCCAAAACCATATTTTACCTCAAAAGCATTGAGGGGGCTGTACCCCCTTTTGCAATCTGCGTTTCTAAGCGTTCCATTTGAACCCCAACACCATATTTCACCTCAAAAGTGTTGAGGGGGCTGTACCCCCTTTTGCCATCTGCGTTTCTAAGCGTTCCATTTGAACCCCAAAACCATATTTCACCTCAAAAGTGTCGATGGGTCTGGAGCCCGCATACACCCAAGCCACAAAATGTAGGAGTACAGCAACACACACTGATTGTCATTGCTAATCCGTCCCATGCCACATGAACACAACACACTGTTCCATTGCCTTGCCCACGCATACACACATCGTACATCCACACACACGCCACTGGGAAACCTGTGCACGACAGTGCACGAACTGTGAATGTCAGACAACCAATACAAACTTTGCAAGGTGCAACACAATAACCTATCTCATTCTCCCCACAGGTGCCGAACAGCTGGATGCTGGAGAGGGAGACAGCAGCCAGCACAGCCAGTCCGCAAGCCCCCGACCCGGACTCACGGATGTAGAAGACCTGGACACCTCTTCGGACGAGGACCACCGAGCAGGCCCATCTGGAGTGGCAGGGCCCAACCGCTCCCCAGGGCCCCTCCTACCCACCAACACATCACCCAGGGCTGCTGACCAGTCACAGACCCCTGCTGCCACGGTCGTTGCGGCCACCACCACCGCCGCAACAACCACCACCACCACGCCATCCCTGGCCACAGCACCTGCGCAAGGGGTGGCACGCCCGTCGGGCTCGACCCTGGGAGCCAGACAGAGGACCGTGGTGACCAATGTGGCGAGTGGGCAGGTCGGTGGCAGCAGTACTGGTGGGAGGAGCAGGGTCAGGCCAACGCCATCTGAGCCTGGGAGCCAAGCCCTGCCGCAAATCTCCAGAGTCCTTGGGGCCTATGAAGAGGCCCAAGGACAATGGACCAGGTCGGCTGCCGACACGCGGGAGGTCCTTGGGGTGTTGAGGTCCATGGACGCCCATATGGGCCAATTCGTGACCCGTATGGACCAACTTGTGGACCTCATGGGCCAGCTGGTGGTGGTGGGGAGGGCCCAAGCAAGGCCAGCCACACCACCGTCGCCACCACGTGCTGTGGCGAGGGTCGTGCAACATCTAGTTCCCCTGCGTCCACAGCGAGTGAGCAGTCCTCAGCCACCACCAGCAGCCCACCAACACAACCCCCCCCTACCAAACGTGGAAGGGGCCGTCCGAAGAGGAAACAGGTGTCCAGAGAGGACTACGCACGCTCCAAACGCCAGTGAGTCAGCCAGCCACCCTGACCACCTACTGCACTGACTTGGACTACGATCCTACCCCACACCGCAATGTGAATGGCATGTGTCTGTTGGACTGTGGACATAGAACTTCATGGGTACACCTTGACCATCACGCAGCCATGTCCGTCAACTCATTGCCACAGCATGCACCACTTCTGTCATCACCTTGCACACAATCACATGTCACCGCTGTAAATAAATACACCTTGATCACAATCTGCTTCATGTGCCCTGGGTTTAATCAACGATGTGCAACCGCCACCATGAGCAGGAATGCCTCTGCTGTGTGGCATGTAGATAGGCCAGGAGATGTTGTAGGGACCTAGGGGTGAAAACCAGAACAAGAGTCCATTCAATTAGTGTGTCACACACCCATCACACAGTACTTGTCACCAACTACAAGCAATGTACACACATCTCACAGAGCAACGGGGCACAATGCCACAGCCACTGTCGGTGGCATACTACCCTGGACATGGACCATTGCCACACAGCACTCAGTGAACAAAAGGCCTCCGTCACAATGCACACATACACCTGCACAACTACAGCTACATCAGCCGTCGTACATGGTCACTCACCGTCAAGTGAAGTAGCGGGCGATGAGCTGCTGACGCACATTCACAGCTTCCTCCTCTCCACTGTCCTCGTCACTGGACCCGTCCTGGTCTGCAGGCGGGGGCCCGGGCTGATCACCGTCATCCACTATTAGGGGGATCTGCTTGCGAATAGCCAGATTGTGCAGCATGCAGCATGCCACAACTATCTGGCACACCTTCTGTGGGGAGTACGCCAGTGCACCCCCGGTGCGGTCCAGGCATCTGAATCTGGACTTCAGGAGGCCAAAAGAAAGCTCTACCACACGTCTGGCCCTGCCATGTGCCTCATTGTAGCGGACATCAGCTGGTGTCCGAGGATGACGTAATGGGCTGAGCAGCCAAGGCCCATTCGGATAAGCAGAGTCACCTGGGTGTGAGGAATCCCGAGATTAGTTGCAATTCCAACTGTACACATGACAGCATCGCACACCAGGCATGCTACACGAGTACACATACTCACCAACAATCCAAGCACGGTCCGGTTGCAGATTGGTCATCAGACGTGGTAGAATGCTGTTGCGCATGATGTGCGAGTCATGGGCCGATCCTGGAAACTTCGCACACACGTGTGTAATGACCATGTCCGCAAGGCACACCACTTGCACATTCAGGGAGTGGAAGTGCTTCCGATTCCTATATATGTGCTCCATGGCCTGTGGTGCTACAAGGCCAACATGGGTGCAATCAATTGCACCAACAACGTGGGGGATCCGTCCAAGGGCATAGAAAGCACCCTTCACTGCCGCCAAATCACGAGCCCTGGGGAATCGGATGTACCGGTTCCTGTACAGCATCATAGCTGACAGTACATCCCGTAGCACCATGCTGAACATGGGCTGGGACATCCCACCTCCACTGCCCACTGTGTGTTGGAATGACCCAGTGGCGAAGAAATGCAGTGCAGCCATCACCTTAGCCGTGGGGGTAAATGCAGTTGGATACACCCTGCGAGGACGGAGGTGGGGTTCCAACAAGGCACATAGGCGATGCAGGGTGGGTCGGTCCAGACGGAATTTCCGGATTACCTCCACGTCCTCCATGTCTGCCAGCAATTGGTAGGGGCGATGTATGTTTGGTCTCCTCCTAGGAAAGATGGAAGTGGACACATGTCAAAGCAACACGCCACATGGCATTTTCACAAACACAAAACAAAAATGACTGACCAAGCAATTGAATCACAGAACAGCTGACAAGTAGGGACAGCACAGCCACAATACACTTACACAGGTCCCCTTACCAATAGCAATGAGCAGTGACACAAACCATTGCTATGAGCATGCACATGGGGATTTAGGCCTTAATGACTTGTAAGGCATGACGATGATATCAGACTGCATATTTGGGAAGCGGCAACACCACGGCAATATAACTAGCTTCTGTGCCGGACACAGCTTCCGAGGCTGAGTGAGTATGGCACACACCAACAACGCTATGGACACAGGCTGAGCGGCAAAAACAAGTGGGTCCTGTTGCACGAGGGGATATGAGACAGTCATTGATGTCCCTACTTCACCCTATGTACAGCACTGTACGGATCACACCTCCAAAACACATTGACAGGTGTACACATTGACAGCTCCATGACAACACAGCTGTGTGATTGCAAATACACATCACAAGTGACACGTAACGTAGCACGTGCCAAGTGGGAGATGTACATAGTGAAAGATGGCATGTGTGTGCATATGCATGTCCCATGCTCCCATGCCAATGTGTACATGATGATGTGCCAACAGACATGTGGAGGCTGAGCACTGGCCATCCCTGCCCATGCGCACAGCATGTTGTGGCCCTGTCCAGTGTGGACCTGCTCCCACACACAAGTCATGGCCACACCTGCAGATGCATTGCGCACATCATACTGTGTAGTGCACATGGCATCAGCGGACTGTACCCGCCATGGGCCAGGCCCTTACGGCCAACTCCAATGGCCCTCGCGGTTGCACCCTGCGTGTCCCGCAATGGGGGTAAGCATCACGGGCCAGCTGGAAGAAGGCCATCGTCTGCAATTTAAGCAGGCAGACACGGTACACCAATTGCAGCGGCTTGGACCCACTGAAACTGCCCCAGGGGGCTATATGACTGTGGGAGTGAGACCGGCATTACCACAGCTACCAGGGACTGCAGCCTGGCATCCCTCAACAACACCTGCTGCTGCCACCTGTCCACCTTAACGTCGATGACGCTGAAGATATGTCCAGGTCCACTCACCAGCGAGGAGCTGGAGATCCTGGATTCCGACCTCCACGCACATTGCACATGGCTATCCCTTGCAAAAGTTGTGTGTGTGAGACAACCACAGTGTGTGTGGGAGTGCATGTGGGGGACACACATGTCGTTGATCCGCAGCACCATGAGTCAGAGCCTGTGGGGTTCCAACATGCACTGCTCACCATGCTTACTGCAGGTGGCAGGGGTTTGTGAGCTCTTGGGCGCTTTGCCATGTCTGTCCCTCCCGAGTGGTGGTACATGGCAACTTCATGTCAGACATCCAGTGACACAGCCAATTGGCAATGCAGGTCTCAGAGCACTTGTTGCTCATGAGAATGGCAGGCTGGGGCCATGCTGCCCTTCTCAGTCCAAGCAGGCCTGGGCTGCACATTGACTGCACAATGCCAGTAGGTGACAACACAGACTGCCCAGTGGGTTACATGTGTCTTCTGTTCAGGACCCTCCGGAAAAGCGCTAACTCAGCACTGTCGATTGGACACACCATGCCTCGTGATAGGGATGTGTGTGAGAGATAGTGGCACAGAATGTGACCTCCATTGCGGGGTGGGCCATGCACAGGGCGAGTATGTTGATGCTTGCGCAGTGTTGGACACAGTGGGTACACCCACACAGATGTGTTGCCTTGTGATCTTTGTGTAGGTCCACCTGACAATGGACAGTAGATGTGGACAGGCTACACATTGCTCGATGTGCTGTCAACCTGCATGTGAATGGGTTGGACAGGTACTGTGTACACACTCCCAGCAGCATGCATTCACGTTGTGGTGTACACATGCTGTTAGGCCATGTCCGATTACTTCCTGGCTCTGTTGCACGTCTCGGAGTATTTGGGATGGGCCAGCAGCATGCCACTGTGATTGGTGGATGTGGGTGATGTTGAGAAGTGCATTAGTGACATTCCAAGCCTCCTGTGCACCATCCCTGCAGTTGGAATTCCCCAGCCCAAGGACTTGTGAGGAGCCATTGCTACCAAGTTGATGCCTTTGTGTGTGTGTGACCGCCAGTGCAGCCAATTCCACAAAGGGTGTGACGGCATCTGCCGGATGGGCCACTACGTGGCGTTGACGGATCGGGGGATGCCCCCTCGTATTGTCAGGTTAGCACGGTGCTGCATTTCACCAGTAATGGTCTGCATCTTGACAGTCACACGGCCTGTGCCGGATGCACGTTTGTTGGGGCATCAGCAGCAAGCAAGTTTACAGTCTTGTGGGATGGTGTCTTTTGCTGTAAGAGGCAGCATGTGTCCACAGCCTACCCATGATCTGGGTAATGTGATGTTTGTTTTGTGATGCAGTGTGTAGTAACTGTAGTCTGTGCTGTGTGCATCTGACATGCATATGCTAGTCCTGAGGCTTAAGATGCAATTAGGGCACTCTGCATTCCCAATGCACTCGGAGTCGTAGCCCTCAGGTACAACCTGTAGTAGGCTGGAGTAGGCTATTCACATGTATGTTAGGGGCACTGTGCCTACTCTGATTTCGTTCGGACATATGTGTGCGATGCCTCACCTCATGTCTCTGGTACTTACACATCCGGCACACCGTGCAACAACAGTTGTGCTCGTGTGAACGACAGGTGGATGGCATGGGCTCATGGCTATTGTGGGCTGTCATGTTGCAGTCTGTGTGAGTAGTTTCCCATTCTGCTCCTTGCAGGTATGTGTTTGGCCTAATTACATAGTGGTCATCCTTGCCACCATCATGATAGTGGTTGTGCACAACGCGAGTTGGGGCTATGGTCGCAGGGTGACACAGGCCGGGTGTAGTGCCATGTGCACGACATTCGTGGCCCTAATTAGCGGATTCCTTTCCTGTACGCCAGCCATTGGGTGTTGATTGTGGTGGCTGTATACAATTGCACAGGTATCGTGCAACATGTGGATTTGGGTATGTTCTGTGCTGCTTCCCTTGCACATGTCTGTGTCATTGATGCCAGATGAGTGGGACCACCTCGCTCACTCTCATGTGGCATCTCCCCTGGGTGCTGAGGGACAGGGGATGCTCAACAGTGGGATGGCTTCGGATGTAGCAGCTGCACAGCTGCTGAGTGAGACAGTTGTGACCTGCGCCTCGGAGGGGCTAGACGTGTGCTGGATGAATCACAGGCCCAGTGGGCTATTTCGGCGTCATCTGAGGACAGAGGTGATGCATCCATGTTGGATGACACGGGGACGTGGACTCTGGGTCTTCTTCAGCCACGCGGAGGCCCGCCCTCCCATCCACTTCCACTGGTGCAACACATGTCGGCAGAGGGATGAAGGATAGGGTGTCCTTCACACCAGGCACAGCTGCCCCTGCACATGTGACCCCTGCTGCCCTCAGTGCTGGGTCTGTTGAGCAGATGCGCCATCTGTGCGTGGGGCAGACAGCTCTCCTCACTTACGTCATTGCCCATGATATCAGTTTGCCGCAGGTGACATGGATCATGGAGGACCCACATGTACGCATGGGTGGACTACACCAGACTGTCCAATGGTTGTCAGCCCCAGTGAAGGTGTACCTTCAACTGCGCCAATCTCAGAGTGACATTCCTGACCCTTTCTCCACCCCCCTGGGGAGTGGCACATCTGACGGCAGCAGTGCACGAGTCCTAAATAGGACAAGTGGGGGGACGCTGACGTCCCGACCGGATGTGACATGTTGGAAGGTGGCTTGCACCGTCAGACTTATGGCCTCCCCTCGCTCACCCCAATATGCGTTTGCATCTGAGAAGCCAGCGCGTGCACAGGCAGCTCCGAGCTCGCACCAGAGAGGCCAAAGAGTGTATGTGTGGGTCCATTTGAACAAGTTGTCTGTCTCGCGGTATAATCAGTGGCGGGACGCCGTCCACCTGCGTGGTACCCCGACTCGAGACCTGGACTACATTGACAATGCATGACAGGCTCCGCAGTCCGGATACACCACCTGCAACACACAGAGGCTGTAGCTGCCCTAGCGGCCCAGGCCGCGTCCAACTGGAGCTAATGGACCCACACATTCACTCTTTGGCCTCTCTGGGGCAAGCTTGGAGCTGCTTGTGCACACGCTGGCTTCTCTGTTGCAATGGCATGTAACGTGTGGGGGAACGTAGGCAATGAGTCAGATGGTGCGAGCCACCTTCCGTGACGTCACTCCCGCTCGTGATGTGTGCGTCCCCCCACTACTTATATTTGACTTGTGCCATGCTGCACAATGAGGATGTGTTGCCTGCGTGATGTGACCAGGAGGAGCGCGCCATGACCTCTCACCCACCATGCTCCACTGCCATCCTGTGCCCTGGATAGCCTGTGCAGGTGGACAATGTTGGGGGTACACCTGGTCAACAGGGGATGTGGGTGCCTTGGCAAGGGCCTGGCGGATGCACAGCAGTATCCAGCATGTCCCCAGAGGGTGGGCTGACGTCTACACCTGATGCAGCATTGTTCGTGTGGCCGCCTGTTGTGCACACACGAGTTCACATTCATCCCCAGACAGGTGGTCTTTACAAATGCCCAAGACAGCGGTAATCTAGTGCTCCCGAATCCTCCCAACACAGTGTGTTTCAACATTGCATGTGCGCAACTTCCCGTCACAACCACCCACCTGGGCCAAGCGGAACTCCCGCTTCACATGACACATGTGTGTCTTCCACAGTTGTGCTACTCTCTCAGGGGCGGACCTGCAACTGTCCCGTAGCACACACACACAGCACCAAGTCGTACTGGCATCCTGTTAGATTGGTAGGCACACTCACACATCTCCTTCTGACACAGTGGTGGCTGTGATGGATATTGTGACTGCCATGGCAGTGTTTGCTGGACATGGCAGGGCACACTCACACACATTGCATCCGCAGCACTTCGTGTCACTACTCGGCACATCGAACTGTGCACTGTCCCTGGGGTTGATGAGTAATGCCACCTGTCGATGTAATCTGTGACTGGATGCTGTTGTTCCTGTAGTCGGTTGTATCTGTGTAGTTGATGATTGCAGTTGTTGCAGTGTGTGCTTGGTTAAGTGGGGCACATGCCGTGTATGTGACCTCAGCAATTGCAATGTCTGGTCTCACATTCCAATGTGTTGTACACGTGGCAGGGACTTCACTTCTTTCAGACTCTGCTACTTGTGTGTGTGATGAATCTGCTTTTCTGCGCAACGGATTGACTGCATGTATTTGGTGGTATTTCTGGGTAAATGTATCCGTGTCATGTTTGCGTGCATGCAATGCACAGGGTGTGAGTCTAGCCACAGGAGGACAGGCAGCATGCGCTGAGTATGCGGGCATGTGTGAGCTTACTTGCTGTGTGGCCAGCAGTGTAGGTGTATGTTAGTCTTGTGATGTACATTGTGCCTGGGCACATGGCTTACTTTCAATGTGTGCATTTGGGAGGTGGTGGTGTGTGGTGTGAGTGGTGTGACTTTGGGGTAGCGTTGGTGTGTGTGTGTGCTGTGGCCATGTCGACTACACACATATGTTACCCAGGCCCATGGTGGATGTTTGTAACCGTGTTCAGGTCTGTGAATGTGATGACATGTGTGTGTTGTATGTTGCACAGTATGCAGTGTGTGGGTGTGTCCTTGCAGTTCAGGGTGACTCCTACTTGTTATGGTTCAGACGTTGTGTGTGTGCAGGGTGTGTCACTGTCAAGATTGTGCCTAGTTCAATTGTGCATGTCAGATTTTCTGCAGTTCTTACTCATTGTGCAGTGCTGCCCACCCAAACTGATGTTGTGTGTGTGTTTTGACAGGCATTGCTGTGGCATGCTTTTGCGTGGCTCCTACTTTTGGTTGCTGAGTGTGTGGTCAGACTGTGTGGGAAATTGTAGACATGTGTAGGACTGTGCTTTGTAGTGACCAGGCCGTCAGTGTTGATGTGATGATCTTTCGGGCACCTTCAGAGTCTGACAAGTCCTGCTCCAGGAGCTGTGGTATTGCACTGTGGCCACTGTTGCGGCTACTCATTTGCGTTGACATCCAATGACAGTGGACTACATGGTCATCTCACGACTGTCGTGTACTTCACACACTCTCATCCTCTCTCATTCGTACTTGTGTTTGTGAAATGATTCAGCGGAGTCACATTTTTGCTTCAAGCCATGTATTTGGACTTACGTCCTCTGTGATGCAGTATAGTGGACACTACTGGCAGCGAAATGCATGTGGAGGATCTACTTAGCATGATTCCACATACAAAAGGGGTTAGGGGTAGATGTGATTAGTTGTTGACTGTGGAATGAGGGCTTGAGAGTTACAACTGCCTTGCCCTTGCTATGCTAATGTACATTTGCTAGTTACTGAGGAGCTCTCGACTTTGACACAGACAGTAATCATTTTGCCTACGAGACAGCTTGACATCATAGGTACAGTACATCTCAGTTCCATGGTACAGGTTTACTACAGTAGTTACTCCGACACACGTGCGTGAGGGGTGACATCAGAGCATGAGCCTACGTGCATGCAGCAGCGTGTCACTAGTTGTTGCAATGTGGTGGCTACTGAACATGTCACATTCACTGGGGTCATGTTGTTGGGGGATGCATTTGTTGTCCATGCAAAAGTCCTGGCACGGAAGTACAGACAAAGGTGAGGTGACAGTTCTCACGTGATACAGCAGACAGATTAGTGTGCACTGACCGGTGCATATGTTCATGTGCGCAGGATACATATTATAGCATAGTTGTTTGTGCAGTATTGTCCATGTGGTTACTGTACACAAGTTCCATAACTCTGCCTCCCCCTGTTCATGCAGAGATATTGGATGTGGTGAGGAACAGAGAGAATGTCCCGAAAATGTCCGATGTCATGGCAGTGGAGTTGATAGTGTGGTGTTTGTTGCAGGTTGTATGGAATAGTTGTTGTACAGCTAACTGCCCAGTCCGTGCGAAAGCCAAGCATAGGTACGGTGTTGAACATCATTGTTCAATTGGGGGTATTGCGTCGGGGCCTGACGAATTGACAAGTTGTCAGGTATGCGATACCTTCCAGCAGGGCTTCCATGGCATTGGTGTTATACATGGATGCCATCCAATGAAGCGGATGGTGGCTGTCAATGTGTTCATCGTAAGTTGTCCCTTGTAGGAGCCTGATGGGACATGTTGGATGACATTCGATGAAACTGTGATCCAGAATCCGTTGTGTGGAGGCACACATGTCCCATTGCAGTGTGTGTCCGATTGCAGCCACATACGCCATGCCCCCATAGACTGAACAGATCCTGTCGTGTGCGTCCAGGGGGCGAACAGTTGTACCAGGTCCGCCTTTGGACATGCCGGGTTGGAGAGACATAAATCCACAGGACAGTGGAAGGGACACCTCCGACAGTAGAAGACGGGGATGACGCAGCTGAACATTGCGATGCGGTAAGTTACTCGGTAACTTACATTCAGCATGGCCAGGTTTTCACAGCCCACTATCTGTAGCAGGCTGTCCATGTAGAGCTGCATCTGTCCGGCGTAGTTGGGTAGGTGTGGTGCGACTGCCATTTTGCTACAGGGCGATGTGATGGCGTGCTCCAGCCGGCTGTGCAGTCAGCAGAGTGCACCCTCCGACGATGCTGGGAAATCTGGAATAGTCGTATGGAGGCAGGACTTGGGTTATAGTAGCTTGTGCGGAGGACACAGGTCCTCATCCCACATGCTTCTATGAATGGTCAAGGTCAGTGGTGTCTGACTCCTTCCAGATTACTTGCATGTGAACCACATGGAGGAGTGGTCTTATTTTTTTTTTGTGGTCAGAACTTTCTTTCATGTTGTGCACTATCTGCACATTGGACGGTTTCCTCGGCATGCCTCTGTTTGGCTTGTTGTTGGGACAATGGCTGTATTCTCCGGATTGTTTTGTCGAAATGTGGTTTCAGAGTGGGAATGGAAGGCCATTCAGTGCTATCTGCTTTCCCGTGTGTGGGCGGCACGCTGCGTTTCCGCTATACGTTGGGCCTTTTGTGTGTGTGTTGTAATTGGTAACACCTGTTGTCAGGCACCCGGGTTTTTTCATGTTACGTATTGCATGTATTGGTATTGGGTGCAGGATGGTATTAGTATTTTTGTATGGTACTGGCGTGCCTTTTGCGGACGAGGTACATATTCTGCGGCGTGATGTAGCAGCCGCTGTGTGCTTCGCCATGTTATGCACACAGGGGTGTGTCCTATTTTGGCGTGACGTCACTGCCCTGTTCGGTACACTTGTGTGGCGTCATGTTGGCACCTGTGAGTTGCCGGTTGGGGACATGACTGATGCAGGAATGCCACGTGACATGTGCGTTCAGGGTGGGGCTGGTGTGTGGTGTGTGTAGTTGTGAGCCTGTGTTATTTGTGTGCGGCCCATGCATGGCGCTGTAGTTGGCCTCTGCGTTGTGCGCATGTGTAGCTGCGTCATCGCCGCTGTGCTTCGTTGCCGTGACGGGGACGTCAGTTCCTGGTCCCGGGTAGTGTGTGCCCGGTTGTTGCGAGTTGTTTCATTTTGCCCGGTGTGACATTTGTGGGTGCAGTGGTGGATGTGTCCTGTCCACACAGGGTGTCTGGGGGGCCATGTACAGTTTTTCCGCCCTTGCACTGTGTGCGGTGTTTGCGTGCCCTTGTTGTGTGTCTGCCTACCTGCGTCGCCGCGGCGCGTTGACTCCTAGGTGCTGCATCAGGTACAGCATGGGGATGGCCTGGAGTGCAGGATTCATGTCGGGGTGGGCCGCCTTTTTGGTGTCCGTACTCGAGCGGTCGAGTTTCCGCCTTGGTATCTCATGCGGTGTCTCTTAGCCGGGGGAACTGTTTGTTTGCGGCATCGTAATTTGTACGCCGGGCGGTACGTGATTTCGTCGGACGGTGTGCCTCCATTGGCTGGCGCCGCTACGTGTACGGGCGCACTTTGATGGCGGGCGGCGTCGCGGGCTTACGGGCGGTGTTTGGCTGATTTTACACATCCTAATTGGGCGGGCGTGTGGGCCGCGGCGGGCGGACGGTAACTGGAGGTTTTTGCCTCCGACAGCACGGCGGTAGTGCTTCCGCCCGACATCCTAATGGGCCCCTAACTGTTGAAACAAAAAAATATTGCAAATGACTAGGAAGAAATGGCCATTTGTGACAACATTTTCATCTGTAACTTTTGGTGACAATGCCCGATTTACAAAAGCAATATAACATTATATTTGCTAGACACTTCTGGTTGTGGGAATATATAGGGTTTGAAGGTTCTCCAAGAACCCAAGGTACCCAGAGCCCACAACTGAGCTGCACCGTACAATGTTTTTTCATTGTGTACCGAGTATAGACCAATTCATATGGTGAAATATGTAGAGTGAAAAATGGGTGTATAGGAAACCTATGTATTTCTGAAATGGGCAGAAGATGTGGAGTTTAGGAGCAGTGGGTTTTTGTACATCTCTGAATTTGTGGGTATGTGTACTAGCATAAGATTTAGAGGATATTTGTCAAAATGTCTTCTTAATTACACACTGGCTTACATTTGCAAAGCACAATGCAGCAAAATCCAATTAGTAATAAAAAATGTTTTACTATTATTTGCTCCTACATGTCTTCCAATAAAAATGGGACCTCACTTGTGCAGGTAGGCCTAGTGTCCACGTCAGAAAACAGCCCAAAATGCAACATGGATGAATCATATTTTTCTGCTTAAAGCAGGCCCTTATTTTGGAAAGTCTGTAGCTGTAGATTTTAGGCCCTAGCTCAGCCAGCACCTAGAGAAACTTGGCAAACTTGTAAATTTTTCAGAACTAGACACCTGGAGGAATCCAGGGTGAGGTGACTTGCGTGGCTCTCACAGGGTTTTTTAACTCACATTTTTTTGATGGAATATTCTGGAATATGAAGGGAGCACAAACTTCCTGTCACTCAGGATTCTCCCACATCTCCTGATACAAATGGTACCTCACTTGTGGGGGTGGGCCTAGTGCCTGTGACAAGAAACATCCCAAAAGGCAACATGGATATATCACACTTTTCCACTCAAAACTCACTCTTTTTTTTTACTTAGTGGGAAGCTGTGGATTTTGGGCCCTAGCTCAGCTGGCACAAAAGGAAACCTTGAAACCTTGCACATTTTTTAAAACTAGAAACCTGGGGGAATCCAGTGTGCTCTGACTTGCATGGCTCCCACCAGGTTTTTCACCTAAAATCCCTTGCTAAATACAAACTTTGAATAAAAACACATTTTCATCATATTTCTGTGATGGAAAGTTCTGGATTCTGCAGGAAGACACTAACATTCTTCCACCCAGCCTTTCCCTAAATCCCCTGATGAAAATGGTACCTCACTTGTGTGGGTAGGCCTAGTGGCCGCAACAGGAAATGGCCCAAAATCCATCGATAGGGGGTAGCTATGGATTTTCGGGCACTAGCTTAGCCGGCACCTAGGGAATCCTAGCAAACCTTCACATTTTTTAAAACTAGAAAACCAGGGTAGTATAGGGGTGTGTGACTTACATGGCTCTCACTAAGTCATTTTTACTCAGATGCCCTCGAAAACATCAAACTTTGTTAAAAACACATTTTCCTCACATTTCTGTGACAGAAAGTTCTGGAATCTGTGGGGAGCCACATATTTCCCACCACCGTGAGTTCCCACTTGTCCCCAAATAGGAACGGTACCCCACTTGTGTGAGTTGGCCACAAGATCATGACAGAAAAGGACCTAAAGAGCTACATTGAGAAAAAAGCAATAATGGTAGCTGCAGTATATGGGGCTGTGCTTTGCAATCCGCAGGAATCCGCAAAATCTTTACAACCTAGCATTACCCCAGTTGTGCCTATAAAAGCGCTGCACTACATGTATGGCTTGGGCTAGTACCCATGACAGGAACTGATCAAACTAACGTCAATGTGACCCCTGGCGAGGGGACGTCCATTGAACTCATTTTTATCCGTTCTTGTTGCGGTCACTAGTCCCAGCCACACAAGTGGCACAGAGTTTTCATCAGCATATGTGCAGTAACGCTGGGTGGTAGGATTTATGTGGATTCCTGTGGATTCTAGAAGTTTCCATCACAGAAATGTATGGGAAATGTGTGATTTCAGGTACAGTTTTAGGTTTGCAGGGCTTTGCGGGTAACAAAACCTCATGTGATCCATGCAAGGCACACTACCGTGGAATTCCTTGGTTGTCTAGTTTTCAAACATTTCTATGGTTGGTAAGTTTCCATGGGTTGCGGTGGAGAACGGCCACATATCCTGCAGCTATTCCTATCGCTAATCACTCAATGTAGCGCTTTAGGGCCTTTTGTGTCAAGGTCTCTTGGCCTACCCACACAAGGGATTTACCTTTGTTACCTAGAGACTCCAGATTCCAGAATTTTTCCTCACAGACATGTAAGGAAAGTGTGTGTGTTTTGGCAAAATTTGCGATTTGCAGATCATTGTGGGTAACAAAATGTAGTGGGATCAACATGAAGCACACTATCCTAGACTCCCCCAGGTCCCTAGTTTTCTGAACTGTCTGGGTCTGGTAGGTTTTCCTTGGTGGTAGCCTTCCAAAGCCCAAAAAGTGCAACCATTCACTATTGCACGTGGGACAATAGTGGGAGATAGCCACACTGAATCACTGACAAAATTTCGAAAGACATATTATCGAGCTACAATTATATCGATACAAAATTATCAATAACATTAATATCGACATCATATACCTATTTAAAAAATTACAAAAATATCGAGGATACAATATCGAAGTACATAAATATCTATTTCACAAATATCGCTAACATACTTATCAAAATTCAAAAATATCGACCTTCATTAAAATACATTAAATAGCTTAAAAATATCATACACAAAAATATCGACAACACTAATATCGTAAAATTAAATATATCAACTATATAAAACTCTAATAAATATAAAAATAAAACGACATATACATCATTAATTTACTAAAAACACAATACTAAATTAATAAAGCACAATAACTATTTTACTAAATTTAAAAATCAATTAACACAGCAATAACATTACTAAAATATTATTAAAAATACTAATACATTAAACATTAATAATATTAAATATTACTATTACAATTCAATTATATAATATATAATACATAACAAAAGCTATTTAAAAATATATACAAATTTATACATAACTTACTACTAATTAGCGTTTTCCTTATTTGGAAACTAACTACAAAATCATTTTAAAAACAATACAAATTAACCAATAGAAAAACTGCAAATTCAAACTAACCAATAAAATCGAAATTACAACATCCAACACACTATATAAACAATTAAACTTTATTCCTACTCCACACCCAAAAGAAAGAAAACTAAAGAAGGAGAAACTCTACAGGAATTCAACTACAGATATAAGAAGATCAACATATACCAAATAATTAACTCTATCAAAAGTAAGTAAACTAAATTAAAATAAATAATACTAAAAGTAAAAAACTGTAATCAATAATATACATAACCTATAAATTAATGAATGTCTTCTTTCTATTTTATATTACCACTACAGGAAACTCTACAGGAAACTAACAAACTACAGAAAACACCAAAATATATATACAACTAACAAAGTAAGTATTTACCAACAAATTTTAAACAAATTTATTAAACAACAACACAAAGTCAAAATCAATCCCAAATCCCCTACCCACACCCTATAAAAAATATAGAAACAAATAATAAAACAAATGTATTTATTTTTCCAGACAAACAAAATACAGAAAGAACATTCCACAACTAAACAAGAAAAGTCATCAAACTAAAATACATAAAGACCAACTTTGTAAGTATATTGTAAATAAATGCTTATTTGCTTAAATTGAAATACATAGAACAACATAGTTAATAACAATAATATATATTTTTCATAGATAAACCTACATCAAAATGACTGAAGGAGCTGAATTTATAACAAGCCAGAAAGGGAAAATGTTACTATGCTATATGGGATACACTTACACACAAGAAAAACAGTTTGGATTAAAAGTGAACTGGAAATGCTGTAAATATTACTCTGATAAATGTTACGGGCGTGCTACAACTAGGGAAACAACAGTACTGTATACTAGAGAACATAACCACCCACCAAACATAACAGAAATAGAAGTCAGATCTGCATTAGAAACAATAAAGGAAGCTAGTACAAGTTCTCAAAAACCTACAAGTGTAATTTTAAAAGAGCAGCTTCCCAAAATTCCTAAAACTGCTACTACACAAATGACATCTGTAGCTTCACTAAAGAGAACTATAGCACGTACTAAAAAAAGTACTACTACTTCCACCCCAATTCCTAAAACATACAGTGAAGTTATTATAAGTCCTGAACAAAGTATCACTTTAAACAAAGAACCATTTGTCATTTTTGATAATAAAAGCAATGACAAAAGATTAATAATTTTGGAACTGCAACTAATCTATTAAAACTACAAGAATGTCAATACCGGATGATGGATGGGACTTTTACTATATGTCCCAAGCCCTTTTTCCAACTGTACACAATACATGGGCTACATCACAATTGCAATATACCATTAATTTACGCATTATTTCCAAACAAACAGAACTCTACATACATGGAACTATTAAATACAATAAAACAAAAAACTAATGACTTTTCTCCACAAAAAATGATTAATACTATATTAAAAACACACCCCCATACCTGCATCCAAGGCTGTTACTATCATTTTAATCAGTGCTTATGGAGACACATGCAAAAATCTGCACTAAGCATAGAATATGCAACTAACTCTTCTTTTGCATATCAAATAAAAAAATTAACAGCCCTAGCTTATGTACCTGAGACAGACGTCACAGAACATTACAACATCTTAATAGACAGCACCTTCTACAAACAAAATGAAGCAAAACTAAGGGGCCGATTCCGATCTCGGTCGGAGGCGCACCCAACGCCATTCGGTCGGGAAAAAAGCCATGCGAATGCCTGTTTCCCGACCGATCCGCACATTAATCCGAACGAACAAGTACGATGCGCACAACAGCACAGATTACGACCCAGTCGTACTCACCCAATCCAGGACCTGATCCCCGACCGAGCCGGATCCGTAAACGCAGATACGAGTCGCCCTGTAGCCAAAAAGCAGCCCCGTCCGGCCGGACAAGTACGATGCGCTTCCCGTACGCGCCGAACCTGTCGCTACGCACGGCACGTCAAAGCATCCGGGAGAGGCGCACATAAGCTCCGATTCGCGCCACAACACGATCCACGGCTACGAGACGAACACGCAAGCGACGAGGACGAGGCGAAGCAACGACAAAGACGAACAAGACGAACCAACCATGAATCCCATCGTTCCGATCCTACCAATATTCTACATCTACTACCGGAACAGGCACGGACGCGTACGGCGCAGAAGGTAAGTCAGACACCAACCACAAACACAAACTACACGTACCCGACATATCACACACACACAGAGGGATGCACAAATTACTTACTCCAGAAACAGCAGTACCATAGGGGCGGGATGCCCATCACCAATGCCACATATACACATAGGGGCCCGGATGCCTGTCACTACTACCACCCTTACCCAGGGGGTGCCAGGTGCCTACCACTACCACCACCTCTACCCATGGGGGTGCCAGGTGCCTACCACTACTACCACCTCTACCCATGGGGGTGCCAGGTGCCTACCACTACTACCACCTCTACACATGGGGGGCTGGATGCCTACCACTACTACCACCTCTACCCAGGGGGTGCCAGGTGCCTAACACTACTACCACCCTTACCCAGGGGGTGCCAGGTGCCTACCACTACTACCACCCTTACCCAGGGGGTGCCAGGTGCCTACCACTACTACCACCTCTACCCATGGGGGTGCCAGGTGCCTACCACTACTACCACCCTTACCCAGGGGTGCAGGTGCCTACCACTACTACCACCCTTACCCAGGGGGTGCCAGGTGCCTACCACTGCTACCACCCTTACCCAGGGGGTGCCAGGTGCCTACCACTACTACCACCTCTACCCATGGGGGGCTGGATGCCTGTCACTACTACCACCTCTACCCAGGGGGTGCCAGGTACCTACCACTACTACCACCTCTACCCATGGGGGGCTGGATGCCTACCACTACTACCACCTCTACCCAGGGGGTGCCAGGTGCCCACCACTACTACCACCTCTACCCATGGGGGGCTGGATGCCTACCACTACTACCACCTCTACCCATGGGGGTGCCAGGTGCCTACCACTACTACCACCCTTACCCAGGGGTGCCAGGTGCCTACCACTACTACCACCCTTACCCAGGGGGTGCCAAGTGCATACCACTACTACCACCCTTACCCAGGGGGTGCCAGGTGCCTACCACTACTACCACCTCTACCCATGGGGGGCTGGATGCCTGTCACTACTACCACCTCTACCCAGGGGGTGCCAGGTGCCTACCACTACTACCACCTCTACCCATGGGGGGCTGGATGCCTACCACTACTACCACCTCTACCCAGGGGGTGCCAGGTGCCTACCACTACTACCACCTCTACCCATGGGGGCTGGATGCCTACCACTACTACCACCTCTACCCAGGGGTGCCAGGTGCCTACCACTACTACCACCTCTACCCAGGGGTGCCAGGTGCCTACCACTACTACCACCCTTACCCAGGGGGTGCCAGGTGCCTACCACTACTACCACCTCTACCCATGGGGGGCTGGATGGCTACCACTACTACCACCTCTACCCAGGGGGTGCCAGGTGCCTACCACTACTACCACCCTTACCCAGGGGATGCCAGGTGCCTACCACTACTACCACCCTTACCCAGGAGGTGCCAGGTGCCTACCACTACTACCACCTCTACCCATGGGGGTGCCAGGTGCCTACCACTGCTACCACCTCTACCCATGGGGTGCCAGGTGCCTACCACTGCTACCACCTCTACCCATGGGGGGCTGGATGCCTGTCACTACTGCCACCTCTACCCAGGGGGTGCCAGGTGCCTACCACTACTACCACCTCTACCCATGGGGGCTGGATGCCTACCACTACTACCACCTCTACCCAGGGGGTGCCAGGTGCCTACCACTACTACCACCCTTGCCCAGGGGTGCCAGGTGCCTACCACTACTACCACCCTTACCCAGGGGGTGCCAGGTGCCTACCACTACTACCACCTCTACCCATGGGGGTGCCAGGTGCCTACCACTACTACCACCTCTACCCATGGGGGTGCCAGGTGCCTACCACTACTACCACCTCTACCCATGGGGGGCTGGATGCCTGTCACTACTACCACCTCTACCCATGGGGGCTGGATGCCTGTCACTACTAACACCTCTACCCAGGGGGTGCCAGGTGCCTACCACTACTACCACCTCTACCCATGGGGGCTGGATGCCTACCACTACTACCACCTCTACCCATGGGGGCTGGATGCCTGTCACTACTACCACCTCTACCCATGGGGGCTGGATGCCTGTCACTACTACCACCTCTACCCAGGGGGTGCCAGGTGCCTACCACTACTACCACCTCTACCCATGGGGGCTGGATGCCTACCACTACTACCACCTCTACCCATGGGGGGCTGGATGCCTGTCACTTCTACCACCTCTACCCAGGGGTGCCAGGTGCCTACCACTACTACCACCTCTACCCATGGGGGCTGGATGCCTACCACTACTACCACCTCTACCCAGGGGTGCCAGGTGCCTACCACTACTACCACCCTTACCCAGGGGTGCCAGGTGCCTACCACTACCACCACCCTTACCCAGGGGTGCCAGGTGCCTACCACTACTACCACCTCTACCCATGGGGGTGCCAGGTGCCTACCACTACTACCACCTCTACCCATGGGGGGCTGGATGCCTGTCACTACTACCACCTCTACCCAGGGGTGCCAGGTGCCTACCACTACTACCACCTCTACCCATGGGGGCTGGATGCCTGTCACTACTACCACCTCTACCCATGGGGGCTGGATGCCTGTCACTACTACCACCTCTACCCAGGGGGCTGGATGCCTACCACTACTACCACCTCTACCCAGGGGGTGCCAGGTGCCTACCACTACTATCACCCTTACCCAGGGGGTGCCAGGTGCCTACCACTACTACCACCCTTACCCAGGGGGTGCCAGGTGCCTACCACTACTACCACTTCTACCCATGGGGGTGCCAGGTGCCTACCACCTCTACCCAGGGGGCTGGATGCCTACCACTACTACCACCTCTACCCATGGGGGTTCCAGGTGCCTACCACTACTACCACCTGTACCCATGGGGGCGTGGATGCCTACCACTACTACCACCTCTACCAAGGGGGTGCCAGGTGCCTACCACTACTACCACCTCTACCCATGGGGGGCTGGATGCCTACCACTACTACCACCTCTACCCAGGGGGTGCCAGGTGCCTAACACTACTACCACCTCTACCTATGGGGGTGCCAGGTGCCTACCACTACTACCACCTCTACCCATGGGGGGCTGGATGCCTACCACTACTACCACCCTTACCCAGGGGGTGCCAGGTGCCTACCACTACTACCACCTCTACCCATGGGGGGCTGGATGCCTACCACTACTACCACCTCTACCCAGGGGGTGCCAGGTGCCTACCACTACTACCACCTCTACCCATGGGGGGCTGGATGCCTGTCACTACTACCACCTCTACCCATGGGGGCTGGATGCCTACCACTACTACCACCTCTACCCAGGGGGTGCCAGGTGCCTACCACTACTACCACCTCTACCCATGGGGGTGCCAGGTGCCTACCACTACTACCACCTCTACCCAGGGGGCTGGATGCCTACCACTACTACCACCTCTACCCATGGGGGTGCCAGGTGCCTACCACTACTACCACCTCTACCCATGGGGGGCTGGATGCCTACCAGTACTACCACCTCTACCCAGGGGGTGCCAGGTGCCTACCACTACTACCACCTCTACCCATGGGGGGCTGGATGCCTACCACTAATACCACCTCTACCCAGGGGGTGCCAGGTGCCTAACACTACTACCACCTCTACCCATGGGGGTGCCAGGTGCCTACCACTACTACCACCTCTACCCATGGGGGGCTGGATGCCTGTCACTACTACCACCTCTACCCAGGGGTGCCAGGTGCCTACCACTACTACCACCTCTACCCAT